>VDFB02256132.1:138817863-139417863 GCA_007258455.2 Sequoia sempervirens
TGGTAGATGAGGGGGGACAAGAGGAGCCAGAGGAGAGAGAGAGAGAGAGAGGAGGCAGGTAGAGCAGGGAGGAGGAGGAGACATCAGAGACGAGGGCGGGGAGAGGGTCAGCAGCGGGAGAGGGTGCAGCCACAGAGAGCTCAGGGGGAGCATAGGGTGGCCAGAGAGGGTCGGCAGTGGGAGAGGGGGCAGCCACAGAGAGCACAGGGGGAGTAGAGGGTGGAGGTGATGGATGTAGATGTGATGGAGGAGGTGGAGGTGGTAGGCATGAGGGATGCTACAGAGGAGGGGAGGAGACAGTTCGTGGTAGGACGACATGGTCAGCCATGGCGGGTGCGGATTCGGCCGACTGTAGAGAGTCACGAGGCTCATCAGGAGGCAGAAAGGGGAGTGGAGGAGGGTGTTAGAGCAACTCCAGAGGAGGAGAGGAGGTCGCCACGAGGTCAATATGTGGTCGAGAGGCAGGGAGAGGCAAGACGATTCTGGGTTCGCCGGGTTGTGGAAGACCGTGAAGAGGTATAGGAGCAGGGGGATAGGGATTAGCCAACAAGTGGGGAGGATGAGGTAGGGATGGTGGATGGGGAGGATGAGATAGAGCTGGGGGT
The DNA here is from genome assembly GCA_007258455.2 of Sequoia sempervirens. Lineage (NCBI taxonomy): Eukaryota > Viridiplantae > Streptophyta > Pinopsida > Cupressales > Cupressaceae > Sequoia > Sequoia sempervirens. The sequence continues at coordinate 138,818,469 of VDFB02256132.1, forward strand.
GGGGGAGGAGGATGTGATGGATGTGGATAGAGATGTGGTGGAGGAGGATGTTGCAGCAGCAGATGCACTAGCGTTGGTTCCGTATGTACCAGAGGATCCCATTATGCAGGCAAGGGGAGCAGAGGCGAGAGTACGGATGGCAGAGCGGAGAGTGAGGGTTCTGGAGGCTGAGCTATCTAGAGTAGAGTGGGAGGCCTTGATATATTATGATGCCATTACTTTCTAGCTAGCAGGAGCAGTGAGGGAGAGAGACAGGGCATAGGCAGAGGTGCAAAGGATACAGGGGGAGTTGACTAGGATGACATGGGACCGCAACAGGTTGCAGGCAGAGGTCGTGGTGTTACAGGCCAGGGGGAGCTAGAGGAGAGGACAGAGCAGGTCACTGATCAGGGAGTAGGTTGCACTAGTCAGCAGTCAGGAGATCTTGAGCGGGATTGGGACGAGCTTCAGGACAGGGTACATTGTCTTGAGGAGGCCCTTGGAGATATGGGGATGATGCAGGAGAGGGAGGTCGTGGCAGTAGAGTAGGCACGGATTATGCGAGCTGAGAGGGATGCAACATAGGCTCAGGTACAGGTTATGGAGGAAGAGAGGGATGCGGCACAAGTACACATTCGGAGTGAGAGGGCGGCAATAGAGGCGGAGATACAGGCATTGCAGAGAGGGAGAGATGAGATGGTAGCAAAGATAGCGACTCTTCGGAGAGAGAGGGATTCAGCAGAGTTGCGGGCACAGGCTCTCCAGAGGGATAGAGATGCAGCAGTGGCTCAGGCACAGGGGGCTGAGAGAGATAGAGATGCAGCAGAGATGCGGATACAGACCCTACAGGCAGAGAGGGATGATACAATGGCTCATGTTCCGACAGGTCAGGGTGAGGGTGGGATGCCCATAGTAGATGTGTAGATTGCGAAGAGAGAGAGGGATCAACTATAGGCAGAGCTAGCATAGAGTCGGTTAGCTCAGGAGGCATGGGAGCAGGAGAGGAGGGCCATCACCAGGGACCAAGACAGGTATCATCTTGAGCGGAATTCTACTCGGGTCCAGGTTGCGGAGAGAGAGGATAGTACGAGAGAGGCAGGATTCTGGATGGCTGCATACTATCATGCGGTTCTGGATCCAGCACAGTGGAGATTCTGTTATACCAGGCAGGCACCTCAGATGCCAGTGCCATCCCAGTCATTAGGGACACGGACGCGTGGTTACAGTGATTCACCAGGTGTGTCACTAGGCAGAGGAGTAGGACCTGAGTCTCCACAGACATCAGATGTGGGGAGTTCATTTGGGAGGTGATAGGCTACCGAGTTTTTGACAGATGCATGATGGACTGTGTAGGATGTATTGATAGAGATTAGAGATGTTCCTCATCTCTAGATTTTGTATTTTTTCATGTGACGGATATATGTATGATGGACATGTGACACATGTTATATTATATTATTTTGATATGAGACAGTTCTTATTGACACCATGTAGTATGTGTCTGTTTATGATGGATGATGATATGCATGTGTATATGGTACTATATGTTTGTGTGGATGGATGCATTGGTTTATTTATGCTCATGTGTTGGTTTATTTATGTTTATGTTTATGATATGAGATGTTCACGTGGATGAGTAGATGTATGTATTTATGGAATATGAATAATTTTACTTATGCGTATGCATCGATTTATTGAGATGTGTATGTAGATGATTGGGTTTATGCACTTATGGAATATGCGTATGGTGATGTGTTATATGTACCTATGGGATCTATGATGATTTATTTATATGGATGCCTAATTGACTTATTTGTCATGCATGTATATATGTATGATAGATTTTGTATGATCATTTTATATATGCAGTATGTGATGTATTATGCGTCTAACACTTTGTGATGCAGGTGGTGGTGTATGTATGGACCTAACATGTGGTGATGCAGGTGGCGATGGACCTGAAGGGTATATGGCATAGTATTTTTGTAATTTTAGATAAAGTAACACACGGCCATAAGTGTCAATAAGAACTAACATGATAATGGGAGGCGGGTATGTGGTGATTGTGAGGATGGATGTCATTTGGCATCTGTCGAAAACTATCAGTATCCTGAGAAGAAGGGCAAAGAATGAGGGAAAGTATTTACACAACCAAAACCATAGGGTGAGTGTTAATGCAATGATTATAAAAAATGCAATCCTAATTCAATTGATCATCTTTGGAGCACTAATTTTTGCTATAGCATAAGACACGATACACCAAGGTATGGAGGACCGAGGTAGATTAGTGTCCAATGCATGAGACAAACACGCCAAACAAGAAGGCTATCCCAATACCACAAAGTCACGAAGATCTCGTTCGGGTCCGACATTGAGATAACCACAAGCACAGAAGGATGCCCCAACATAACACAAGATCACAAGGATCTTGGTGGGTACTATGTGGGACAACCAAGAAGACACAACAAAAGAAAAGATCAAGATATGCCCCTATGTAGACCAGTCAAAACACGCCATAATATGATAGATTATGGTGGCCTTGACAAGTGATGATAGGGAGCTCAAATGATAAACAAAAACCAAAAGCATCAAAAATATCACAATCAATTTCAAATGTCCATTGCCATAGGATCCAAGGGATAGATGGAATCGATGAGGTCTGTTAGGAAGGATGTATCCTGTTAAGACCTATGATGGATGAAAAGATCGGTGTGATAAAGGATATTCAAAATTGATTAGATTTGTTGGTACAAGTGGGTCTCGTTTGTTAAGGAGCGGCTAGATAAAGGCATAGCTTGATGACACAACCACAAGGGAGACAAGACTCAACCTAAAGACCTAGGGGCTCGGGGGCCGATCAGAGATTAGCCTTGCCTACGTGAAAGCGCAGAGCCCTCGTAGTTCATGGAAAAGGACCATGGATAAAGCGGAAAGAAGACAATGGTGACCAATGATGAAGGACACAAAACATGACAGAAAAAAGCCCCGGGGGAGGATCAAATGACCAACCTTGCCTACGTGAAAGCGCAGGGGCAACGTAGTTCGATAAAGGATGAAAACGATGCGGGCGGATGAGACCTAGATGGAGACCGACACGATGGATGATCCTATATGACGAGACGAACCGATCGACGGAGGGAGTGAAAGACATAAGCTCAAAGTGGGATGTAAAAAGCTCGGGATGAGGGATAGGTAAGGTGGGTCGTCCAGTGCTCAATCAACAAATACCAAGCGACCTAGGCCGATGTGGGTGGAGATAATAGTGCGGATGACAACCTAACATAACTAGGATGCTAGGTAGATAATGATTAAGCCCTCTATGGATGACGCCTGCTGACAGGTTTTCACCATCCATACTTATCCAAGGCGCCACCAAAAGATGGTTTTCACCATAGGACGGATTTATTTCTCTTTACTATTTTTGGATTTTTTTGTCACTTTTTTTATTTTTTTGATTTTTTTGGATAGGGTAGATCAAGCGGACTTAAGCGTAGAACCTTTTCAGATGGAGAATATTGACAGGTTCATCAAGGGGATCTCCTTCCAGAGTAGTTAACCTATAGGCTCTAGATCCATATTTGGCAGTTATGATATATGGCCCTAGCCAGTTTGCCTCAAATTTGCCTTTCTTGTTGCGGTCTTGCTGAGTATGCTGATTTTCCTTGAGCACAAGTTCACCAACCTGGAATTGCCTGGGGCGGACCCTTTTACTGTAATGACGTTTGAGATGATTCTGGTATACTTGTAGGTGATCATAGGCCCGTATTCTATGTTCATCCAGTAACTCTAGCTGTGCAAGCCGTGCAATGTGAGCATCTTCTTTGCTGATGAGGTTCTTCAAAGAAATTCTCAATGAGGGGAGCTCAACTTCGATTGGCAAGACGGCTTCAGCACCGTGTACTAAAGAGTATGGGGTGGCGCCTGTTGGGATGCGGATGGATGTGCGATATGCCCAGAGGGCAGGATGAATGTGAAGGTGCCAATCTCGTCCAGTGTTATTGACAACCTTTTTCAGGATGCGGATGAGAGTCTTGTTGGTTGCTTCTGCTTGACCATTACCCTGGGGGTAATACGGTGTCGACCAACGGTGTTGAATATGGAAGGTATCACATAGGTGTTTCATGGCTTGATTTTTAAACGGCTTCCCGTTATCAGAAATAATGGTGGATGGGATACCATATCTGCAGAGAATATGGTAGAGGATGAATTTAAAAACCTGAGTACCGGTGATTTGTGAGAGTGGCATTGCTTCCACCCATTTGGTGAAATACTCAATTGCGGTGATGATGAAAGTATGGCCGTCAGATGATGGTGGGTGAATCTTGCCAATCAAGTCGAAACCCCATTGAGAAAATAGCCAGGGTGCTAGGAGAGGCTGAAGATCTTGTGCTGGAGCGTGAATCAAATCCGCATGCTGTTGGCACGGAAGGCATTTCTTGACAAATTCGCAAGCATCATGTTCCAAGGTAGGCCAATAGTATCCAGCCCGTAAGATTCTTTTGGCCAGAGCCATACCATTTGAGTGAGCCCCACAAATACCACCATGTACTTCCGTTAGTACTGTTTGGGCTTCGGTCTCATTCAGACATCTCATGAGGATTCCATCATACCAGTGACGATAAAGCGTATCACTAACAATGATGTATCGGGACGAACGATGGATAAAGGATTTTCGTTGGTTGCGTGTAAGTTTTTTGGGTATGGTATTGTCACAGAGGTAAATATATATGTCTTGGTACCATGGGGAGGCGGGACCTACAATATCACACCCATGTCAGTGTCAGGAACATCATATGCAGGGATTAACAGTTGTTTGACAAGAAACTCACACTCTGTTCGATCCTTGGGCACGTCAATCAAAGAACCAATAGTGGCCATGGCATCTGCTGCTTTATTCTGCACCTGAGGGATTTGGTCAAACTGTATAGAGGTGAAATATTTATTGAAATCATCCACCATGCGTTTATAGGGTAACAGGTTGTCATCCCTCGTGAGGAATTCATCATTAACTTGTCTGATAACCAGCAAGGAATCCCCAAAGATTTTCAAATGTGTTATGTGCCACTGTTTTGCAATTCTAAGGCTGGTGAGAAGAGCTTCATATTCTGCCATGTTGTTGGTACAAGGAAACGCTATCCTGAATGATTTTGGGATGTAGTCACCTTGCAGGGTGACTAATAGAATTCCTACCCCAGATCCATTATGGGTGTATGAGCCATTGAAGTATAACGTCCAAGTTGGTGCCTCTGTCACTGTATAGATTTCTTCATCTGGGAATTCAGTGTCTAAGGGGTAAGCATCTTCCAATGGTGCTTCGGCCAATTGATCAGCAATAACTTGTCCTTTTATGGCTTTGTGCTCTACATACTCTATGTCAAATTCACTAAGGAGCATGACCCATTTGGCCATGCGGCCAGTCAAAGTGGTTCTAGATAACAGATACTTCAAGGGATCAATTTTAGCGATTAACTTGACTGGGTGACTGAGCATGTAATGGCAGAGTTTCTGTGTACTGAAGACTAGTGCTAAGCAAGCCTTTTCCATAGGGGAGTAATTTAACTCATAGCCAACTAGTGTTCGGCTGATATAGTAGATTGCCCTTTCCTTGAGTGACTCATCATGCTGCGCCAATAATGCCCCCAGTGCGACTGAGGTAGCAGAGATATAAAGCAGGACGGGCTTTCCTAGAATAGGCGGCATCAAAATCGGTGGATGAGCTAGATATTCCTTGATTTTATCAAAACCCATTTGACACTGTGGAGTCCATCAGAAGGTGGAATCTTTCTTCAAAAGATGGGTAAATGGCTGACATTTATCTGCGAGCTGGGCTATGAACCGGTGGATGGACTGCATCTTTCCTTGGAGGCTTCTTAACTGCTTTAGGTTACGTGGAGGTGGCATGTCTAGAATAGCCTTTACCTTGGCAGGATCAACTTCGATACCTCTGTGAGAGACTATGAAACCCATCAATTTCCCTGACGTGACCCCAAAGACACAATTTTTCGGATTTAGTCGCAACTTATAATGCTCCAACCGCTCAAATATCTTCTTCAGGATGGCAGGATGTTCTGTTCGTGTTTTGGACTTCCCTAATAGGTCATCAACATAGTCTTCCATGATGATATGGATGAGGTCATGGAAGATAACCGTCATGGCTATCCGATACATTGCCCCCACATTTTTGAGACCGAAGGGCATAACATTGTAACAGAAGGTGGCCCAAGGAGTGGTGAAGGCGGTTTTGTGTTGGTCTTCAGGTGCAATTCGGATCTGGTTATAACCGGAGAAGCCATCCATAAGGGATAACATCTCATGTCCTGCTGTTAGGTCGACCAACATGTCGATGTTGGGAAGGGGGAAATCGTCTTTGGGGCAGGCTTTGTTGAGATCCCTAAAATCCGTGCAGACTCGAATGTCGCCGTTAGGTTTGGCCACTGGAACTATATTGGAGATCCATTCGGAGTAGTTAATAGGTCTGATAAAACCCGCATCCAGTAGCTTCTCCAATTCCTTCTTAACTAACAATGCGACTTGCGGATGCATCTTACGAAGTTTTTGCTTGACAGGTTTGGCATCTGGGCGAATGTCCAAGTGATGGACCACTAAAGAAGGGTCTAAGCCTGGCATGTCTGAGTATGACTAGGCAAAGTTGATGATTCCTTCTTGGAGTAGCTGCACAAAGATCGGATACTCTTGTTCGGAGAGTGACTTGGCTACATAGGTGATCTTCGGACTTTCAGTAGTTCCCAAATTAATTTCTTGCGTCTCTTCAATCAGGATAGATGATTTGGTAGATAGCTGAGTTCCCATAAGGGGAAGATGAACATCTCCATCTTCCGGCGCCTCTTCGAGGTTTTCGCCATTAGATGCATCCTTTATTTTTACTTTTTTCAGGTCAGGAAGTGCCTAAGAAAGGTTTTCACTAGATGACCTCTTTTTATTTTTCTTATTTTTATTTTTGCTACTGGAGTGTTCATCCTCCCCCAATCCCATAAGGTTGACATACGTCTCCGTAGACATACTGACAGGTGTGGTATTATGTAGGTCCCAATCAATGAGTTCAGGGTGACGAAGGGATAGGCTGATGGTGCAAACGGATAGGCATTTGAACATGGACGACAAGTCAGTGTGATCGACATCATCGTACGTGTGTATGATGGATTCTTCCTTGGGTATGTCTACCAATGAGCCCTCGTCCATGGCGATATTGTTAGAAGTATTAGATGATGTTGCGAGGCTTTTCTGTTTGCTGTCATACCCAATTCCTACCTTCTTTGGTAACTGTTGCGTATCAATGGGCTGCAATCGCCCTTGTTCCTCTTTACCTAGGCCTCTAACTTGGTAGTTATGTTTTTCCACGAACTTTGTTGGCCCAAGATACTTTTCCTGAAAATATTTCTTTAGGGGAGTTTCTGGTTCGGGCTCTTCTCGGTAGACCCATTGGCTTATGTCTTCCTCTGGTGCATCGATCTTGACACTCGGAGATCTGAAAGTGGTAGTAGGAATGTTTTTACTGCTGAAGGTGATGATCTTGTCTTCCTTTTGTGAAGCGTGTGAAGGTTGACCGTACTCATGTGGCGATGGTGGCATGGTTGCTATATTAAGAGCAGTGTGCATTTCGTACTTGCCACACCCTTTGTCAATGATCTGGACTTTCATGACTGTAGGATCAGTGGTGGAGGATGGAGTGGTGATCACGGTGGATGATGGATTGGAGGATGATGACTGGAATGCCCCCATTTCAACCCCAGGACAATAATGTAAATGGGGAAAAGATGCTTCTAAAGCTCAACAATACTCAAATGGTTGGGGGTCGGCATAGATGGTGACCTCCTGTCTGTTGACTGGGAATTTGAGGCATTGATGATACATGGATGGGACGGCCTGCATAGCATGGAGCCATGGGCGGCCAAGGAGGAGATTATACGGTAAGTCCAGATCAAGGACATGACAGGTAGTATATTGGAGCACGGGTCCCACTTGGATAGGAAGACTAATGATTCCTTCTGAATTTCTCTCTGCATTGTCATAAGCTTTGATTGTAATTATCTGGTTGCTTAGGTCCGCTTGAGTATACCCTACCTGTTTTATGAATTTCAAAGTACATAAATTGAGGGCATAGCGATTATCTATCAAGACCCTTTTTATTTTATGGCGGGCAACTATGACTTCGATGTGTAAGGGGCGATTATGGTTGACATCGATGTTGGGCATATCATTTTGGCTAAAGTGGAGGTGATGAGACAAAACCAAGTGTCCCACCAAAGCTTGGAATTGTGTGGGGTCGATGTCATTTGGGACATGGGTCTCCTGCAAGGCTCTATTAAGGATCTCTTGATGTACCGGGGAAGACTTAAGCAAATCCAGAATGGATATATGAGCGGGGGTCTTCCTTAAGTGATCAAGAATGTTATATTGAGAGTTTACAGGAGTGGGTTGGATGGGTGCAGAGGCCGCAGGGACGGTGATGCGGGCTCACCGTGTAGTCACAGCACATTGAGGGTCTTTGGCTTTAACGTGTATCATGGATACTCGAGGTTCCACCTGCTCAATGTAATGAATAACACCTTCATAATTGAAGGGCACATTCTTGTAATTCACATTATTAGTGCTGTTGTTTTGGGGATTACTATTGGAGGTGCTAGGACCTTGACTATGGTTTGGGAAGGTATTTTGATAGATTTGCAGTTGAGCATTGGACGACGAAGGTTGGCTGGGGTCAACCTTGATATCTCCTCGATCAATGAGATCTTGGACATAATTTTTCAAACCCTAACACTTATTCAAAGAGTGTCCCTTGATTTTATGAAAGTCACAATATTCATTTTCTTTAAACCATGCCGGCTTGGGTTTGGACTCATCGAATGGTTTGGTGACAGGGTATGTGATGGGGTAATTGATTTGCAACAATTTATTAAAAATGACACTCAAGGGCTCACCCAATTGGGCGTATTGACATTTGGTGTTCCCCTGATTTCTTTGGTTTGACTATTGAGGGGGACGAGGTGCCCCCTAGGGTACTAATATGGCATTGGGTACAGACTGTTGTTGCCCTTGGGATGCATTAGCCACTTGGACATGTTTGGTGTCAGTTACTCCATCGTTGACCACATTCTTGTTTTTGTTCCAGAATCGTGGTTTATCTCCAAATGACCGTTCTTTATCATGACTGTGTATTTTGATGTGTCCTTTGGCAATAAGGGCACGTTCAAGGATAGGTCCTTTTTCCACTATCTTGGCGAAAGTGGTGACATAGTGCAGTCTAAAATTGTGGGCCATGTCAGGATGAGAATTTTCCACGAAAAGGGTGACCATGTCTTTTTCTTTCAAAGGATTTTTCATTCGACTGGCTAGCACACGCCACCGTTGGAGGTAGCTGGTAAAGGTTTCTCCATCACATTGTTTCTCTTTTAGGAGATCTAAGGTGTTTGTATCCTTCTGCAAGTTGAAAGAGAACTAGGATACAAACTTCTCTGATAAGTCTGCACAAGTTTTTATGGACCCCTTTTCAAGAGTCATGAACCAATCTAGGGCATGGCTTGCTAGGCTTCGTAGGAACAAGCGCAAGAGATAGTTATCACTGTACATGACTTCTTGACACTATGAATAAAACTCCTACAAGTGAGCCTTAGGGTCTTTGTCTCCCTTGTATTTGTCAAATTTTGGTATCTCGAAATGTTTAGGAAATGGGACCAATGAGATGGAGGGATCAAACAGATATGGACATATATCTTCAAATTTGAATGATTGTTTTGTAGTCCCAGCTTGAAGATCATCAAGTGTGGCCTTGATTTCCAACAAATATGAGCTAGCTGGTGGCGGGTTGGGGGGATATGGATGATAGAATGATGAAGGATCTTGCTGAAAGGGTGTCAGATTATTGAAATACAGGTTTGGATGATTGGATGATGACGTGACTTGCTGGTAAGATGGGGGATTTTGTTGATATGGGAGTTTTTGTTGTGGGGCATAATATGAATTTGTTTGGTAAACATGTGGGGTAGGTTGTTGAGGAACTTGGATAGGACGTTGTGTGTTGGTTTGTTGGTATTGAGGGTATTGTTGTGATGGCTAGGAGGTCGTGTAAAGCGGTTGTTGGGGAAATTGTTGTTGGTTGTTGTAGTAGTAGTGTTGGGGAGGTTGTTGTATGGACTGAAGTGGGATATTGTATTGTGGTTGAGCCTTCGGGTGCAAAAGGGACGCAAGAAAGGGAGATATGTTCTGGGCAACAGGTTGAGATGGATTTCCTTGTGATTGGTAGGATGGTTATTGTGAAGAGGCCAACGCATTGTGTATGGGTTGTTGTGGATGAGATGGTAGGGGGAGCGTAGGCATATTTTGTAGAGGGGGTTGTTGGGTACTGCTCGGAATGTTCAGCTGGGGTATGCCTTGTGGAGGTATTTGAGGCGGAATGGTAGATTGGTGAACCTGTTGAGGTGGTATGTTGGTGGTCCCAGGAGGCGGAAGCGATGTGGCGAAGGAGGTGCCCCCAATGTTGACTGGAGGTTGGTTGGCAGGAGGAGGTCGTGGAACACTTTGTGGCATGCCGTAAGCAAAAGGATTATTAGGATCCAGCACTTGAGGTCCACCTATAGCTGAGGTCGAAGCATGTGGGGGATAATTAACCTGATAAAGAACAACATTGCCAAATTCAGGTTGATGCCAACCCTCGACTGGAGGAACATTGGAGAAGTATGAACCTTCAAGTGCATTTTGGGACTCATGGAGTATGTTAGATGGGGCACCCCTATATTTGGACAAGTCAACATTGGAGGGGGGTTTAACACCCTTCTCAATTAAGTGGGCCAAGATTTCTTCCCCATGTTTCTCAAGCAAATGGTCAGTCATTTGCACATTGGCGGGATTACTAAAATGTTCCTCAAGTGTGAGTTTAGGTTGATTAACCATACTCTCTTCTCCATGTGGCGAGTTATTCTGATTCTCAGTGTTGGAGTGCAATGAAGTACCATTATGAGGATCGTGAGAGATGTTGGCACCCTTGTTAGGATCTGATGAGACATTGATTGTGTTATTGGGATCTTGAGGGTTGTTTGCTTGGGTGTTCTGAGCTTGATGGTCAGCCATTTTCTTTGCCTGTGAACGGGTCTGAATGGGCATGCAAATGTGGGATGAGCGGATTAATGACCTTGTCAAATGATTTGATTATGATTAGATGAGGTGAGATTTGGATGGGGTTTGGGTTTGGATCAGATTAGATCAGATTGGATTTCGATTGATTGGATTAGATTGGATTGGATTGAATTGGATTTGGATTGGATTGGATTTGGATTGGATTGGATTGGATTTGATTGAATTTAATTGAATTGGATTTGGATTGGATTGGATTGAATTTGATTAGATTGGATTGGATTGGATTGGATTTGATTGAATTGGATTTGGATTGGATTGGATTTGGATTAGATTGGATTGGATTTGATTGAATTGGATTTGGATTGGATTGGATTGGATTGGATTTGATTGAATTGGATTGGATTTGGATTGGATTGGGTTTGGATTGGATTGGATGGTAAAAGATGAGAGGGAGACCTTGAATTTGATCAAAGGAATTTATCCTTAACAACCAAGAGCTTTAATTGATTAAGAGGGTGATTACGACACCGAATCCACCTTAAGATAGGAATGGATTGATTGGGTCGAGGATGATAACTTACACCACCGAATTCACCTCAAGATGGAGACAAATTGATTGGGGTCGAAGTTAAAGACTAATAATCAAGCTCAAGCGCTATGGTCAATTTGGGTAACCACTTTGTAATACAAGGTTAGGACGGTTTGGCTATGGATGGTGTTTGAGGATGTGAATGGTAAAGTTGCAATGTTTGTTAGATGAGGGTATGGACTTGTGAATGGAAAATTAAAATGAAAAGGTGGATTAAAGATTATTCGTGGAGAATGAATGGCGATTTATAATGGTTAACAAAAATTTGGAGTGATAGAATGGAGGTTTTGGGAGGCTTAGATTGACAAAATGGAGACTTAGGATGATGGGATAATGTTTAGGAATGATTAAGTGGTGATTTAGAGGCTAAACGAATCCAAATGGGGTACTTTTAGGGCGTTGACAGCAAAATCAGGGGCGTAGACAGCGTTCTGCAGTGAATCAGGGGCGATGCCGCCTTTCTGCAGTAAAATCAGGGGTGCTTCCGCCTTTCTGCAGTGAAATCAGGGGCGCTTCTGCCTTTCTACAGCAAGATCAGGGGTGCTTCCACCTTTTTGCAGTAGAATCAGGGGTACTTCCGCCTTTCTATGACAAAAATAGGGGCGCTTCCGCCTTTCTGTAGCAGAATCAGGGGCGCTTCCACCTTTCTGCGGCAGAAACAGGGGAGCTTCCGCCTTTCTACAGTGGGACAGAACTTGGTTTTGATGGTAAAGGCTATGGCAAGGACACAAAATGATAAAGTAAGGCCAAAGTATCAAAGATTTCATAGATTTTTCATAGAAAACACTTCAAGCAAGCACAATCCTATGATTAATATTAAGGGTATGGCAAGGCAAAGTCTTAATCTAGGATGCACAAGGTTTCTAGGGAGTCCTCGATATACTCTCGGTACGTGAGGTACAACCATGAACACCAGCCCATCACAAGCGTGAGTCAGAAACCCCAGCAAGATACTGAAAGGCTCGGACCAACTCTTCATGTCTATCTAGGTATCACCCTAGCTTCGACGCTTCACCAATTACGATGTGACTGGATTAGGGTACAACTTTCGTTCTCCCCCCTTTATATACCCCGCTGGTACATGTGGTTGGAATCATCCCTTGGGGTGATGAAATCCCCAAACAAGTCCTAGTAGAAAGAAGACACTAACCGTTTCCAACTACTCCCCAGGCTCACACGAAGTGCAAGGGGAAAGCGAAAACAAATTAATACCCCCTTGGGTAACACAAGAACATACAGTCACAGCGAGCAATGAAGTTTACTCCCCTAATTAGACTATGTTCCAAAACAACAAGGATAATTTTTTGCAGATCTGATCAAATAAATGGCCCTGCAAACAGATGTTAGCTATCATCTTCTTCATCCTTGGTCAAATTTTGCCACAATACACTGCAAAATGTTAGCAAAAAACACCACTATCCTTGCCAAAATGATGTTAGAGGGTTACTATTTGAAAACAGCAAAAAACGGGAGCAAAAACGAAGCAAAAATGACTGTTTTACCTTCCAAACTGTGCTATTTTGGCGCGCTTCTGCCCTTCTACAACAAAAATCGGGGCGCTTCTGCCTTTCTGTAGCAAAATGGGGGCGCTTCCGCCTTTTTGCAACAAAAGTGGGGGCGCTTCCGCCTTTCTGCAGCAAAAGGTTAGAGGGCGCTTCCGCCTTTCTATAACAAAAGGTTAGAGGGCACTTCCATCTTTCTGTAACAAAAGGTTAAAGGGCGCTTCCGCCTTTCTGCAATAAACCCTATCAGATTTCCTAGAAAACAAGAAAGTTGTGCCTCTCCTACTGCAAGAAACGTGTTAGAAAAACCTTTTAAATTTATCCCTAATTGCAGCAAACTCGTTAGAGGAAAGTAAAACTTTGAGATGTGGGGCGCTTCCGCCTTTCTGGAATAGACCAGAGGGCGCTTCCACCTTTCTGCAGCAAGGCAGGCGCTTCCGCCTTTCTGCAGCAGAAACAGGGGCACTTCCGCCTTTCTGCGACCTTTTCCTACACAGTTATTAGCTAAAACAAGGGTTAAATGTAAGAACTCATTTGTGGGTCCCATCGAGCGTGCCAGAAATGTATACCTTGAAATTTATCCTACTCTAAATGTGCAAAATAACTAAGAAATGTGAATAATAAAATACCAAGGACACCTCAAGATTAGCCAAAAGAGTGATAAACAATAAGGAAATAAGACAAAATAAGACACAAACGATTTCACCTTCCTTGCTGTTGATTTCTCCTTGATTGGCCCTTGCTTGGAATGATTTGTGTGCTCCTTAGATGATGGATTGAGTGACTAAGATGCAAGATTCAAAGTGCAATATGATCAAGAGAGATGGCTAAATGATGGAAAGGGATTGAAGATGTAATTTGGCAGCATGTAGTTGTCAAATGTCTAAGTGTTTAAAATGCCCTTGAGGAGGGGGTATTTATAGGAGAATTTGAATTCTCTAGAGAATTCAATGGTCAAGATTGCTCCAACAAGGCCAAGATGAAGGGCTATGGTGGGTTGAGAACCCACAAGCCCTCACATCTTGACATGTGGAGAGTGAAGTGGTCAAGGGAAGATGAGGTGTAAGTGAGGTGTCAAGAAGGTACATGAGGTGGAAAAAGGACATGCACCTTGGGGAGTGAGGAGGTTTCCACAAAAAGGGATTTCTTGTCCCCAAGTGGGAGTGAAAGAGATATTTGAGGAATTTTGGAATTCCTCAAAAATCTACATGGGAAAATGAAAGGTGGTTGGGGCCTAGGATGATCTAGAGGATAAAAGGTGGGCTCCAAAAAGGTGGGACTTGGTCACATGTGGAGATTGTGACAAGTCCAAGGTTCTAGAAGCCTTGGAAGAATGAAATGTGAATTAAAAATTCACATAAAGAGGAGGGGAATCTAGGACAAATAAATGTGAATTAAAAATTCACATGGGAAAGGGGGTCAATATCCAAAAGGAAAAATGGAAGAATTGACCAAAAAGTGGTGCTAAAAATGGCTAATGACCTTGGTTAAGGTTGTGCAAACATTGGATTAGGCTAATTAATGGAAGATTAGAGGCAAGTGGCAAATGTAGGAGGATGTGACATTAATCTCTGATTAAGAGGATGCACATCATAATTATGAATTAATTAAATTAATTCAGATTAGGGCAAGGTTATGGAGGATGTGACAAGGAGAGAGAAAGTGAGGAATTTTAAATTGATTTAAAATCAAAAGGGAAAAAATGACTAAATTAAATAAATTAGCGTATTTATTTAATTTAGAGAGGAATAAGGTGAAAGATAAAGTATTAATGATTAAATTAAATACTTTATCAGTATGGGACAAAAGGTGTAATATTAATTTAATAAATTAATATTAACACGATAGAAGGAAAGGCAGTAAATTTAATCATATGGAAGTGATTAAATTTAGATGTCTACACATAGCAAATGAAGATTTGAAACTAGTAAACTCAAAATGTAAACATTGTAAGATTTTTCCTTAAACAATAATTCACATACTCACTTACAAAAAAGGGTGAAGCATTTTTTATTCAAACTCTGTTTTCTTTAATAGACATAACAGTAAAAGAATATTTACAAGTACAAGAATATATACACTATTTCATAGAAAATAAAGAATGTTTCATAGAATATACATGTACAAGAATATTTAAGAGTATAAGAATATATACACTATTTCAGAGAATATATACACTATTTCATAGACTTCTAAATTTTTAGAGTTATTTGCAATCTATTGGGTCTCAAAAATGCAATTTTTTATACCATAAGAGGGTGCCAATCTCTAAGTGGACTTTAATCCTTAATATGAACCAATTAAAGTAAATTATTTGAAAGGACTTTAATTCACACCTAACTAGAAACCAATCAAAGTATCCACACAGTAATAGAAAATGTGCCCTCATAAATCTTGCAGATTTAAACAACTTGAAATGACCACTTTGGAGACAGCAAAGCAATAAATAAGCATGAAAATTGACACTACAATTGAACACTGAAAATGGATTACTATTTATAATGTATCTGCTCCATTATATTTCTCAAAATATAAACATACATAGCATGAGTTCTTTTGATATGAATAAGTGGATGAGATGGTCTAGTATCTATTCTAATGGATTGAAATGATGATGATATGATTATCAAAATCAGACCTTGGTTTTCGTATTTGTACGGGAAGAAACAAGCTTCAAGTATGTTCACAAAAGTTACATCATTTCTTAACTAAAGCATAATTAACATAACATAGAAAGATTTTATTGTTGGATACACCAGAGTCCGTTAATCATCAGCAAGCGCTCGTGACCACCTAAGATTTGTTCAAGGCTCAAGCACCATGTTAATGCATCCACAACAAGCAAACTCTAACTACCTCCCGATACAGCTTGTGCAAGGAACAAATTAACCTTTGACATGTGATCAATGTATTTCTCCTAGGCATGAGTGTTTGCATTCTATAGAGTGTATGTCATTACATTTCCAATCCAGCAATCCTCCTGAGCTGCTTATGCATTTTCCTAAGTACATCATCCTCATCATTGATGTCAACAAGGATGCCTAGAAAATATTTTGATATCTCATTTTCCCAAGTTTCCTAATCCTTCAAATATGTTTATTCAAAGAAATCTAGCATGACCATACATAGTGGCTAGCTGAAGTCACTCAATTCTTGTGTCAAGATATTCTAGAAGTTTTCATGTGTATTCATGAGGATCTGAAATTCTTGGAGAAAAGCATTATTATCTACATCTTTTTCCTTGATATGGAATTCCATTTTCTTCATCCTATCAAGAAAACTTCCATGCTCTACAAGGGCCTTGTAGGTTCCACTGTGAGCACGGCAGACACCATTTGTATATTGGCACATATCTTTGAATTTCATACAAATTATCCCTGATGCTACTTCAAAAGTAGTAGCCTTTAGTTTTCTTTTTAGTTCTTCATGTTCCTTTTGAGCCTTTTCAAATTTATGCTTCCATTGAGCAGTCTTAGGCATGGCCTCAAACACTTTTCTTTCATGTTCAATTAAAGGAGAGTAAAGCCTTGGAGAAGCAAGAAGCCTATCTTTGTAGTTGGTTAATTCTTGTTTCAACCTGTCATTTTCCTCTATCAGCCACTGGCTATCTCTTACTAGCTTTTGGATCTAGGCTTTGGTGAATTTGGCTACATTCACATTCAAGTCAGTAGTCTCCAAGGGATCTGTCTCCCCTACTCTTTGCACCAGGAGATGTCCAAAAATATGATCATGGCCAATAAGAGAAGGCTTCTTGCATGGGGGGTAAAGAGCCCAAATTTGCAAAGTAGTATTATCATAATTGTACCCTGACCCTACATAGACCCTCTCACCTACTTCATCTATTATTTGCAAATTTTTATTCTTTCTCTTCAAAAATTTGTCAAAAACAATGGCTGAACTAATATCCCACCCAGGAAGGAGCATAACTCCAGCTTCTTGCAGTAATGTTATTCCTCTCTCAACAGTCATGTTTCTCATTTCCCTATCAGCTTCATGTTGCAACTCTTTCAAGGCATAAGCCTCTTTCTCAGGGTCAATGTCCTTTAACCTTTCTCTTATTAATCTTCCTTTATACTCATATATAAAGGACTTAAATTTAGGGGTATGCACAAAAGTATCATCTGCAACAAATTCCTAACTTGCACAATGCCTCACATCATTTAATAGCTCATTAGAGGCTTCAAATGTGATCACACTTCTTTCCAATGGCATCTCATATTGGGGTATAATAGGATTATTAAACCGTGAGAATTCTTCCTCCTCCTTAGTGTTATCTTCTTCCATGGATGGGGAACCAACTAAAAAGCTCACTTTAGGAGTAGGCTAAGGTGATAAGTGATCTAGTGGTGTGATATTTTCTACTTAGCTTGTAGGACCAATGCCCTTCCTCTTTCAAATGCCACAAGTGGAAAATATCTTATCAATTCTTCTTCATGGAGGATTAACTATTCAATTCTTTCTATGGGATCATGTACCTCAAGGAAAGTCCCTATGTAGCCTAGGTTATTATTTACCTTCCAAGCCTCAGCCATCATAACCCTACTGTAGGAATTCATTCTCATCATGTTTTTTTTTTCTTCACAATTTTTGATGACATCTTCTAAAAGGAAACTATGCTCATACCCTTTCAATTTCTGAAAAATTTTGGCATCACAAATGAAGTGTTCAGGATCAAAATTTTCCCTTTTGTTGCCAACCGGAAAGCCATAATAATCCAGTTTACCACTAACCAAGTCATATGCTGAATCAAAGATAATAGTGAAATCACCAAATCATAAAGTGGAAGGCATGAAATTCTACCTCTCATAGCTCTTTAAATGCATGAAAGCTAAAAGTGACAATTGCCTTATGATCTCTAAATAAGCAACTTTGTCTAGCATAGTCTTACGAAACAAATAAGGTGTAACTTCAAATCTATAAACCCTGATAACAATACAATCCCCAAACATGTACCAATCCCCCCAATTGTGATTTATCCTTGCTTCATGACCCATATCTTTTGGTCAGAGAAATCTTAAGATCTTTGGGGAGAGGTTGTAGTCACATTTGTGGCCTAACATCTTGTATAGTGGTTTGACAAAATATTCCTCAAAATATAGGTAGTGGGACCTCCCACACCTGTTGTCCCACACAGATGTCCACATTTGTACATGCCTTGAATTTTCATCATTATCTAATTCTTTTATTCTTAATTCCTCACCCCATATCCCCATCATCTTCCCTTTGTATAATATCATGTGCATGAAAAGAGAATAGTGCTTGAAATTAATGGCTTCACTATCATTCTTGATGATATTGAGGGAATTATTGATGGCCTTTGATAAATACTCTGCATAAACATAGGGTTGGACATTATGGCTCTAGATGTCTATGGTTAAAATGATGGGAGCAATTGTCATGTTCTTAGGAACATCGATTCCCAGTACTTGACCAGCTGAGTAATAAGTGTATTGAAAGTATTCTTCAAACAAAGCCATAGATAATGGGGGCTTATCTTCACTAGAGAACCTCATAGTTTGGTTACATGTACCTTTAACCCTATGTAGAGGCAATTTCCACCTCTTGTAACTTGTGTCCATGGTGCGACATTCCTCTAACAAGTCTCTGATTCGTAATTTTGTTTTCAATGAAGTGTCTAGCTGAAAAATCATGAAAATATAATCTAGCTTTATGACCATGAACTATGACCCATCAGGAAAATGAATTTCTCTCGTCTTCGGATTGTAATTCTTTTCCAACACCTTGATTAACTCTACGTTCCCAAAGATGTTAGGTACTACAATTTTACCAAAATTCAAATTCCATAGGTTTGACATTGGGCTATGCCATAATTTCTTCCTATAATGATAAATAAAGAGGTCGTAACCCATACATGGAGTCCATACATCTCCCATATTTTTTTGTTTATCTATTAATGTTACACATGATGGGTTAAGCTATGTTATTCTTCTAGGTTTTGGCCCAGACCCAAGACACTGATCGATTAAGTCTTGATTCAATTGCCTAGCTTCAGTTTTTTGTCTTTTTGCTTTCTGTTTGCCTGAGGTTTTTTCCATCTCAACCCTACTCATGCAATGCTTTCATCTACTTACTGAGAAAATATTTTGAGTTGAGTTTAGACCACTTACTTGGATAAATTCTACAAATTTCCAGCTGCCTACCATCATCCAACTTGGTTCTCCAAATCCTTCAATTACAATTCATAGTGATTTCAACTTCTTTGAGGCCATATTTATCAAATTTTAGGACACTTCATCCAGCCCCGGTTCATAAACAACACTCGTGCCACCTTTATGATCAAGTTCTTCATTAATAGTGGTAGTCTCATTGATATTTTCGTTAGTCACATAAATCGGACTAATCATCATTTCATAACTATCGAAGAGACTTTTAATTAAAATATTCATTGTTTCTTCGATATGTCAGTATGGCAGTGTTTTTCCCTTCCCTTTTGGTGTATACCACTCTACCGCATATGTTGCTCACCTTCTCAACAATATAGCGATGTATGCTTTTGATCATTACTTGAAGAGTGTCGATGAGACAATCTTATTTGTCTTACGGATATCTCAATGTCTCATCAACTTTAGATCTTATGTTCCTCCAATGTTGGTTTGGTTGCTAGTGTCGATGAGACAAGTTAGTGTCTCTTACCAATATGCCATTGTCTCATCGACAATTACTTCATTATATCCAAGAGTTGTGTTTCACTAAGCACTTGTAGATATACCTTATTGATGTGACATAAGTGATTCTCTCCTCTATATGCATGTATCTTGTTGGCGTTCATTGTTTTACATTGTCGATGAGACATATAAATAAGTCTCTTCGACATAGGGGTGTCTCATCTATATTTTTGATCTGTCCTTTGTGCCAATGTTGGGGATACTTTGGAGGGAATCTCATCGACATGGTGTTGTCTTGGTGATATGCTATGAGCAATCATAGGAGTATTTCAAAGGAGGAATACACTTTGATGTTGTGATCAAGGGTTTTATTTGGAAGCTCACGTGAGGGATTTTATTAAATTTAAGTTATTATGATAGGAATTCTATGCATATGGTGGATGTAAGAGATGAGTGAAAATGGAAGTATGCAAAAATAATTAGGATGAAATTTTGGCTACAACACAATCCATGTTTAAAAAAGGATGATTCTTATGGCCTAAACTTTGAAATGATTCAGTAATAGTATTTGTATCGATACAAATTAGCTATTGCAATATCCTTAAATTGTTCAATATTTGGTATGAATTGTTGGCAGAAAAAATTAGGATTACTTGGATGCTTCTTCCATTCATTTTGTATCAACATATGTTTGTGAATACACAAAAGTTAAGGGTATGTGCAGGATCATCATGCAAAAAATAGACACTTAAGTGGCAAAAAATTCAGAAAAATCAGTATTAGGCAACTTGACGTAAATATTTGAATAAGTTATCTATATTATTTCAAAAATATGTAAGAATAGAATTTGTAGAAAATTGAATGTAGTTTCTAAAATACTAGGTTTATTTAAAAATAAATAAAATCTATTTGGTGAAAATTTGAAATTTCAATGCAGTAGTACTTAAATTTCAAGGAAAAAATAAGAAGTAGGTGTAATGCCACCCCAACCATAATAAAATGATAATATTTTTTGTAAGATTTTATATATAAGTAGAGGACTCATGTCGGATGTGATGCATATTTTTTTGTAATTTTTTCCTAGTAAATAATTAATTATGATTTTTTATTACAACTTTTAGAAAATATAAAAAACTGGTCAATAGACCACCTTAACTTAGTCAAAACTTCACGAAATTTAATTTTTCTTTTCTAATCCTATAGTATGAAGCATATAATGTGACATGTTTTGGATTCAAAAATATGATACCATTTGAAAGTTATAGATGTTTTTCAATCAGCCTATCGGGACTTTAGTCATAATTCTAATAGAAAATGAATAATAATTATTTATTAAATTCAAATTAAATCATAATTTATATTTTTGGAAGCTGAGAATCTCCTCTAAAAACCCTTTTCGTTTCATTAATTTTGGGTGAAAAAAGTCATTAGCCACATACCCTACAAATATTGCCACTTTTTGGCACACCATGATCCTGCACATACCCTTAATAGCTCAATTAGGTGGAGCTTTTGTGATTTTCAAATGAAGAGTAAGGTAATTTTTATTTCTACTACATTGCATTCATGTTCATAAATAAAATAAGAAGATTACATTACTAGATTGCACTTATGTAGATGCATATAATATAGGAAAGATTGCACAATCCTTTCAAAAATGTAGTCTTTATTGATAATGTAAATGTATGTTGTTCCACAAGAGTCATGCAACTAACTATTTGAATGCATACAATCGAAAAACTATACATTTATAGATACAAAAGAGAAAAATGCACTTAAAGAGAAAGGGGATAATGATGAATCCTAGTTGCTTTGTTTTGCATCATCTTCAATCTTCTTGCTTGTCTAAGCCTCCAAGTTGATGTCTTCCTTTCTGCTCCTAGGTTCCCTTCATTTGAGTGAGAAGAGTGTTGTTAGAGAAATGAAGGATCACCAATCAAAATATGTGCATACATATATAAACATATAATTTGATCATCATGTGCATTCAAATAACTTGCATACCATAGATGTCCAAAAAAACAAGAAAGTTATCAAACATATCTATCATATGCTCGGTTTTATCTAACATGTTTTCTCATTGTGTAGGTATAGATAAAATTAGGTTGTTTTGTTTATTTGATTACAACATGTGGGGTGAAATGTGGCTCCCACAAGCGCTGATCCCAGCCTATTGCCCTATTGTTTCATTTGAGAAGGATAATCACAAGTAAACCATCCATGAAGCATTAAAGATCAATCTTTGCAAGGATAGTGGAGTATGTTGGTAAGGAGTAATCTCCTTATTGATAAAGGTTTATCCTTATTAATAAGAACATTCCACTATCAACATAGCCATGATTATGACAAAACTAATTATCAAGGATTCCAAGATAGTTTTCATTGACAGTCTGGTTAAAAGTAAGCAGCCCCAAGCATCATAATAGTTACAAGAATTGAATATGAGGGGAAGTCATGTAGATTAAAAGCTTACACAATAGTCATCCCTTGCAAAGAAAGAGACAACATGTTTCCACATAACAAATTAAATCAAATGCAATCAAGGTACAATGATAAGTCCATAATAGTGAATGTTGCTTAAGAGGGATTGAAGGACAACATTTTGTATCAAGGAGAATAAGGTAACCTCAAACTTTGTTGTACCTAAGTATGATAGTACTTGAGCTTCTAGTGTTTCTAGATGGAACCTATAGCAGAAAAGTGTAGTTTCCATTTGAAGGAACCATCTTCGGAGCTCTTCCCTGAAATGAGGGTTGAAAAGATTAGAAGAAAAGAAATACCATAATTCTAAAGTAACAATTTGTATCAAGACAAATCCTTACAATTGGACCTCAAATTGGACCAGATAGATTTATGATTTTATCTTTAGAATGTAGGAACTCTCTCTGTTAGAGCTTCACGACCTGAAATTGGACTTCCAATTGGACCAATAAAATTTATGATTTTATCTTTAGAATATAGGAACTTTCTCTATTCGATATTCAAGACCTAAAATTAGATAAAAAGTTGGATAAGTAGATTCATGATTTTATCTTTAGAATGTACAAACTTTCTCTATCAGATATTAAAGATGTAAGGTTGGATCAGAAACTGGATAAGCATATTTATGATTTTATCTTTAGAATGTAGGAACTTCCTTTGTTGGATATTTGGAAATTCCTACACACAAGTTATGCTTCAGAGTGAAAACATCTAGAAGTGTTTCACACCAGCTCAAGGTACAATCCAACCTGGTTATTCAACATTGATAGCAATCCAATTTTTCCTGAACCATCCATACCCGAATGTTACATCACAATCTATTCTTTATGCACATAAAAATGCCACATATTAACCCCTTCTAAATAAAACTTAAAATACCATGAAACAATGAGTCCCCTATATTAGTAAGTAAGTGGGCAGTCTATAGGGCATAGTTTGATTTTATACAAGGATGCTCATGAAAGGAATCTTCAAGTGACAATGAGTGAGTTGTTTGAGATTGCAACTGATGGTGCAATATCCGGTCTTAAAGGAAGCTAGCAAAGCATTAAATGCACAAGAAAATCAAATTGTACACAACAAACAATTCACAATGTTAACTTTCATAATGCCTTAAGTTTGAAGACAAAAATCTCATTGTATCTTGATGAAAGTAGTGGCCTTAATGGTCAATCACTAGCAAGCATGATTTTAAAACATGCTATTGTGCTTATGGAGGAAACATTTTAAGCAAGGCAGTGAGTGGTGGTTTGGAACAATGGCAGGTATGAAGAAGGACTTGCTTTATATGCATACTATGTAGTCTAGCTTAAGACAACATTCTTAGAAGAGATTGAAGGTGGATTATGGAACTCAAGGGTTACATGACAAATATTAAAGCAAAGACTAAGATCTATTTAAAAGCCACTATCATGAAGATATTAAAGATGTCAAATGCAAACCCTAGCAGCTAGAGTCCTGAACACAGTGCAAAAGAGGATAGTGTGCTAGGGAAGATTAGGAGATCTCCACATTATCTAATCACAAGAAAATACATCATTTATTTATTTTTTAAAATTAAAAGAAATTATTCTAAACCCTATAGGACACGTTGATACTTCAAAAGCATCTGATTTATTTTTTTAAATTAAAAGAAGTCATTCTAAAACCTATATAGGATACAATGATACTTCAAAAGCATTTGAAGGAATTTGAGATTATGCAAACATATGTCAATTAAATACTTGGATTACAAAAAATAGCGCAAACATTGTAACCCTTGTTGATCAGAGCAGGAATGAGATAATTAGCAATGAATCCTATGCCTCCTTACCATTCTCTGTCATTTTTTACTGAAACACTTCTCCATTTTGGCAGGCTATGCCTGAAAATGAGGTTTCAACAAAGGTTTTATTGTATGTTTATTAAAATGAAAACTCCATTTTGGTGGGCTATGCCTGAAAATAAGATTTCGATGAAAATTTTAGAGTATGTTTATTAGAGTTTTAGAGTATTTTGGCAGGCTATATTCTTGATTCCTTAAATGATTTATTCAAATGGATTGTGAGTGGCGTGATTTTCTACATTTAGTGTTGTAAATTGTAATGATGCCATGATTACTGTACTACCACTGTCTCTTATTATACCCACTACAGTATGGTGGGGTTTTTCCCTTCCCTTTTGTTGCTTACCGCACTACCGCTTTGCTTAAGGCTTCTTGTTGCAGGGTTGCGATGTATACCACTCTACTATGTATGTTGCTCACCTTCTTGGAAATCTAGCGGTGTATTCTTTTGATCATTACTTGAAGAGTGTCAATGAGACAATCTTATTTGTCTTATCGATATCTCAATGTCTCATTGACATTACTTCATTATATCCAAGAGTTTTGTTTCATTGAGCACTTGTAGATATACCTTGTCGATGTGACGTAACTGATTCTCTCCTCGATATGCTCGTATCTTGTTGACATTTCACTATTTTACATCATCATTGAGACATAAATCTCTTCCACATAAGGGTGTCTAAACTGACGCTAAACCTAAAGCTAAACTCAAAGCTGAATTCGGAGCTAAAAGTGGCGCTAAACTCGAAGCTAAACTCAAAGCCAAAGGTGGCACTAACGGCGGTACCACACTCAAAGCTAATATCAGCACTAAATGTGGTGCTAATTGTGGCACAAATTAGTTCCTTAATTAGTGTTGACTTGTCCTGATCGACACAAATAAATGCCAAAAAAAATGCCATCTAGATAAATAGCATCGATGTTTTCAAAAAATTGGCAAAAAATACATTAAAACAGCGGGTGGAAGAAAACAACAAAGCAAAAAATGGAGCAAATCACAGGGATTTGTTGTAGTGGTGACTTGCTGATGAATGCAATTGGTTGTTCATATCCTTCCTCATTCTTTTAGAGCATAACAATTGCAATTGTATGAAATGAAGCAAACAAGAAGATTTGAAAGGGCTTACTAAAATCAAGAGATTTCAACACTGGTGCTTTTTAATAGCTCTTTTGATGGCAACGAATGCATCAATAGCTTTTGTAATCTAGTCAATCTTTGCCCCTTTCTTCAGCATTTTTTAGATAGGCTTCACAATTTTAGCAAAGGTAGAGATGAATCTCCTAATAAAGTTTATTTGGCCAAAGAATGACTATATAGCTTTGATTGTTTTAGGAATTGGAATTTTATCTATAGCTACAACTCTTTCAGGGTCTATATGCACTCCATCTTTGGATACAATATGTCCAAGTAACTTTCTTTCAATTACAACAAAGTTGCATTTCTTGGGATTTAGAGATATCACATACTCTATGGCATTTGTGAATACTTTATCTAAATGCTTACCGTAGTCCTCTGCCTTCTTGGGAAATGTAGTAAATTCATCTTGGTAGACCACCATGATAATATTTATCAAATCTTGAAATGCAACATCCATGGCTCTTTGGAAAGTTGCTCCAGCATTTTTCAATCTAAATGGCATTCTCACATAGAAATAAGTTCCCCAAGGAGTTGTAAATGATGTCTTATACTGCTTTGACTCCTTGACTTTAACCTCGTTATAACCTGGAATCCACCCATCATAGACTACAACTCACATCTAGTGACCTTTTGTAAAATAGCCTCCATGTTGGACAGTGGGTAGTTGTCTTTTAAAAAAGAGACATTCAAATTTATGAAATCAACAAACAACCTTATGTCTCCATTCTTCTTTCTAACTGGCACTACATTTGAAACCCAAGAAGAATGTTGAATGGGCTTTAGTATACCTCCATCTCTAAGCTTCATTAATTCCTCTTGCATTTTTGGTGCTAGGGTCAGGCTGATAGGCCTTTGCTTTGCTCTGAAGGGCTTAGCATCTGGTTTCAGTGGGATCTCATGCTAGAAATGATCCTCTCTATATGCCTTCAAGTCATCATATGACCTTGCAAAGCTATCAACATTGTTTTAATTTTGGGACTGATCTTCTTTCCAATATAAACCCTTTTTGGAGTAGATTCAGTTCCCAAGTTCATCTCTTCTAGATCTACTTTATTTATAAAGGCAAGTTTCATGGCACTACTATCATTATTGTCAAATAATATTTCTAGTGCAACTAGTCCTCTTGGGATTTTATTGTTTTTCAACTATACATCTTCATTCCCAAATATAATTTCCTTTCCATCTACAACTTCAATGAATACATTGAAGTCAATTTCTTGTGTTTTATATTGGTCTATACACTGCAAAAACTTTAGTACATCATCATCATCGTCTTGAAAAACCCGCCAATTGCAAATATTATCAGGGATTGAAGGTTTGACTTTTACTTCTACTTTGGAAATCCCTGCCAAAGTAACATCACCACTCCTCAAAGATACATTTTCCAAGAAGTCTACCATTATATTCTTAGTTCTATCCACCCAGTCAAAATAGAAAGCATCAAACAATTCCAAGGTGTTCCAAACAACAAACTTGTAATGCTTCAGTCTTTTATTCTTAGAGGAGTATTTAGACCTAACTTGTGAAACAATCAACTCAGAGTCTCCAAACACTATCATCATCTTAATACCATGTTTCACAGCCATATTGAGGCCTAACAATAATGCCTCATATTTAGCAACATTGTTTGTGCAATCAAAAGATAGCAAAAAGGAATATCTGAAAGTGTTCCCACTAGGAGCAGTAAAAAGTACACCTACTCCTGAACCTTCCTTTCTACATGAACCATCAAAATACATCTACCACAACCCTTCCTCGTCACACTAAAGCTCATCTACCATGTGATCAATATTCTTCATTTGAGGTTCAGCCATATTGACTTTGAAGCTACGGTCCACATCTATGTTACAAAGACACACCATCTAATCTGGGTCTACATGCTTAACAATTTCTTCAAATCGTGGCTCCCTACACAATCTGACTTCCTTCCCATTAACAAGGATAGTTGCATATGGAAAATATAGCTACACATTTCCTCCTACAGCTATAGTCCATTGTCTAGATAACAACATCCCATATTTGGGGGCTATATATGAAATTATGATGTCTACTCTATATGCGACTTCAGGGTAAGAAGAAAACTTCACTTCTAAATTTTTCATGACTTCTATTACTAGGAAAAACCTATTATCCATGGCATAACACTTCCCATATGGAGTATCAACCCTTAACCCTAGTTCTTTCATCACTACCATGGGCATTATGTTAATGGCAGCCCCTAAATCAATCATATAGTTTTTCACTAGCTTATTGTTAATCAGGAAGGTTGTATAGAAGGGGTCAATTTGTGGGGGAGACTTAGTGATAGTAGTCCCTAGGTACAATTCAAGAGTTTTCATCGTTTCTGATCGGACACAATTGACTTTCTTATTATCCTTTTCCTGGGTTTGTGACTACTTAGGGAATGGACCTGACTTAGTTGAAACACTAGATAACAATGTCACAACACTATTTCTATACTCTTCAATTTTTCATCATTTCTAGCAATGGTACAAAAACTTTGGTTTGACATGATGTTTGAGAAAAATCAAATGTTGGAACATTTGGGACAGATTGTGTGTTTTCTTTTCTTACCTATCCTTTGTGACCGCTTTCCTTATCAACCATTGGTTGAGGTTTGGTAGCATGATTCACATGAGCTTTATTCTCCACTTTGTCACCTTTTGATGCTTCTTTAGGAACATATTGCTGATTATTCTGATGCTTAGGATCTTTTTCCTTGTCCTCTGGCTTTTGGACTGTTGCTTGTGACTTGTTTGTACTTTGACTCTCATTTATGAACATGCTCCCTAGTTGTCCACGTTCTGTATTTACAGTCTGGTTTCTTAATTGGTAGTTTCTCCTTGCTTGAGCAGCTATTGAAACTGTGAGAGCCTTTATTTATTCTTTAGTTGGTCTTCTCAAATTAACATTTTTCTGTCGGTTATCAGGCATGTTTATAGTGGAATCTTAATTGCACTCTTCTTCATCAGCTGAGAATATTTACTGCTCACTTGTTGATTCAAATAATCTATGAGCATTGATATCACTGTCCTCAACATCATCCTCTGATGAATCATATGCATCCCGAGATATATATGGTTGGATTGACAACATGTTAATGGTATGATCATCATCATATCAGCAATAATCCTTCTCATCATTGGGTTCCTCTGAGTCTTGGATAGATTGTGCGACCACACAATGTACAGGGGAGTGAGGGAGGTTACATACTATACAACAAAGATTATCTTCCACTAAATTTGCACTAGGCCTCTTCAGGGGATCATGATATTATTTACTTGACCGTTGTTTTGCATGATCGTTGTTGTTACCAACTATTTTACCATCACGCCTGTTTGTATTGTATGGCATGTCATACAACCGTGGCCTATCATTCCTCTTGAAATTTGACCTATCATGAGAGAGTCCCTTTTCATTCTGGGCAACTTTATAGCTAGTTTTTGAGGGCACTCATGACCTTATATAATTTTTCCTCCTCTTTAGGCTACTTTCTTTGATTATCCTTGCGATTTTGAAGAATCCTTACATCATCCCTCTTTCCAAACTTACTAGATGCTTTTCTATTATTTGTGATCTCTAGAGCCGCCTTAAAAGAATCTGCCAATGTATGAGAATTCTTATTCCTCAATTCATAGCCTATCTTAGGGTCAAACGCCTTCTTGTAGAATACTAAACACATGGGGTTAGTGGGGTGCAAGTGTGCAGGTATCTTATTGTATAATTTATCGAACTTGGTATTAAATTCTACCACTGATTGGTTGTATCCCTTTTGAATGTTGGTAAAAACATGGAGGGAAAATTGAGGGTCAGAATGATCACCATACTCACAATTGAAGACTCTTCTGAATTCATTCCATGAGTTAATTGATGCATCATGTAATCTCCTATACCAGTCGCAAGCATCATCAGTTAAAGATTGCATAAACAACTTCATAATTACATCTCCATCCTCTACTTCAAAGTTTTCCATGATATTTACAAAGGCCCTCAAATGATCTTCACCTAAGGTTGCATCATTTCTAGGGAATTTTGGAATAAATTTTTTTATCTTGTTATCAATTGCATTAGGATATCCTTGTATACTATTCAATTATAATTGCATAGGGCCTTTCGCATTAACATTTTGAGCCTAATTCTATGGCCCCTATTGCTAATTACCAGGTGGAGGAGGAGCATAATTGTATGCACCAACATGGGGCTTAACATTTCCTTGATTCAATTGATTTAGTCGGTTGCCTTAGTTGAATTGATTCCACATTGATTCAAGCACCCTTGATTTAACCGCTGATATTGATACTGTTGAGCAAGTTGTTGGTATTGTTGGTATGCATTGAGACCACCAATAGGGTTGACTCGGGGGGTACTGAGGTGGAACTTGGAGATAATTGTACCCTTGTCTAGTATATTGATGTTGCACATACTACTGTTGAGCAACTCCCCCTTGGCTTGTAAAACTAGAATGACTACCTACAGGGGGTAAGGACATATTTGAAATGGTTTTTTCCGTGTTCGACACTATGGTAGCTAAGGAGGAAGATAATTACATTCTTCCTTTCATAATAGATGATACGTTCTAACTCATTTGTGAGCTATGGGAAACATTGCTAGCAGAATGCAATGACACAGAGCTAGTTATGGGAGATATTGTATGTGTGCTATTCACTGTAAATTTTAAAGCTTGTAACATATTTGATGTGGAAGGAATGCATACAGAGGATGTCACATGATGGGAAGCGAGACCGTTGAATGGTATAGATATCGAGGCTCCACTTGATGCAATATTTGCATTTGAATTAAGTGGGATAGACATTGAAGGGAAAGCTATAAGATTCAAAATTTCTTGCACCATGGCTTCTCTCTACTTTAGGAGTTGTAACCTGGTCATCTGGGCTTTCATCTACTCAATCTCAGCCTAAAGCTCTTGTTTTGTTGGTTCCCTTTGGGGACCACCAGATGTAGAACTGGTGTTTGCATCAAAAAATTGGGCTGGATAAGAGGGCTGAGCATGGGGTTGACTCATTGGCACAGGATATGACACAACATATTAAATGATTTTTTTGCAGTAGCTAAGCTTTCTACATAGCGTTGCTCACATTCTCTCTGAACTCTAAGTCTCTCATCTTCTTCCGTCAACCTCTCCTAGGTAGCCTTTTCCTAGACAGGATCTTCCTAGAATGGGTTCCTAGACTCTGAGGGAATTTTGGTTTTGGGAAAGTATGATCAAAATAAAGGCTCTCTTTAGGGGAAGAATTCTCCCTACTACTTTCATCTACTCTGTAAATAAGTGTATGAGAATCACTAAAGTAATTTTCTACTATGCCCTTTCCCTTTTGATAGCTAGGCAAATGTAATCTACCCTTAGAACTATTTAAAGAAATTTGAATGTTATTATTTACCAAATCTGATGCAGGAGGGCATTCAGGAATACCTTTATTTTTTACAGTCCACCTTTTGTTCACCACCTCCTGGCGTGATTGCTTATCTACATTTCCACTATAATCAGCTTCATTTCTCTGATTTGATGCGCTTTCTGCAAAATTCAACTTTAAAATTCTCATACTCCTCTGTGTATCTATTTGCTGGACCTTTTCACCACTCATACGTGCTTTCAGGATTCTTGCTTCACCAACTTGAGAATACGACTGTCCAGAGTCTACACCCAAACATGGGAACTACTAAATATTTGAAAATACTGACGACTCGTGTAAAGCTATCAAAAATTACTCAACAGACGGCTAGATATTTGACCGTTTAACACCCTAGACAGACTAGTGGGCTTCAATTTGAATTAAAATACTAACAAGTCCCCAACAAAGCCACCAATTTGTTGGTGTTTCCAACTACTTGCCCAAATTCACCTAAGAATGAGCCAAATTCTATCAATAGGAAGTTGGGTTAGTGGCCAATGAATGATATCTCAATCAAATATTAAATGATCTCCTCCAATTCAGGCTCTACAATACCTGGGGGGTGACCCTTTGTAATATTTAAATAATTTATAACAATATTGATTAATATTGCTAAAATGCAAATTTACTCCCAATACACTTTAACCAGAATACATGTGCAATGACTGCCAAAACAGGTCCTAGAGAAACCAACCAACTAAGAAAATAGAGATATTTAAAAAAAAAAAGAATAATTACAACACATACATAACTACACATGATGATATAAGCATAAACACACAAACGGAATTAACCCACATCACATAAATTAACATCCATTATGTTTACATTCCCTAGGGTATCCTAACATCATTACTTAATTTAACAACAAGATATAAATAATATCTATTCACTCTACCTCATAATTCCTTCATTATTTCTAACATCCATTTCAACTAAGACACATAGGAAGATAACCATATAACTACATTATTACACATACATGAATCTCCACTATTAACATATCCCAAAGTTCACATTATCATTTAATCAAGAATCCAAATCATACCAATTCTAGGATTATATTAATGCACCAAATCCAAATGTTCCTAATCATTATTTCCAACAATTAGATAACACCATCAATTCTAAACATAAACAATTCCCTTCTTACTAAGATATATACATAATCATCTAGCATATTATATAATCTCATATCTCAAAGATCACAAATAAAATCATTACAAGAATCTATGTTTCTCTTCTACAAGGAATCATAATCTATATCTACAAGAACAATCATCCTATTTACATCTCATATTTCTCAAGGAAATCACCCACTATACATCTTCTATTTCCATAATTAATCATAATCCCTAATTACAAGATAGATATCTAAATACATGATACAATGAAGTCTCTCAACCAAGAGCATAGAACATATCAACTCCAAGAATCCAAGCATAAGATGAACAGATAAATAATTCCTCATCATGCACACGAACATCCAACGACAAGAGAATCCCAATGGAAGAAGCCATCAAACCACCCGACCATGTGGAACCAAAAATTTCCACCCCCCATTCTATGGAGAATGGTATAAGGTCCTACACACACTCTAAACCTAGGCTGACACCTAACGTCCAAGGAACATAACAAAAGACTAACTCTCAACAAGACCAACACCAAGCAATGAACAAAATACTCAATAAGGATTAACCATAAATCACTAAAAACCCATCAAAGGCAACCATCAAATCAAGGCTAAGGTAGTAGGACACATGTAGGGAAAGAGTGTCATCACATGCTATTAACAAGAGTTTCCCTGGTGTTCAGACCCCAATGTCCATCTCTATGGTTTTCTAGGCAATCTCTCTCAACCCTGGCACCCAAGTGGTACCCATGCGAAACCATCTCAACCTTTCGTGAAGAAAAGAGACCATAGTCTTTCCATTCTAGGTTGTCCCAATCTCATTCTATGCTTGTACTAGTACGCTAGGCCATGAGTGGGGCATCACAAATTATCTTGTTAATGTGTAAAACCGACCCAAAATTTATATTAATGTTATCAATTTATTAAAGAAAAATTCTAATGTGGTTCCCTCATAGCCACTTGTGGACCCTGACACCCACTTGGAAGCCACTCCCCCTAACATGTTCCTAAACCTAGGGTAAAGCATCAATACAATAAATACACATGGAATCTCAAGAATGTCAAGGATCACTTAAAACAACCATCCAAAGGTTCCAAAATCCAAAATGATCCATATGCCAATATCCACATCATACAATAATACCATATTGTGGAACCAATAGTCTCAACAATGTAATTCATCCAAAATGAGATTCCAATAATCAAATATCAAGGCATAGCCAAAAGATGATTCCCAACAAATCATTATGCCCAACATAGCCAATATAAGGATTCCAATAATCACTGCAAATATATCAACCTCTCCCATAACCACATAATTCAATCAAATAATCAACATTTTAAAATCATAGATGGGAGAACAACACAGGGGATCACTAAGTCAATCAAATACAAGCCTCTGGTGAAAGTACAAATTCAAAAATTCAACACAAAAAATCAATTAAGACAAATAAACATCAAAACAATGCATTTACATAGAACAATGATGCTTATACAACATTATGTAGCACATTTACCGAATACTTTGGTGACTTTGACAAATAGTATAACGCATACAACACCCATAATGGTGCATTTGACATACAAAATGGCACATATAACACAAACACTGGTGCATATAACACGAACTCTAGTGCATATAATGCAAACTATGGTACAAATAATACACAGAATGGCGCAAACACAAAACAGATGGGCACATATAACCAAACAAGTAGTGCATATAATTACCAGATTGGTGCATTTGACTCAAAGAGAAAAAATAACCCAGACACGACAAAATTTTATGATTAAGTCCAAAAAACACTATGAACAAAACTTTGACTTGACATAATGAAAATTAAAGCATTAAAGGAAAAATATCAAGGCAACGACACAAGATAAGAAAACCAAAGTCCAAAGACTACAGCCCGGTGACTTATGACATAAATTCATCCTACACTCCACATATTGAAAACCATCACAAAGATAAACACATACAGGGATAACAAATACAAAGTAATTCTTTCTGGGGTAGATCAACATAGTCTTCATTCTACAATGAGATAAGGTAAAAATAAAATAGAATCATGTTTCCTCTATGACAAACCCGAAAGCCAATCACAATAAATGCATCCCAAAAGCCAAATTTCCATCAACCAAAACAATGGAACTTTAAATATAATTTACATAATATACATAGATATACATTCACACACACACACCAAACAATCTTTCACAAACAATCTTTTCCTTTTATTTTGAAATACATAAATCAATCGGATTAAAACCACTGACCTGAAAAGTTGAAGTAATGGTCAAAGAAATTTGAAGAAGACTCTGAAGACGCCAACCAAACCCAAATCCAACAACAAAGAAAATTTGAAAGCCAAGCTTCAATCCTCCAATGTACGTAGAAAATCCATCCAAGAATAAAATTCAAAAATCCAATAATTTCTCCAACATAAAGAACCCCCAGTCATAATAAAAAAAATCCATATTTAAAATTAATCCCCCAAAACCATACATCATCACAACCAACAGAAAATAATAAAATTAATAATTAACTTTACCAACCATCTCAAAAATCGAGGCAAAATATTAAAAAATAATATTAATCTCCAAATTACAACTCCCAAAGCCAATAATAAAATGGACTGCGTAAAATAAATGAATAAACAATTAAATAATATTATCTTACAAACAAAACTCCCAAAAAGGCCAATCATAACAAGGGGTAAGTAAATAAATAAATGCACAAATAAGCATAAATACTTAACCAATATAATTTCATCAAATAATCATTAATTAATTTCAAGCTTCAAAAATAAATATATATTTATATTTATTCGTACCTACCATCATTTAATAATTTACACCAATGAGCTATATATAATAATTAATTAATTAATTAATTTCCACAACTCCAAATAACTAATAAAATAAATAATCAACTTCCTACATAATCATAAATGCTCCAATAATATAATTTAAACTTAATACTATTAATGTCTCCCACATACATATAAAAGATTAATAGTACCATAAAATATAAGACTTGTAATCTTCCCACATAAATAATTAATTACTCACACACATAGCTATGCATAACAATATATATACCATCACCTCAATCATAGGTCAACAATCAAACTAGGACCACAAAAGAACCCAACAAGACAACTAAGGCTTAAACACTTAAACTGACAAGACACCAACTAAGCCTAGAGTGTGATAAGACCTTATTCCATCTCCGATCAACTCACCATTAGGATTAGAGACACAATCAGACTTGTAAAGCTAGGTGGAATCAATGTCTAGTACCTGCATCCTACGAAACACCACACATCTATACGATAACATATACAGTTGCATATATCATAGATAGTCAAACATGTGAAAGGGAGTTGCAACATCACACCTTTCTCATAAATGAGTGGTATAACATCGTCCCTTTCACATCCATAGTAGTAGTACAATCATGACAACCACAACATCATTAGTGACCTCAACATATATTCCAATATGAGCATAAAGTAGGGTTAGCACATAACATGATATCATCATCCTCATAAAACCATTATGTATCAATTGTCAATATGAAATGTCTAGCACAAAATAAATCATTATCAAAAATAAACATGAACTACATGTCTTAAATAGAAAAATAATTGTGAAGCTAATCATAAACCTAACTTCAATAATTAAACCAAAGCATAGAGTCAGCATTTCTGTAGCAATCATAATGAATCCACTAATGTCAAAGAGAATGCTAATTTAAAGAATGAAACAAGAGGCATAAAGAACATGAACAATTCCATAAGCATCTATCACATGCTATCATAAAGTATGACTCAGGGAGGGGCACTACATCCTCCCTCGTTAGACTTAACTTACTCCTAGAAGTCGCAAAGCTTAGGGAAAAGGCATGCACTCATTAGTCTAAAAACTTCATTTGAATATAACCTAATTGTATCTTTTTTAGGACAATTACAAACAATATGTTGAATCTTCTCATTTAAGGATCCATCACTCATTAAAACATCTTATTCCAACCATTTTCCTAACTCAAAGCAAGATAATAACAAAAAAAGTTTCCTTTTTATGCTTCAATTATTCAGATTATTGCATTACACAAGAGATCAAGCAAGACATGCCACTTTTACTATACTAAATTCATTAAAATACCTTCAAGAGAACATCATTTAACAACATTTTGCAAGACAAATTTATAAATTCCATCATCGAGCTAACATCTATAAACACAAATCACTGTAATTCACACTCTTCAAGCACGACAACACTCCTTTAACATATGTATGTATATGAATAAGAAGACAAATATACATTTACACAACATTTTATACAAAGACACACCCTTATATAACTGAAGAAGTCATGTCATACATCTATATGAGTGGAATGTTTCTCTAAATAAGTTCCCTCAAAGTCAAATAAAATCAAGATATTACATAATAACCAAAATCTATAGCCCATATTCCTAATAGAAAACAAGATTCCTCGCAAACAAACATCTTAATATCCATACTAAAAGCACCAAACATAAAGCACAACACAATCTTAACTAAAGGAAATGAGTGAATCTCACTACATATTGCAAGCATTTGATGCTTTTTGCACTCGATAAATTATCATCCCTATAAAATAATTATACATGAAGCATACATAGGCACCTATTGAAGACAAGAAATATGCACTTTATAAATTTCTTAACTATCGCATATAATATAAACTCATTTAATCCAAACACACTTCTATCTAACATTTCATATAATCTAGAAAATTACCAATACATTTCATCCTAGAAATATATTTCATTTGCTCACTCAACATTAGTATTATCTAATTGCTCACCATGTCTAGTGCACTTCCCTGTGGTGTCCTCCCTTGCACACGCTATCAGCGGTTCAAAACGAACATGATAGAAACAACACTTAACACAAAACCAAGGCCCATAATACTCAACATTCGAAATGACCACTATAGATTACACCAAACATTTAAGACCATAAATTTGTTTATATATATCTATATACCTTTTATCATTTTTAATGCAATGCAATCTTTACGAGAATCTATACAATTATCCTTTATGAAACAAGGCATATGCAAGAAGAGATAAAGTCTCTCATACATATAAAAGGAATACACTTATAACATGTCTTATTTTTTTATTTAAGATGTCCTATCTATAAGATAATCACACTTACCAAGTTGTAAAATAAATAGATATCAGAACCACAATTAATCACTTGATGATACACCACAACATACACCTTTGCTCACAATGTACAATAAATAGCATATAGGTGATTAAGATGTCTTCCATGATGTCACAAAACTATTTATTCATTCATATATTCACACATAGCAATATTAATTTTAAGAGACAAATCTTAATACTTTATTGCTAAGTAAAATTTAATATCAAATTTTAATCATATCTACTCCTACCATTTATGCTAATTTTCCTAACATGCCATTAACCAGTCAATTTGTCTATATTAAGCATGAAATTAGATATCATAGCCTTACTTACAACAACACTGTTTCCATTTACATTTGATGTTACTCAAATTCAAATATATGCATATTCTTATCAACTCATCTCCTATCAACACTTAAATACTATCATTTAGAAACTTAATATTTGTAGCAACTCTATGAAAATTACCAACTAGTAACACGCTATATCCTTATTTAATTCATTATCAATCCATCCTACTAGAATTCATTGAGCAAGCACATTCTTAAAATTAAAATAGGGTCAAGAGATAACATCATTTCTTAATCTATCCATTTGATCAACAGAACATTTCATCAAAACCACGTAAATCTTTCACGAAGCTAAAGGCATTTTATCTTTCCAACCAAAGAAGGACACAATGGAATGATTTAAAATTTTCCTATACTATACATGCAATGCACCAACTTTGCGTTATTCAACACATATACTATAGCATGATCTATTAATCTAATATTCCATAAGTCTTCCCATATTATTTGTGCAAAAGATATTCTACCTAACTTATTGTTCTTAAAACAAAAATCATAGATGCAATACATGAATTTTGTTCTTTAATGCAAATTTATTTTATTCAAACTTTTCTCTTAATTGTACACTTAAAATCATATCCATGAATAAGCATTCAATACTTCTATTCAATATTGAATACACTCCTAAGTACTATAATTCTTATATCTTGTATCTAAATAAAAAGATGAAGAAGAGAGTGTGTTATCAATCAATCAATATATGCATGCAAGATCATACACGGGTAATTGAATTTTCTAGATATACCATCTTTATTGTACAATGAAGCTACCTAAGACATTCTCTAAAACATGCAATTTCATCCTTTCATGAGAACTCCTACCATTACATTTACAACTAGAATTCCTAAATCCTTATTGAATAATAAGATCTTGTACAGTCTTTTCTTACATGCAGGACCACATATATATAAACACTCAATAGCTCTATCTAGTACAAATACATCATTGAATCACATCCTTATATTTCATATCAAGATAGGGGAAGAATAGAAGAGAAGATATCCTTAAGCTACTATTTATATACAGATGCATTCCATGCAAATTCCTCACATACACGACCTGATCTACACTATCATATTCATATGCATAATACAAACACTTCATCTCACTATCCATATGAAAAGTAATTTATTACTCCATAATAAGCTAATCCTATAAACATAACGTTAGTTAAGAGAATTCACACAACTTCCTTCTACTCTATAATATAATCATTTATATAGCAAAAACAACCTTTAACATTCTAGTAAGCACTTAGAGAAATTACAAGGAAAACCAATGCTGCATAGAAAAATTACTTGCATCAAGAAGATACGCGTAAGAAATGAATACATATGTTGCACACAATTATGATTTCCAAAAGAAGGAGAAAGAGAACAAAGCATAGCCATTGATAGTCTCCAAGGTCCTATTGACCTTTACCAAGCATGAAACCCAAAAGGGCCAACACAAAACAAGAATACTATAACACACCACACACAACTAAGGACTACAACCTTAACTAGAGATCCCAGTGCTTGCAACATGGGCTCTAATACTAGATGTAATTCCAACCAAAACACGCTAGAGAAACTAACCAACTAACTAAGAAAATAGAGATCTTTTAAAAAAAGAACAATTACAACACATACATAACTACACAAAATCATATAAGCATAAATACACAAGCGGAATTAACTCACATCACATAAATTAACATCCAATATATTTACATTCCCTAGGGTATCCTAACGTCATTACTTAATTTAACAACAAGATATAAACAATATCTATTCACTCTACCTCATAATTCCTTCATTATTTCTAACATCCATTTCAACTAAGACACATAGGAAGATAACCATATAACTACATTATTACACATACATGAATCTCCACTATTAACATATCCCAAAGTTCACATTATCATTTAATCAAGAATCCAAATCATACCAATTCTAGGATTATATTAATGCACCAAACCCAAATGTTCCTAATCATTATTTCCAATACTTAGATAACACCATTGATTCTAAACATAAATAATTTCCTTCTTACTAAGACATATATACATAAGCATCTAACATATTATATAATCTCATATCACAAAGATCACAAATAAGATCATTACAAGAATCTATGTTTCACTTCTACAAGGAATCATAGTCTCTATCTACAAGAACAATCATCCTATTTACATCACGTCTTTCTCAAGGAAATCACCCACTATACATCTTCTATTTCCATAATTAATCATAACCCCTAATTTTACAAGATAGATATCTAAATACATGATACAATGAAGTCTCTCAACCAAGAGCATCTAAAACATATCAGCTCTAAGAATCCAAGCATAAGATGAAGAGATAAATAATTCCTCATCACCCACATGAACATCCAATGACAAGAGAATCCCAATGGAAGAAGGCATCAAACCACCCAACCATGTGGAACCAAAAATTTCTAACCCCACATGCTCCAAAGAATGGCATAAGGTCCCACACACACTCTAAACCTAGGCTGACACCTAACATCCGAGGAACTTAAAAAAATACTAACTCTCAACAAGACCAACACCAAGCAATGAACAAAATACTCAACAAGGCTTAACCATAAATCACCAAAAACTCACCAGAGGAAACCATCAAATCAAGGCTAAGGTAGTAGGACACATGTAGGGAAAAAGTGTCATCACATGCTATCAACAAGGGTTTCCCTAGTGGTCAGACCCCAACACCTATCTCAAGTGTTTTCCTAATAGTCTCCCTCGACCCCGACACCCAAGTGATACCCATCTGAAACCATCTCAACCTTTTGTCAAGATAAGGGAACATAGTCTTTCCATTCCAGGCCTTCCCAATCTCATCCTACGCTTATACTAGCATGTTAGGCCATGAGTGGGACATCACAAATTATCTTGTTAATGTGTAAAACCTGGCCCAAAATTTATATTAATTTTATCAATTTATTAAAGAAAACATCCAATGAGATTCCCTTGTAGCCACTTGTGGGCCCTGACACCCACTTGGAAGCCACTGCCCCTAACATGTTCCTAAACCTAGGGTAAAAAATCAATACAATAAATACACATGGAATCTCAAGAATCTCAAAAATCATTTAAAACAACCATCCAAAGGTTCCAATATCCAAAATGATCCATATGCCAAAACTCACATCATACAATAATACCATATCATGGAACCAATAGTCTCAACAATGTAATTCATCCAAAATGAGATTCCAATAATCAAATATCAAGGCATAGCCAAAAGATGATTCCCAACAAATCATTATGCACAACATAGCCAATATAGGGATTCCAATAATCACTGCAAATATATCAACCTCTCCCATAACCACATAATTCAATCGAATAATCAACATTTCAAAATCATAAGAATCGAAAGATGGGAGAAAAACATAGGGAATCACTAAGACAATCAAATACAAGCCTCTGGTGAATGTACATATTCAAAAATTCAACATAGAAATCAATTGAGATAAATAAACATCAGAACAACGCATTTACACGGAACAATGCTACTTATACAACATTATGTAGCGCATTTACTGAATACTTCAACACCTTTGACAAATAGTATAGCGCATACAACACCCAAAATGATGCATTTGACATACAAAATAACACATATAACACAATCACTAGTGCATATAACATGAACTCTAGTGCATATAATATAAACTCTAGTGCAACTAATACACAAAATGGCGCAAACAAAAAACAAACTGGCGCATATAACCAAACGAGTAGCGCATATAATTACCAGATTGGTGCATTTGACTCAAAGATGGAAAATGACCCCAACACAAGATAAAAATTATGATTATGTCTAGAAAAAACTATGAACAAAAATATGACTCGACAGAATGAAAATTAAAGCTTTAAAGGCATAATATCAAGGCAACGACACAACATAAGAAAACCAAAGTCCAAAGACTGCCATCTGATGACTTACAACATAAATTCATCCCAGACTCCACATATTGAAAACCATCACAAAGATAAACACATACGAGGATCACAAATACAAAGTAATTCTTTCTCGGGTAAATCATCATAGTCTTCATTGTACAATGAGATAAGGTAAAAAGAATATAGAATCACCTTTCCTCTATGACAGACCCAAAATCCAATCACAACAAATGCATCCCAAAGGCAAAATTTCCATCAACCAAAATAATGGAACTTTAAATATAATTTGCATAATATACATAGATATACATTCATGCACACACATCAAACAATCTTGCACTGACAATCTTTTCCTTTCAAAATAAAATACATAAATCAATCGGATTAAAACCACCAACTTGGAAAGTTGAAGTAATGGTCAAAGAAATTT
The DNA here is from genome assembly GCA_007258455.2 of Sequoia sempervirens. Classification (NCBI taxonomy): domain Eukaryota; kingdom Viridiplantae; phylum Streptophyta; class Pinopsida; order Cupressales; family Cupressaceae; genus Sequoia; species Sequoia sempervirens. Next base: position 138,860,142 of record VDFB02256132.1, read on the forward strand.
GAAGAAGACTCTAAAGACGCTAACCAAACCCAAATCCAACAACAAAGCTAATTCAAAAGCTAGGCTTCAATCATCCAATGTATGCAGAAAATCCATCCAAGAATAAAATCTAGAAATCCAATAATTTCTCCAGCCAAAAGAACCCCATAGGCATAACAAAAAAAATCATATTTAAAACTAATCTCCCAAAACCATACATCATCACAACCAACCAAAAATAATAAAATTAATAATAAACTTTACCAACCATCTCAAAAATCGAGGAAAAATATTATAAAATAATATTAATCTCCAAATTACAACTCCCAAAGCCAATAATAAAATGGAGTAAGTAAAATAAATGAATAAACAATTAAATAATATTATCTTACAAAGAAAACTCCCAAAAAGGCCAATCATAACAAGGGGTAAGTAAATAAATAATTAATAACCAAATAAATAGATAAACAATAAAGCAAATGATTAAATAGTCAAAACAATAAATAATTAAATAAACAATAAATAAATAACAATAAATAAAATAAACCAACAATAAGTAAACAATAAATAAATCAACAAGTAGATAAATAAATAATAAATAAATAATAATAAATAATAAACAATAAATAAATAAAACCATTAATAAATAAATGGAAAAATAAGCATAAATACTCAGCCAATATAATTCCATCAAATAATCATTAATTAATTTCAAGCTCCCAAAATAAATATATATTTATATTTATTTGTACCTACCATCATTTAATAATTTACACCAATGAGCTATATATAATAATTAATTAATTTCCACAACTCCAAATAACCAATAAAATAATTAATCAAATTCCTACATAATCATAAATGATCCAATAGTATAATTTAAACTTAATACCATTAATATCTCCCACATACATATAAAATATAATAAATAAATAATCTTTTATGCATAATTATAAATGTCAAATATTATAATCCACAAAATAATATTAATACCACAGAATATAAGACTTGCAATCTTCCAACATGAATAATTAATTACTCACACACAAAAATGTGTATAACGATATATATACCATCACCTCAATCATAGGTCAACAATCAAAATAGGACGACAAAAGAACCCAACAAGACAACTAAGGCTTAAACGCTTAAACTGTCAAGACACTAACTAAGCCTAGAGTGTGATAAGATCTTATGCCATCTCTGATCAACTTGTCATTGGTATCAAAGACACTCTCAGACTTGTAAAGCTAGGTGGATTCAATATCTAGTACTTGCATTCTGCGAAACACCACACGTCTATGCAATAACATATACACTTGCATATATCATAGATAGTCAAGATGGTGAAAGGGAGTTGTGACATCACATCTTGCTCATATCATCATCCCTTTCATGTCCACAGTAGTAGTACAATCATGACAACCACAACATCATCAATGACCTCAACATATCCAATATGAGCATAAAGTAGGGTTAGCACATAACATGATATCATCATCCTCATAAAACCATAATGTATAAACTATCAATATGAAATGTCTAGCACAAGATAAATCATTATCAGAAATAAACATGAACTAGATATCCTAAATAACAAAATAATCACCAAGCTAATCATAAACCTAACTCCAATAATTAAACCAAAACATAGAGTCAGCATCGTTGTAGCAATCATAATGAATCCACTAATGTCAGAGAATATCAATTTAAAGAATGAAGCAAGAGGCATCAAGAACATGAACAAGTCCATAAGCATCTATCACATCCTATCATAAAGTATGAATCAGGGAGGGGCATTACAACATGTATTTAACTTCAAATTGGCCCAATTCATAGTTATTTAATATTTTTCATGCACAATTGAGAGTGAATTCTAGCCTACACCTACTCCTACAAATAAAAAAGGGAAATATATCAACAACGATTAATATGGTATTTGAAATTCACTCAAGATTTCCAAGGTTCAATGCCTAATCTATGCAGCAGAGTCATAACTTCATTTAACTTAAAAAAATTCCATGAAGTCTTAATTACTCAACCACATAATCCCATATAATGATGCTTGACACCAATGCAAATTATCAGATTACTTCAAATTCTTCTTAATGATCACTAAATGTGCTTTCTATTTTGTTGAAACACATTCACAAAATTTAATCCTTCCCTTGGAAAGAATTTTTCAACATATCTCACATCTACAATGCAATTTGCAAAGAAAAATATCTCTATCCTTGATACAAACCATTCATAAAAAATCAAAAACACAATAAGGAGACAATTCAAAGTAATCTTTATTCATTCATTGCTTCAAAGTAGCTCTAGTACATTCATGAAAAGTTTAGATTACACTTCAAAATGATATTCTATTACTCAAACTATTCTACCTGCCCCAGCCCCATTACAAAATTTGGAATATCAGAACCCTTTACAATTGGCCTTGAATTCCCTTTTATAGATGAGAAGGGAGCAAAAGAATTCCATGACTCTTTGAACATATGCAATTTACAAAATATATGCTCAACAGAAATATTAAAGTTAGACCAGAATATCAACGGTCTTCAAGATGGAACTCTACAATTTCTTTGAAATTGCCTCATGACTCCTCTATAAGTTCAAATCCCATGATTTCTTCACAAGTCTCTTGACATCTTCTTGAGCGGCATCAACTGAATGACTTATTCAATAAACTCTCTTCCACGATTCCCATGGTTATTACATTGGATATAGATACAAAATTAAGTGGCTTGAATTAATGGTGCCTCAACATGCACTTGAATAATAATTTCATGGAAACTCCATTAGAGCTTAGAATATTAATTGCAATATGTTTGGAAATCGACTCTTAGCAGGAACTGATGGAAGAAAAATAATTGAATCACCATAATTTCCTTGTATGTATCTGATAGCCTAATCTGATCAGATCATTTCTAAACCCGCTCTAATACCATATTAGTTTTAGGATCAGAAATGTAAGCAAGCATAAATACAACACATTAAACCATGCACACAACAAGTTACCCTAGGAAAACCCTCCTACATGAGCGAGAAAAACCCAAAAAAAAGATGATCTCTTATATATCAAATGAATAAGTGCAAAAATTTTGCATACAAAATTAGGCCTTAAGCATGTCTGAGTCTCATACAATGAGATATAACACTTCTCCTTAAGATGAATGATTTAACACTTCTTGAAATGAATCTAATGTTGAAGAAACCAAACTACCTGAGAAAATGTGAATTGCTGCTTAGATGATGCAGACTTTAATTAAATGAATTGATGCCAAAGAGAGAGGACTTCATCCTATTTAAATACAAGGCTAAGCACCTTTTTTCCTATGGCCAACCTAGAACATATAAATTTTTCTTTGTAAAAGATAAGGCCAACCTGCCTTGTACAAGAATATATTAACGAGAAAAATATCTCCCAAAGCTACACAACACTAACACTCGCTCTTAGCTAGGGAGGTATTTTTTAAATATCCTTGTCATGGAGTCTCTCAACATGACACCCACAATGGCTACACCCATTTGTGAAAAACCACATCTTAGTCTCAGAGATGTACAAGAGTTCATCACAGAGTCTCTCAACGTGATGTTGTCATGGAGTCTCTCAACATGACGTCCACAATGGCTACTCCCATGTGTGGAAAGAAACACATCTCAGTCTCAGAGATGTTCATCACTGAGTCTCTTAGCATGATGTCATCATGGATTCTTTCAACATGACGTCCCATCTTAGTCTTAGAGATGAACAAGGGCTTGCACCTCATATTTCTTTGTCTCAGAGAAATATACACTACAAGAACTTTCACCTCAAATTTCTCTATCTCATAGAAATATACATTACAAGGGATTTCACCTCATATTTATCTATCTCAGAGAAATATACATTACAACAAATCTACATGATGATGTGACTCCCTCTGAAACTCCAAGTACTTGCATCAACCTCCTAACCTCCCCATCCAAGATTTCATGCAATGTTTTCCTTAGAGGAACATTTTCCAACACACACCAATGTCAAATCCAGATTGAATGTCTTGTGAAATTTTTTTCTCTATAGCTGAAGAGGTCTTCCAAGGACTTTAGCACCTAGCCTTGCAATACTGCAACCCACTTAGCTGACACCTTCACTTCTTCTCAGTGAGTCATAGAACTCCCTCTTGATCCCTGCCTTAGAGATTGCAAGGAAATCATCTGGAAGTGAACTCCCCTCCATTGGCTAATCTTAGAACCTTAATCCTTTTCCCGGACATGCTCTCAACTTGTGCCTTGAATTCTCAGAATTAACTCCCTCTGAATGTCATTTCCTCCTCTTCAAAGTAGCTCATCACAATGACAATTTGTATAGGTTCTTTGTTGTTTAGTGTCTTCATTTTTTCTCAATCTTCTTTGTTGATGCAAGTTCTACATCCAAGGGTGACCCAACCTTGTGCCCTTGAGAGATGTCTTAAGTGAAGAATCATGAGAGTTATGCACGACCAACGCATTCCCAAGGCTACAATTTATCTCTCCATGTTTGTTCATTTCTTCAGCAAGCATGAATTCCTTACAGGATGCATCAAGCTCATCCTCCCTTGAATCTCTCCATCCTACATTTTAGAGAGATTAATAATAGTTCATATAATCAAACTACCCTGAAGAGAAATATATATATCAATGCTAGAAGCATACATGATTCAAACACCTATAGCTCCAAAATATTTCAACAAACTCCTATCATGCAGATTTTAGACCTTACTTTAACTGATGCATTATGTCAAAAATTTATTACGCAACCTTCCAAATTCATTGCTATATGACTCCAAACTAAATTACAATATACAGATCACAATCTAGGTAGTGATAAATGATGATAGTGATTATATTGGCCAACTATTTCTTTAGTAACTCCTTTCAGCCTCCTATGAAACTTGTACAGCTTGATCTCAACATCATCAATTCTTAGCTTTGCATCGTGATTTGTCCCATCATCATATATATGAAGAATAGTAGAGAAAAGAGGAAACTGAGAAATCTATGTTGTATCCACATCTTTCTGCTCCTCCATGAAGATTTTATTGAATAAGTCATTCACAAGCCTCCTGGCATCTTCTTGAGCGGCATCAACTGAATGACTTATTCAATAAAATCTCTTCCACGATTCCCATGGTTATTACTCTGGCTATAGATACAAACTTCAACAAATTGAATTAATGGTGGCTCAACATGTAGCTTGAATAATAATTTCACGGAAACTCCACTAGAGCCCAGAATATTAATTGCAATCTTTCTGGAAATCGATTCTTAGCAGGGCTCGATGGAAGAAAAATACGAATCACCTTAATTTCCTTGTTTGTATCTGACAGCCTAATCTGATTAGATCATTTTTAAACCCGCTTTGATACCATGTTAGTTTTAGGATAAAAAATGTAAGCAAGTAGAAATACAACACATAAGACCATGAACACAAGTTACCCTAGGAAAACCCTCCTACTTGAGGGAGAAAAACCCAGCAAAAAATGATCTCTTATATATTAGATGAATAAGTGCAGAAATTTTGCGTACAAAATTAGGCCTTAAGCATGGCCGAGTCTCATAAAATGAGATATAATATTTCTCCTTAAGATGAATGATAACACTTCTTCTTGAAATGAATCTGTTGTTGAAGAAACTGAATTGCCTAAGAAAATGTGAACTGTTGCTTAGATGATGCAAACTTTTATTGAATGAATTGATGCCAAAGAGAGAGGACTTCATCCTCTTTAAATATAAGGCTAGGCACCCTTCTTCCTAGGGTCGACCTAGAACATATAAATTTTTCTTTATAAAAAATAAGGTTGACCTACCTTGTACAAGAATATATTAAGGAGAAAAATATCTCCTGGAGCTACACAACACTAATAGTTGGCATGTCAAAATCTAATTTTCCTATATGAGAGTATCTTAAGTACCTTTTATTACATCATATAAGACAATAGCTATTAGCATTCCAAGAGGAGGACAATGCAAATATAACTACCCTTTAAGAAATTGTTGCTACAAAAATGGTTGATGTGGCATGATGATGTGTGCATTATTGGATGACTGCTTCACATGGAGACAAAATTGTTCACCTTGCAAATGATGATGAAGTGGAAAATGCATAAACTGAAAGGAGAGAAATAAATAGTAATTGAAAACAAGCCTTATAATATGACCAAGGCACTAAATGATGTGTGAACACAATATTTGTACTTCTAACATAATCAACTACTTTGAATCATCGTAGGATACCCGTGATCTGATGATCTAGCAAGGCTCCCATTATGTAGTTGGTTTATTCTTGAAACCCATTCTATCCCTCCTACCACAATATTTTTATCTTTACTTTTCCTTCATAGTGCAGTACTTTTGATGTCACCTTGCAATTGAAAATTTAGTTGGCCACTTGAATCTCTATATTTTTTGCACTTTATTTGAGCTTTCCCTACATTTATTATCAATGAAATTCCTGGGTTCTATTATGAATCTGCCAAATCTTAGGTCTACTATGATGATTTTTTCAAGCACTGCGTAATATATTGGTAGTTGCAACTTTTGACCATCATCGATATTTTGCAAGGCAATGGGGACCATGTCTTTAAACACATTTATCCACTGTTGCAAAGTCTTCATGCTTCCATCCTCCAACAATATATCAAGAGTATTCTAGTGTCTAGATTCATTAAATGAATCATTTTTCTCCTTTATTGCTTTCTCCTTTGTTTCAATGAATGGGAGTTCTTTCACCACCATTTTCACCATCTCGCATGTTTGGAGGATAGAAGGAGAAGCATTGGGAAGATTTTGAGTGGTCATTTCCAAATCATTCATAGTTGTAATCTATGGTTGCCACCCCTCATAAAAAGGCTTCAAAATTGGTACAGAGCTTTGGCATTGTTGTACAGTGTTTGTAAGGGTCTGATCAGAATTATATACATCAACTTTAATTTATTCAAAATTCCTTGCAACAAGTGTTTTATGGTCTGTACCATTACCTACACAAAGAGTTTTCTTTTGTTTTTATCTCTACTTCAATCAACATTTTCTCTCTCCTCTTAGTCATCTGCCCCAAAGCCCTATTCTCATCCCTAAGTTTCTTAATTTCATATGGGGAGATGGGAACAATTTCATCTTTCTCAATGAATTCTTTTTTATCTCGTTGAGTTTGAGGAGAATGAGGTTGGTTCTCAATCACCAAAGTAGAAGAGGATGCCTCTGATTCTTTCTTGGCCAAATCCTTCTTCAATATAATATTGTTGAATTCTTTGACAAATGCAAGATCTTCCTACTTTATTATTTGGTCAAGCATAAAAATATCTTTTAGGTCCCAATCTAGGATTAGTAACATTATGCTCCCTTTAATTATTCTTCTAGCTTCATCAGGAGTAATATCAATGTTTTTTGGGTCAAAATTTGTTGCCTCTCCATCAGATAGCTCTTTCAATTTCACCTGTAGCCAAAACCTCTTGAATTTAGGAGTTTTGATAAACTCATCATGAAAAATGAATTGCACAGTAGCAATCATTCTTTCAACCTCTACCTCCTCCACTAGAATTACATTTGGCATAAGATCCCTATTAGGATTCATAGGCTCTTATGTATCTTCTTATTCATGAAACATGTCATGTGGAGGGGAAAGGAGAGGTTGACACATCTCTTGTTCATCATCACCAATTTTTACAATTTGAATTTTCTCAACCCTAGCCCTTTCAAGGGGTTGATCCGTTAGAGGACCTGTTGGAGTACAATAAACACTGAGAGGGGGGTGAATCAATGTTCATAGACAATTTTTCACTTTTGAAATGATTTTTCAAATTTGACTTATTTGAGAAATATGAAGCAAATGGAATAAACAACAAAATAAACAAAACATACACAAGAATATGACACAATTATGTCCTAAGTGGAAACCCTCTTGGGCAATAAAACCACTCGAAATTTCCTCACTGGCTTATTTGAAATATTATCTTTTACAATTCCTTACTGGCTATTTTGTATGTCTCACTGACAATGTTATCTCACTAATAGGATTTACAATACCTCATTAGCTATCTGAAACATTTCACATTAAATTTTCTGAATTTATATATAGAGTTCCATCTATGTTTCTCTTCATAACATCTTCTAATCTCACAACATCTGATATTTAGAAGCAATAGTATAATATGCCATAATTGTTCATATACAAAACATCATTGTGCATTTGTAAAAAAAATATACATGGTAGTATAATATAGTGAATGATAAGGTTCGCATACAATATACCATTGTGCATATAATGGAAATACATAGTAATATGATGTATTGAACTCAATTCCAGAACACTATAATGTATTTCAAGATATTCTTTTAACTTTGTTTACAATCACAACTGTACAACAGAATAATGTCTCTAAGAAAATCAAAAATCTTCTTTTTTTCCTTTTCAAAACAACAGTAAAAATATATCTTTCTATGCAACCACATCATTCTGAATACCCTCACAATGCATAAATAATGATCTCTATTTTTGAACTGTAAAACTGAATTCCTCATAATTGCATTTATCAAATAATAGAATATATTAAACTAAAACTGAAAAACCCTGTTATCTGCTCACCATATGTACACTCGGGTTCTAACAAAGAGCTTACAAAAAAATTACATAAAAGAACAATAATAACCAGAACTAAGGTTAAAAACAAAACCCTTTACAACACCTTTGTTTAGAGCAAGAAACCCTACTAGGGTTAGAAACATACATACCCAGAGGTAAACAAAACATATTAACTTAACCCATAGCAAAACACATGATAATCCATCTTCAAACTGGAGTAAACAAAATTGCTTGATCTTAAGTAATGATAATAGGCCCTCAACACAAAATCATAAGGGTTTAGAATACCCAACAAGGATTACAACACCAAGCAGTTATAAACTAAAGCGAAACCCCAATCTAGGGTTTGTTGTTAAAAAATATATAACTTATTTTTACTTTAACAAAACAAAACCCTTTTTAGAAAATGAACTATTTGGATGAAACTAAACCAGTAAGAGAAAAAGTTAACACAAATAATAGAACACAAAAAAAAATGTTGTTAACAAAACCCAAAACTAGAACACCAAACCCAAACTAATTCTTTTTCTATTCAAAACAGAGTGAGTATTAAGGTAATGAAGACACCTGTTCAGCAAATCCATACCGAAGATTAAAACATGTCACTATCGTTTGATTTCTTGCTCAAACAAACACAAACCACTGTCAGATTATTCTTCATAGTTAAAAGATGCATGAAGCCTTAACTGTTTTGTGTGTGCCCTAGCTCGAGAAAGAGAAATGAAATATAAAAGCATGCTTTATCAAAAATGAGCTTGACATACCTTGTTTTTACTTTTATATTATATGCCTTTAATCTTGGTAACCGCAACCCATATCCCACTCAAGGTGCATTTTGGTGGAGTTCATTTAAATCATCTCAAATACAAAATGCATTCAGGGCCTAGTCACCTAAAGTGACTTCAACTTTGTAATACACTATCACCCTTAAAATTCCCTCAGTAATATTCCATATCTAAAGTCCTTTTGATACTTTATTTTAAAACATCATTGACAAACCATTGTGCATTATAGGAAACATTAGAACCATCATGGAATAAAACTCCATCATAACAATAAAACAAACCAATGTGATAGTGAAGTGCATCAAGAAATAGGTACACCATATTACCTTAGGACTTTGACATTAATGTTGACACATGCCAGAGGGGCAACAAACTCCCCCTTTGGTATTGATGTCAAACCAATTACCAAAAAAATGCTCAACTGGAGATTATACATGTATATACCTAAATTCACAACATTGTAACAAGTACATGATTTTCCTTGTCAAGAGCACACACAACTATCAGACTAAACAACAGATTCATATTCCATAACCTCATTGAAATTGTCATCAACAAGCACTGTACACAAAATGTGACAAGAATCAGTATTAAACATTCTATCCATTGCATCAAAAAGCACTGCATCTGAAAACATCTGAAAAATGAATACATTACAAAACATCTGACTGCAGAACATCTAAATACAGAAGAACTGAGAACTAAAACATCTAAATACATAAGAATTGAAAAATACTAAAATTTTGTCATAGTAACCATTTCTCCCCCTTTTGATAACAATTCCAAAGAGAGGAGTCATAAAACTGCACAAATGTCAAAAGTGAATATGTGGTACATAAAATTACTATGTACTATCATGCATCACATAGTCACTAAAGATCTCGGAGATGCCAACACTGCCAAGAGGGGTAAGAAAGAAGCACAAAGCACTCCCCCTAACTCCATGAACATGAGTTAATTAACTTAAGGAAAATTGAGAGAGAAGACACCAAGTCTATCCCTCATGTGCTTTCAAAAACTGCTTTAGGTAAAGGCTTAGTGAAAACATCAGCTACTTGTTCATGAGAAGCCACATATTCCAACACCACATCATTAGCCAAGACCTTTTCTCAAAGAAAATGTAATCTAATATCAATGTGCTTAGTCTGAGAATGTTGAACATGATTCTTTGATATGTTTATAGTGCTTTTATTATCACAAAGGATTGGCACTAGTTTAGAAATAGTAACATCGATGTCCTTTAAAGTTTGAACCATCTAGAGAAATTGGGTACAACAAGTAGTTGTTGCAATGTCATTTTCCTCCGTAGTGGACAAAGAGATAGAGTCTTGCTTTTTACGGTGCCAAGCTACCAATCTACCTCCAAGAAAGAATGCACCACCAGAGGTTCTTTTCCTATCATCAATATAGCTTTCCTGGTCAGCATCAGTATAGGCTATTAATGTGAAATCATTGTGTCTAGGATACCATAAGCCAAAATCAAGTGTACCAAAAATTTACTTCATAATTCTTTTAACAACATTCAAATGAGATTGTTTAGGTGCGGATTGAAACCTTGAAACCACGCAAACAAAGTGAATAATATCAGGTCTTGTTGCAGTCAAGTATAAGAGACTACCAATCATAAACCTATACATTGTATGGTCCACATCTGGTTGATCAACTTCTTGTTGAATTTTGCATATTTTTTCCATAGGTGTACCAATAGGCTTACACCCACTCATTTGAAATTTTTTTAGCATTTATTTGGCATATTTTTCCTGGGATATAAATATTCCTTTATCTAACTGGCTGACTTGTAAACCCAAGAAGAATGAAAGTTCACCCAACATAGACATTTCAAACTTTGATGTCATAATATTTGGAAACTCAGAGCAAAAATTTGTATCATCATTGCCAAATATAATATCATCTACGTAGACAACAACAATCAGAATATTGTCACCTTTTGTTTTGAAGTATAAGTTGTTGTCTACAACACCTTTTGTGAAACCATGTTCTTGCAAATGCTTGTCTAGCTTAGCATACCAAGCTTGTGGAGCCTGTTTTAAGCCATACAAAGCTTTTTTTAGTTTGTAAACATGATCTTCCTTACCTATACACACAAAACCTTCAGGCTATTCCATATAAACTTCTTCTTCAAGATCACCATTTAAAAATGCAATTTTTACATCCATTTGAAACACTTTAAAGTTCTTATACACATAATAGGCCAAGGAAATTCTTATGGCCTCAAGTCTGGCCATAGTGGCAAATGTTTCATCAAAATCTATACCTCAATCTGAGATTATCCTTTACATACTAGCCTTACTTTATTTCTGACCACATTTCCCTTATCATCAAGTTTGTTTCTAAAGACCCACTTAGCACTAATTGCATTGTTATTAGAGGTCCTAGGAACAAGTTCCCATGTTTTGTTTTTCTTTATTTGGTCAAGCTCTTCTTGCATAGCCTTGATCCATAGAGCATCTTCACTGGCTTCTGTATATGTTTTAGGCTCAAGTTGTGATATAAAACACAAGTACACCTGATTATTTGTATTAGCAAGTTTTCTTCTTGTTTGTATACCAGTAGATGTATCACCTATTATCAGGTCTTGAGGATGATTTTTCTGCAATACTTTAGTGGACTTTATTGGAGTAGAACTCATAGGTTCATTTGGTATATTTGGGTCATTCTCTTCATCTGATTTTTGTTCATTTTTTTTTTCATTTTTCAGATTTTTGTTCATATTCAGGTGATCCAATAACATTATTATCTTCAATTTTCATTTCATTAGTATTGGTCATTTCATCAACTTTGACATTAGAACTTTCCACTACTCTCTTTAGCCTTTTTTTATAACATTTACAGGCTTTGCTATGAGTAGAATAACCTAAAAAGATACCTTCATCACAGCGTGATTCAAAGCTGCCAATACTATCATTATCCCTTTTAATATAACATTTACTGCCAAAATTTTTGAAGTAGCCAACATTAGCTGACCTACCATACCAGAGCTCATAAGGAGTAAATTTTGTGTTCACTCTCAATTAAACTTTGTTTAAGATGTAAACAACAGTATGAACTACCTCTTTCCAATAGGTATTTGACAAACCTGCATCTTATAGCATTGTTCTAGCTATTTCTTTTATAGTCCTATTCTTTCTTTTAGCAAAACCATTTTCTTGTGGTGTTTCAGACGCTGAATATTTCCTCTTAATGCCATGATCTTCACAATAATCAATGAACTCTTGCAAAGTATACTCTCCACCTTTGTCAGACCTGAGACATTTGATTTATAAATCAAATTCTTTTTCGACCATCTTTCTAAAAACTTTGAATCTGCTAAAGGCTTCTATCTGATGTTTCAAAAAAGTTACCTAGGTCATCCTTGTGTAGTCATCAATGAAAAGCATGAAGTATTTTTCATTGTTTAAATATTTTGTCCTTATAGGACCACACAAATCAGTGTAAACAAGCTGTAATGGTTTAGTAGAAGAGTATTCCTTAGGTTTAAATATCACTCTGGTTTGTTTTCCTTCTTGAAACTCTTTACATACTTTGTTAACTGGTTTTGAAAGAACTGGCATTTTTCTAACATACTGATTTTTACTGATTTTAACTAGATTATCGTAGTTTATGTGCCCTAATCTTCTATGCTATATTTTAGTTTCATCAACTTGACTCATAAAGCACACACTAGAATCCTTTTTACTACTTGAACTTTGATGAAAGTTATAGATGTTTCCATCAGTTTTGAATCCAGCTGCTATAGTCTTTCTAGTTTTCTTTTTAATTTCACACCCTAGTGCAGAGAAGGTAACATGAAAACCATTATCACAGATTTGACCCACACTGAGTAAGTTATGAGTTAAACCTTGATGCGGAGCCAAGATGGAGAACTTACAACAGACTAAACTTATCAGACCTCGGCAAGACATCAACCCTTGAATCACAATCATCCACATTGAATCAACTAATACCAACAAGGTTAAAGACTCTTAAAGTCAACCAATGGGCTTATCTTTTAGAGAAGGCCACCAAAAGACCATCTCAACTTCAATTAGGCATCCACTCAAACCCCAATACCATACTCCAATCATATTTTACAAGGTTATTTGCACCATCATAGAGAAGCATCAAACTACCCTACAAAAAGTCTATAAGAATTAGCCCTATTTTACAAAAAAAATTCCTTTTAAACTTCTCCTAACCTCTTAATCTCTTGGATAGTCCTTAAATGTGTCTCAAAACACCCAAATTCACAGGTTTTTTACAATTCCATGCCATCTAAGCCATCGTTCTCCAAAACCCTCAATTTACTCACGAATACCTGGTGTTTTCAGTATTTCACCCTTCCAAGGCTTTCCAAGCCTAATCAAGACATCAAACTACTTTATTAGGGTTTGCACAAAAATTTCATACTATTTCCTAGACAATACCATCAACAATTTATCCAGACTCATCATTGTCCCACCAATCCTTGCATGAAAAATACATCATTGCACCTTATGGTGACACTCCACATCTTGCAACTCGCCTTATTTCCACTCTAGAATACAAAGAAACATATTCTAACCTAATTTCATGCCATCCCACTGAGTAATAGGCTGAAATAGTAAGTGGGAATGGCTTAAGACATATTAGAACCTCAAACGGTGCCCTCACTACTTCACACAGGCAGACAACAGAAAATAAACAAAACACTCCCCAAATTTTTTGTTAAGACTTCAAAAAAAATTCAAAAGTATGTCATTTCCATCCCCTATAGGAGATAAGAGAATTTAGAACATTAATTTATATGTATGTCCTATACAGTGCAGGGAAAACACAAGAACTCAAAGATAAATGAAGAGAATCAATGAATAAACAAAGAAATGTTGCTTTATTGAAAGAATGTTCACCACCACCAAACCATCAATCAATCCTGATTCCTTCCAAATTCCTTTATACATTTTCAAATCAGGACAACCTTTCTCCAATACCTATAACCACCCTTTAACCACCAAAACCTTCATCTGGCTTAAAATTGCTAACATTGACAATTTTTGCTTAATAAGCATCATTATGCAATTTTGTTGTCCAAGAAACCTAAGACCACTTAAACACCTTTATTTTATCCCTAATATAACTTCTAAACTCTTTTCTTGCACTCCCATTTACAATTTGAATGGTTTTCCTTCATGGAAAAGTTGACAATTTTGAAGAAAGAGTGCATGTTTGCACATTTGACCACCAAACTCCCAAAATCCTTAAATACATAAAAGAGTGGTCTACTTAGACCTTATTTTCAAAACCTACTAAGATAAAGCACCTAAAACTCCAAGGCTCACCTAAAGTCCCTCAGGATAGTCTACTACCAAGGTGAACTTTGCACCATGGTTGTAGGTGCTCTTGCACCATACAACCCCCCTAGAAGAAGCTCATGTCCCATTAGTGGAGGTTGATACCAACCCCACCATCCACCATACATGTTTCTTGGATCAATAATCTTCTTCCACTGTATCAGCCCTTGCACTCCAAACCGTCCTGCACTTGGAAGTGTGCTTTCATTTGCATAGGACTGTGTTTGCACATTCAGACCTGAGGTCTACTCTTTTTGCATTCTTGGTTCAGAATCTACTTGTCTCCTATCACCTGTACCTGCACACAAAAAAAGGTCAACAAAACCATTACCATGAACTGCCTTCAACTTATTCTCATCTCTTTGTTTATGCCTACTTTTTTGTGCACTCTGTCCACACTGTCCTTGCACCTCTGTCACCAGTCCCTTTCCTCTTTCAGGCTTTTGTACCCCTGTGCCTATAATTTTCACTTGTACCTCAACCTTGACTTTAGTTATAGGATATTCTATGGTCCCCACAGTAACAGTTTCATGCAAACTCATTAGAAAATTACCTTTCAACCCTGTGTTTACCTTCACACCTATTGTCCTTGCATTACCAGTCCTAGGACATGCTGCTACATTAGAATTTTTGGTTTCTTTTACAACATTGACAAGTTCTCTTCTCCCACACATTATCACCTTATCTTTACCTTTCACATCCTCTACAAGTGGAGTCAAGACAAAATTATGACCATCCTTCATTATAACTTATACTCATTTTCTCTTCCATCATACATGGTACACATGTCATACTGCTAAGGTCTTCCTAGGAGTATATGGCAGCAATCCATTGGAAGAATGTCACAAACAACATTGTCCTTATAATCACCAATCTGAAAATATACAACAACCTTCTCATTTACCAACAAATATTGACCATCACTTAGCCAAGATACCTTGTAAGGAAACTCATGAGGAATCCTTTGCAAGTTTAACTTGTTCACCAATTCACATGACACCATATTTTCAGTTGAACCAGAATCGACCACAATTTTACACACCTTTCCCTTGCTCTTGCAAGTGGTTTTGAATAGCCTCTTCCTATGCAATGGTTCTACTTCTTTGGAAGTCTTCAAAAGTTGTTTATGCAACATCAAAGCTTCTCCAATTTGAGAGTTTGTAGGATGACTTGATGAACGAGTGCTCTCCTCTTCATCCTCTTCCACAAGTTGAACTATTTTATCACCTTTACTTCCACTTGATGAAGCACCAATATTCTTAGGACACTTGTATGATGGACGGAAAAATTCATTACAAGTGTAACATCTACCTAAAAAACACATTGGAACTCCTACCTCCTCCAAATCTGCCTCTTGTGCCTCTCCATCCACCTCTGAAATTAGATTGCTCTTGTCCTTTTATGGCATCTTCTAGATTGTCATTGTTTGGCTTTGGATTAGGCATAGATCCTCTTCCTCTTAATGCATTACCTCTACCCCTAGCTACTTTTTCTTGCCTTCTCATCATTTTCTCATCCACCTTGATTGCCATTTGATAACATTCCTCTACATTCCTAGGGTTAGCCAAAACCAATTCATCTTGTATGTTTAACCTCAAACCACCCATATATCTTGCAACTTTTTCATTTTTATTCTCATGATGACCAGACCTCAAACTTAATCTATAAAATTCCTCAATATAAGACTCAATGTCCATTTATTTTTGCATTAAGATTTGTAATTTCTTAAAAATTTGAACTTGATGATCCTTGGGTAAGAATTTACCTTTCAGTTTTGATACCATCTTGTCCCATGAGGTGATTTTATATTTTCCTTACTTCCTCCTCTCTGACTGAAAGTAGTCCCACCATACCAAAGCATGGCCTTGCAACTTTTTCTTTGCAATCTTTACTCTTTGCTCCTCAAGAACCTCATCACATTCAAAATGGTTATCTAATGAAGCAATCCAGTCAAGTAATTCTTCATCATTTAGACTCCCTCCATATTTTGGAACATCAATCTTTACCTTAATCTTTTCATTCCTAACTTCCTTCACCAACTTTGCAATTCTTTAATCCTCTAGACCTCAAGCTCTTCTTCCATATCTTTAAACTCATCATCTTCATCTTCATCTAACTCACTCTCTTCCACATCCATTCTTTTGTTTGTCTCCAAGGCTATGATTCTTTCCTCCAACTCTCTGGTTTCTCTAGCATGTCTGTCTTTCATCTCCCTCATCTCTTTAGCCATATCTTTGTTCTTTGGAGGCATCTTTGAATACTAAACTCTTCACTTCTTCCTTGCTCTTCACAACCTGCAAAATGCAAACAAATCTACTCCTTGATGCTCTGATACCACTATGATGCAGAGCCAAGATGGAGAACTTACAATAGACTCAAAACTGATTAGACCTCAACAAAACATCAACGGTTGAATCACAATCATCCACATTGAATCAACTAATAGCAACAAGGTTAAAGACTCCTAAACTCAACCAATAGGCTTATCTTTTATAGAAGGCCACCAAAATACCATCTCAAATTCAATTAGGCATCCAATCAGACCCCAATACGATACTCCAATAATATTTTACAAGGTTATCTGCACCATCATAGAGAAGCATCAGACTACCCTACAAAAAGGCTACAAGAATTAGCCCTATTTTACAAACAACGTACCCTTTAAACTTATCCTAACCCCTCAATCTCTTGGACAGTCCTTAAATGTGTCTCAAAACACCCAAATTCATAGGTTTTTTTATAATTCCACACCCTCTAAGCCATTGTTCTCCAAAACTCTCAATTTACTCACAAATACCTAAGGTTTTCAGTATTTCACCCTTCCAAGGCTTTCCAATCCCAACCAAGACATCAAACTACTTTATTAGGGTCTTCACAGATATTTCATACTATTTCCTAGATAATACCATCAACAATTTATTTAGACTCATCACTGTCCCACCAATCCTTGCATGAAAAATACATCATTACACCATATAGTGACACTCCACATCCTACAACTCGCCTTATTTCCACTCTAGAATACAAAGAAACATATTCTAACCTAATTTCATGCCATCCCACTGAGTAACAGGCTGAAATAGTAAGTGGGAATGGCTTAAGACATATTAGAACCTCAAACGGTGCCCTCACTACTTCACACAGGCAGACAACAGAAAATAAACAAAACACTCCCAAATTTTGTTGTTAAGACTTCAGAAAAGATTCAAAAGTATGTCATTTCCATCCCCTACATGAGACAAGAGAATTTAGAACATTAATTTATATGTACGGCCTATACAATGCAGGGAAAACACAAAAACTCAGAGATAAATGAAGAGAATCAATGAATAAATAGAGAAATGTTGCTTTATTGAAAGAATGTTCACCACCACCAAACCAACAATCAATCCTCATGCCTTCCAAAGGAATTTATACATTTTCAAATCAAGACAACCTTTCCCTAATGCCTATTAACCACCAAAACCTTCATTTGGCTTAAAATTGCTAACATTGACAATTTTTGCTTAATAAGCATCATTATGCAATTTTGTTGTTCAAGACACCTAAGACCACTTAAACACCATTATTTTATCCCTAATATAACTTATAAACTCTTTTCTTGCACTCCCATTTACAATTTGAATAGTTTTCCTTCATGGAAATGTTGACAATTTTGAAGAAAGAGTGCATGTTTGCACATTTGACCACCAAACTCCCAAAATCCTCAAATACATAAAAGAGTTGTCTACTTAGACCTTATTTTCAAAACCTACTAAGATAAAGCACATAAAACTCCAAGGCTCACCTAAAGTCCCTCAAGACAGTCTGCTACCAAGGTGAATTTTGCACCATGGTTGTAGGTGCCCCTACACCAAACCTTCTAGATAATAAACATCATGTACTGGACTATCATTATCAAGCAAAACAGTGCCTTTGCCTATGATTTGGATATAGTGATCATTTCTAAATCTTACACATCCACTTGAGAAGGTTTCATAATGAACAAATTTTCTTTTATCACCTGTCATATGGTGTGAACAACCACTATCTACAACCCGAAGATTTTTCTTGAAAGATTGTAAGGCTGTTTGAAAAACCAATGCTTTTGATTTTCCTTTTGGTTTCCAAACTAATTTTTGTTTATCATTCTTATCATATTTGTTTGACTGTTTAACCAAATCAGATTTGCAGAAGGCAACAATATGACCAAAATTATTACATTTGTAACATCTGAGATTTCTTTAAAAAATTTAAAGATTACCATTTACAAGACTTGGCTTTCTTTTAGACATAATCCTACATTCCTTTGCTTTATGTCCAAATTGATGGAAATTGAAACAATAACCATAGAAATGAAAATTATATCTAGAAAACTTATTTGTTTGGTCAATGGATTTTCCTTTTTCAGCACCAGCACAATTTAAGGATTGCCCTTCTGAAAAGCTTAGATTACTTTTGCCTTTGTAATCTTCTTGCTTGTTTAATAAATCAGATGATTTTTCACACAAAGACTTCATGAAACCCTGATTCTGTGTGGAGGTAAGCAACACATCACAAGGAGGTATCATAATTCAATTTTCAATCATAATTCAACATCCCCCTTAAAAGGAGAATCTTTCCTTACAATCATTTCAATTATCTTTATTTCAATTTCATGGTTAATTCCAAAACAGGGGTTTGACCTAAGGAAACCCCTATTCCCAAGCTATTTCCCCTTCTTTGTGTGTGTAGGAAACAAGTACGGAGCTACGATCTTTAGAATAAGCTTTATTTACAAAGACGAATCAACCCTTTTTGGTGTGCAAAAAAGTAGGACCATGATGACGGGCATCACGGTCCTAGATTTTTAGGAGCTTTTTCAAAGATCAGATCTGACTCGGCTTATACTATCAGATTCAGGTGCACATGAAAATCCGGCATCTGTAGCTCACTATTTTCTCAATTTTACCTTTATTTTTCAAGATTTTACCTTAATTCAACATTTCAACTTACAAAAGAGGAACCAAAATTATTTCAATCCATTCAGTATTTAGTCCTTATTTGATTTATGACTGAATTTAGTGGATTCCCTTCCCTCTTTTGAATGTAAAGGTCCTAAGTGAAAATATTTAGTGGTTTCTCCCTTCTATGTTGCAAACCCTAAATCAATTTTCTACTTTACATTTTGGTGAACCCGACGTGTCCTATGCTTACTTCTTATTTTCATTTTCAGATTTGATTCATATGCAATTAATTAATTCACATTTGCAATCATTTTTGAAACATATAGCTTATACACTTACTGTTTCATCCATAGCTAGTGTTCACCACTACATTTTGGTGAACCCAACTCCTTACACCTTTAATTCTGTTTTTTGTTCTCAGATCTAAGTGTGTATGCAACTTAAAATTCAAGATTTCATTTACAAGTTAGATTTCCTTGCAAATTTTAAAAATTTAGAGGTTAATTTCACTAAAACCCTAATTTTTAAATTCAAAATTGAGCCTGTGATTTGTTTGATTTGGATTAATTATTTCAGATCTGAGTACTTTTCAATTTTACAATTCAAATTTTCATCTACATGTTCAATTTTCAATCAAAATTCAAAAATTAATTGGTTAATTTCAAAAACCCTAAGTTTTAATTTTAAAATTGAGCTTGTGGGTTGCTTAAATTTTGAATTTCATACTTCAAATTTGATTGTTAATTTCAATTCCAATTCAAAAGTGCAATCTTGGACCACTTAATTTTAAATTTTAAAGAAACAAGCATATGCACTAATGAAAACAATAAAAAAAATTAAGCCATATTTGGTTTGTGCTAAAGTTGTAGCATATCTTCCTAATGCAGTTGTAAAGGATACTTTTTTCCAAACTAAAGTAATAGGCCAAAGATGTAGATGGATTAAAAAAAATTAGGAGTTTAATGTGGAGAATTAGATCACTAAGTTGATTAGAGGACAAGGATTGGCAATGTTGATGGCTAAGACCAATTTGGATGTTGTACAAGTTAATTGTGTGGATGCAAATGAGGAGAAATTCTATAGCATTAAAAAGACTCCTTGGTACACCAATATTGTGCATTTCTTGAAATATATGAAATGCCTTAACAATTTGACTAATGATCAGAAAAGAACACTAAAGTTCCAAACCCCCAGGTATGTAGTCATTTAAGGTGATTTATATTAGAAGGAACGAAATGGTTTATTACTCTTATGTTTAGAAGAGTTTCGGGTTAACAAAGTGATGAAGGAACTACATGAAGGGGTATGTGGAGGCCACTTCACAGCTAAGACAACTGCCCATAAGATCTTAAGGGTGGGTTACTATTGGCCTACCCTCTTCACTGATACACATAAGTATGTCAAAAAGTGTGAAGCATATCAAAAAATTTCTGGTAAATTGAATTATGTAGGTGCATTTCCCTTGAGACCATTGCAAATAGAGGATCCTTTTTACCAATGGGGCATTGACTTCATTGGGGAAATTGTAGAAAAGTCTAGTGAGGGACACAAGTGGATTCTAGTTGCAACCGACTACTTCAAAAAGTGGATAGAAGTTGTTCCAACCAAGCAAGAAACTAGTAAGGTGGTTACTGACATTTTAATGAATAATACCATCAGTAGATTTGGGCCACTAGTAAGATTGATAATAGATAATGTAATATTATTTAGATCAGAAGAGTTTACAGGGTTTTATGGTTCATATGGGATAACTATTTCATATTCATCCCCATACCACCCACAAGCAAATGGACATATAGGATCCAGTAATAAAAGTATTTTGAAGATCATTAAGAGGACCTTCAAGAAGATCAAAAGAGCAAAGGATTCAAAGCTCAGTCTTTCCTTATGGGTTGATAGGATCATTGTTAACAAGGCAAATGGAAAATCACCATTTGAACTGGTTTATGGAACACAAGAAAGACTACCTTTGAAAAACCTTTTGTCAATGTACAAGTTCATTTAAGAAAATGATTGGGACATCCCTAAACCAATGGGGGAAAAGATGGAGCAGTTTGTAGAGTTGGATGAAATATGAAGTGAAGCCCAGAAGAAAAATGCAAAGATACGACAACAGAGCAAATATTTGTTTGACAAGAGGGCAATAGACAGAAAATTCAATGTTGATGACTAGTGCTAATGTGGAATGAAAGGACCCAAGATAAAGGTAAATATGGAAAATTTGAGCCCCTATGGTTAGGCACATTTATCATATCTGAAAAGAATGGTGAAGAATCATACTTTCTTAAAAACATGGATTGTGAAGTCCAGGAACGGCCAGTGCATAGATAGTTCCTAAAACACTTCTTTGCTTAATATTTCTCTCCATGCATAATAGCTTAGTGTACATGTTGTATATATTTATGTGTGTTTGCTTTGTTTTTCTGATCTACCCCGAGAGTTATAGATTCTTTCCTTGATCCAAGCAATCAAGCATCCCTAACATGAGCCATTGTTAGGACTACCAAAATTTGCTAGTTATTGTGATCGAAAAGTGTTCTTAATTCCCCTTGTCCATGCATTGGCATTTTGAAATTCTTCCTAAGTGCTTAATGAAGTATACATTACCCATATTGTGTCTCCCTTTTCTTCTAATTTTGTGTTGACTAGTTGTCACTTTGAGCCCTTAAAGTCATTAGTGACCGGCGCCCCGTGTTAGAAATGAGTTTTCCTACTGGTTGCATATTTTTCCACTAATCTAAAGTCTTAACCTACACCTAAGTTTCCTAGCAGCTAAGTCTTCATGGTCCCCCCGACCCTTAAGTCTTTCTTAGGCGTCCACATGCTTATTTTCACACTTAAGTTTTAATCTTCCCCTCGCCCCCACGCAGTCTTTTCCAAGGTCCTAGATAAACCATGGGGAGATGGGGAAACATTGGCTACCAATTATGGTTCCCCCAAGATTGGCAATGGATATTTTTTGGTAGTTGATGTAGATGGAGAAAAAGTGGGTGGAACTAGAGAGGAAGGGAACTCATCTACCCATATAATATAAGACTTCATAAGGGGAAGCTACCGCCTATGGAGTGGAAAAATTAGAAGCTATGACTCGGAGGGATATATGACCCACTTGAGGGTAAATAAAATGAAAAGAAAATTTGTTCCCCACGAACTTTTTCAATTTGAAGACTTGGCAAGAAATTGTACCCTTGAACAAACTCTAAATAATAGAAGAAAGTGGGCTTTTTTAGAAAGGATCTAGAGGGAGAAAAGACAGAAAGATCCTGGATTCATAAGATTTTGTGCAAATGTTAAAAATCGTACCCCGAGGATTCAACTAAAGTTGCAAAATTTTGTATAATTGTCCACTAAAGCTCAAGGGGAGCTATCTGGATCAATAGAGGAAAGGCGTAAATAGCAACGATCAAAGCCAATGGTGGTTGCAGGTAAAGGAATGAAAATTATAGGCCAAGAGCAATAGGATATTCAAGTTGGTCCTCTAATGGATCAACCCCTTGAAAGGGCTAGGGCTGAGAAAATTCAAATTGTAGAAATTGGTGACGATGAAGAAAAGATGGATTAGCCTCTCCTTTCCCCTCCACATGACATACTTCATGAAGAGGAAGATACACAAGAGCCTATGGATGTTGATAGGTCTCCTATGCCAAATGTCATTCCAGTGGAGGAGGTAGAAGACGGAAGAATTATTGTTGCTCTCCAATTCATTTCTGATGATGACTTTATCAAAAAATTTGAATTCAAGAGATTTTGGCTACAAGCGAAATTGAAAGAGTTTTCTGAGGAAGAGGCAACAAATTTTGACAAAGAAAGCATTGATATTACTCCTAATGAAGCCAGAAGAATGGTTAAGGAGAGTAGAATGTTACTAGTCCTAGATTGGAACCTAAAAGAAATTTTATACTTGACCAAATAATAAAGCAGGAAGATCCTTCATTTGTCAAAGAATTCAGTCATATTAGATTGAAGAACGATTTGGCCAAGAAAGAATCAGAGGCATCTTCTTCTAGTTTGGTGATTGAGCACCAACCTCCTCCTCAAACTCAATGAGATCAAACAAAATTCATTGAGAAAGATGACATTGTTCCCATCTCCCCCTATAAAATTGAGAAACTTGGGGATGAGAAGAGGGCTTTGGGGCAGCTGACTAAGAGGAGAGAGAAAATGTTGATTGAATCAGAGATAAAAAAAAAAAAAAATTGTAGGTAATGGAAAGGACCATAGAACACCTGTTGCAAGGAATTTTGAATAAATTAACTGATGTATATAATTCTTTATCAGGCCCTTGCAAACATTGTAAAACAGTGCCAAAGCTCTGTGGCAATTTTGAATCCTCTGCATGAGAGCACCTAACAACCACATGTTAGAACTCTGAATGATTCAGAATTGGCCACTCAAAATCTTCCCAATGCTCCTCCTTCTATCCTCCAAGCATAGAAGATGGTGATAATGGTGGTGAAAGAACTCCCATTTCTTGAAGCAAAGGAGAAAATTGATTCATTTAATAAGTCCAAACACTGGACTACTCCCAAGTTATTACTTGGGGATCCAGAAGCATGAAGAATCTATAGTAGCGGATAAATGAGTTTAAAGACATGGTCCCCATTGCCTTGCAAAATATTGATGATGGTCAGAAGCTGCAGCTACCAATATATTACACAGATCTTGACAAAAGCATCGCAACAAAGCTAAGATCTGGAAAGTTCATAACAGCGGCTGGGAATGTCATTGATGATAAATATAGGGAAAGGCCAAATAAAGTGCAGCAAATACGGAGCTTCAAGTGGCTAACTAACTTTGTAATTGCAAAGTGGCATCAAGAGGACTGCACTATGGAGGAAAAATAAAGATAAAGACACCATGGTAGGAGGGATAGACTATGTTTCAAGCATAACCCAACTGCATAATGGTAGTCTTGCCAGATCATCAGATCACGAGTATCCTATGATGATTCAAAGCAGTTGATTATGTTGGAAGTACAGATATTTCAGTCACATATCATTAAGTGCCTTGGTCATCTTACAAGGCTTGTTTTCAATTATTGTTTATTTCTCTCCTTTCAGTTTATACATTTTCCATTTCATCATCATTTGCAAGGTCGGCAATAAATTTTATCTCCAAGTGAAGAAATCATCCAACAATGCACACATCATCATGCCACATCAACCACTTTTGTAGCGACAATTTTGTAAAGGGTAGTTATATTTGCATTATCCTTCTCTTGGAATGCAAATAGATTTTGTCTTATATGATGTAATAAAAGTTACTTAGGATATTCTCATATAGGCAAATTAGATTTTAACATGTCAGCAATTGGCACGAAGCTTTTTTTTAGCTCCCTTCTCTTCTTTAAATGGAATTCAAGGCCAATTACAAAGGGTCCTGAGAATCCAAATTTTGTAATGGAGTGGATACAATAGTTTGAGTAATAGAATATCATTTTGAAGTGTAATATGAACTTTCCATGAATGTACTAGCTACAATGAAGCATCTGCTAATTGTGGTTTTTATTTTTTATGAATTGTTTCTATGGAGGATAGGACTATTCGTCTCTGCAAATTGCATTGTAGATGTGAAATATGTTGGCAGGTTCTTTGCAAGGGAAGGATTAAATTCTGTGAATGTGTTTCAGCAAAATAGAAAGTATATTTAGTGATCATTTAAAAGAAGAATTCAATTGATTTCTATTGGTCAATTGATTTCTATTGATTTTTAATAAATCTATATAAAAAAGTCAATAGATGTCTTAAAAGACATACATTTTATTGTAATATTAATTTTTGAAAAAAGATTCTTAATTTATATAGAATTAATTAAGATTTATATATGAAAAAATATAATATAATCTTTAATAATAATAGCTAACTTTCAATTGAACCCTAACTAAACACCTAATAAACTTTAATTGTAATTATACATCTATGTGAAGTGAAACACCTACTTTTGAAATCAATGGTTCATAATTGAGGAGAAAGATACAAGACTATAGAATTAATTTCAATCCTATACTTAAATTTATATTGATTTAAAAAAAAAAATTATTATAAAAAATTAAAAAATATATATTTTAATATTATTAATTAGAAAAGAATGTACATAAATGAAAAAATCTATCTTTTATTATTATCATTTTTTTAATCAAAATATCTTTTAATTATACCCAAGGCATTCCTTATGTGAGCTTGACCAGCTTACTTTATCAATTGAGGATGTACATTATGGGATGCAAGATGATTTGAATAATCGTCACCGTTTGTCTATTTTCATCACTGTCGTGTTTTCCTTCTCACATATAATCGTCTATTTCTCAATATCATATTTTCCTTCTCTTGTGATTTATTTACTCGCAATGCTTTCCACTCAACTCGCTCTTTCGTGGGAGCTTCAACCAATCATCGATTTATGTGACGTAAACATTAATAAGTATCTGTAGTAATCACTTGGAATAGAACTGAAATTTTAAGTATCATGAATTTTATCAACAAGATCATACTCCCTACCAACATGTTGAAGGATGAGGGGAGAAAGGACTGTTGTCGAGTATGTGTGCTACCATATGATAATTGTGTTGTTGAGCATCTTTTACAACAATCATTCATTTGTTTTAGGGTTGAGGGGTATCTTGACAAAGTTGGACGACAATCTTAGGCTCCTCACTACCCAAAACATGAATGTTATTGACTTGGTTGGCTTCTTTCTTCTCAAAGGTTTTATTTTTGGAAGGGAGAGTATTAAGGATATTATCCTCTTTCTCCAAATTATCTTCATGAGTAGGACAAACTTTAGGAGATCAACAAATATAACTCATTAATGCTTCATCTTTAGAGGGAAGGTCATTGAAAGGAATAGAAGGTAAAGTGTCATTAAGGGAATTGTCAATCATATCACCCTCTTCTATCACAATATCATCCTCTTTCATCAAGGTACTCTCATGGGGGAGGTACATATTAAGAGAATAGTCAACATCATTCTCCAATGGTTCATCCAAAGAGGAAAATCATTGAGAGAAGTGTTAAAAATGGCTTCTTGCATCAATATGTCCTCATTAGGGAGGGAAACTTTGGGAGAAGAATCATTGAAAGGTTCATAAAGGGGATTGTCATATACTTCTTCATGAATAGGATTTATTTTGGATTGAATGGAAGGTGAACCTTCATGAAGAGGATTGTCAATTATCTGTCTCTTGGACTAGAGATTCATAAGGAGGATTGTTAACCATCACAATTTTCTTATGATCTTTAAGGGATTTAGAGTATCATAAGAGGTAGGATTGAAGTCATCAATAGTTTCATCCAACATCTCAAGCTTATCACTACTAAATTCCATTCATATTATGTTGATTAACCTTTGGCAAAGGGATGGTTTAGAGGATGAGGTCTTAGGATAAAGGAAATCATCAACCTGGCCTCATCAAGTTCATCACTAGTAAATTGCTCATCCAAGGTACAGTCATCATACTCAAATGGGTTATCAAAGGCACAAAAGTATTGTAAAAAGTAATCCGACATTTTTCTAATCTAAGAAAAAAGGAATCTTGCAATGAAACAAAGCATAAATGGACTAATTTAAACACACATAACAATGTACGAAAGTTTTTTTTTGTATTTTTTATTGTTTTGAAACATGCAAATTAGAAAATGCAATATAAGAATGAACTAGATTTCTAAATGCATGAAATGTAACTCTAGTATGATGCAAATTTAGGTTAATGAAATGCATACAAATTAGATCTAGAAATCAAAATCAAAATTAAGATGTAAGGCATCGGGTTCACCAAAATGTAAGGTGGTAAAATAGTGTTCACTAGTTTTTGCATGCTAACTAAGAATCTGAGGCTTGATCCACTCTTACATTAGAAGGAAGATGATCCATTTGGCTCAAGATCCTTGGGCACAAGGTGAATTCAATGATCCTCGCTATGAGTTGAAAGTGACTATGCAAATTGTGGGAAGAGTGAGGAGATTACCTTTTCTATAGGTATCAAACTATCATGGACTGAGAACCTGATTCCATGAAAGGAGACAGTACGACAGACTGTAACGGACCTATAATCCAAATTTCAGGTAGAAGTCAAGGGACTAGGGTGCCTGATATGCCTTGCTCCTAGGATTAGGGTGCCCTGGGCATCCTACTCCCAAAATTTTTAGCTCCAATGAATTGCAAACCGTAGATCTCCACCTGCTTGTTATGCACTTATTTTCGTAGCTCCTCCACTATTCCTACACAGAAAAGAGAGGAAATTTTTAGGGAGAAAGGGTTTTTCCTAAGTCAAACCCTGATTTTGGAATCAACCTTGAAATTGAGTCAAATTGAACATGAAAGGAAACCATGCTAATATGTAGCAAAGTCTAGATATGAGAATTGAAATATCATATACCTTCTTGTTGTTATGCTCTGTGAATGTGATCACAAATGTTGATGCAATAATATTACTTGACAAGACCTAAAAGGAAAATCATGAATACATGTTTGCGTGAAGGTTGTTATAGCTTGCCATAATGCTAGAAGAATGCCTTGTATGCTTGAACTATTGAATGCTTGATGTAGAATGTCTCTTGAATTTGATAGATTAAATAGATGTCAAAATGAGGGAGGATAACCTGCTTTAATACCTCTCCCTAGCATATCGGGTTGTAAAACTTGAAGCAGGCCGACACAGGAAGAGAATTATCACTTAACCAAACTAATCGTTGAGTGGTTTGAATTTGGGGCTGAATTAGTGGGAGCGTGGGGCCCAAGGTGCCATGCTCTTGGGAGCAAGGTGCCCAAGGCACCTTACTCCAACTTAGGCCCAAATTGGGAGCTAGGGTCTAGAATGTCGAAGAGAGGCTAGGATTAAATGTAAATTAAGTTTTGAGATTGAGGTTAAATAATTTTGCAACAAGTGTGAGCAAATATGAATGCATCAAATATTTTATTTAAAAGACAAAAGTATCTAATATATAGGTTTAATAAGTAACATTTCACTAAGCTTAATCTAGGCTATTGAATAAGATGCATACTTAGAAACATAAAACACATTAGATTTATTAATTTAATAATTGATATATTACTTTCATGTATTTATAAAATTAAAATGATTCATAATATTTTACAAATGATTGAATTTGGATGATATGAAGATGATCAATAAATGCATATTGAATGACTTTAAATAATAAAAATTATCAATAAATTAAATTAAGTACATGTTCATGATTAATTATATGTCTGAAACATGAAAACAACATTATCTATGTAACAATGAATCTTAAAGCACAAATGAAAATAATAGATATAAGAAATGTGAAAAGTCTAGAGATATATGTAAATATATATGACATAAGATCACACACATGAAAATATACATAAATGAAATTGATGAAATATTGAAAATTAAATTTACCTTAATAGTTGATTATATCATAATTTGTTTATATATAATTATATTAATCTATTTTCACAACAAAATTAAAACAAAATAGCATAGTTATTACTAATACAATAAAAAGGCTCAAGAAATATTTAAGATTGTTTCCAAATATCGACTGAATAATTTTAATGACTCTTAGGTAAATAAACCAAACTTTAAATTCAACAATCGTTTCTGTTTGGGTGTATATAACTTTTGTTTGTGGCAATTAGTTTTGGGGTCTCAATGGTATAAGGAATATGTGAAAACAATAAGAATAAAAAGCTTCAAACCTATAATTGACTTTAGCAATACCATGCAAATATCAAGAGTTTTCCTAGTGACCCAGAAGGAACAAGAAAAGCTACAAATGAAAAGAGTGTAGGCAATATAATTCTTTAAAGGACTGTTATTGGTGGAATACAAAAACTGTGATGAGCAAAAGTGCTTTTCTAATAAATTGATGACCATTCTTAATTAGTAGCTAAAGATCAATTTATAAATTCATCATTCTTAATCAACATTCAAAATTAAATTAAGACAATGGAGTTTGAATGGATAGGAAATGTTATAAATGCTATCAGGTTAGAGTGATTGAAATGCATTTGAGTAGGAGTAAACTATTAGATCTATGTAGAGTTAGATTCATTTAGAGTTAAGAGTAAAAGCCATTTCATCTATGTAGAGATGGAAGTTAGGAGTGTCTATTTTCTACTTTTATCCCTATTCATGTTCAAGGTTGGTTTTGGTCGTGTTTTGAGTGTAGGAAGCGTAAAGCATGCCTTAATCTATATAGGGAATATGTGGTATGCATAGTTCCCTCTGAATTGGGGAACAATAATAAATGGCCAAGCATGTCCTCTAGCATATCCACTTGGGACTCTATAACCATGGTGCTTAAACCATGCATTACAATATCGTAAATGTAAAGGTACATATACTCCTTCTCTTCATTTACTCCTTTAATAGTTGAAAGCACATATTTATACCAATGAATGTGGGAATGGAATCCATTAGGAATTGCATCTTTGTCCACATGGACTATATAGATTAAGGTATGCTCTATGCTACCTACACTCAAAACACAACTAGAACCAACCTTGAACATGAACATGGCTAAAAGAAGAAAATAGACTCCTAACTTTCATCTCTACACAGATCAAATGGCTTACTCTTAACTCTAAATGTATCTAACTCATGATGAGGAGAGTATTGAACATGTTTTTTTCCATTGTCCCTTCTCCTAGAATGTCAAGCAGAAGATTGTTGGTACATGCTTTGTTAATTTATGTAGCTTGGACAGGTGTCTCCATTCCCAAGAAGTGTTTATTTAATTATTTAATTATTTTCTAGAGACTTCTAGAAAGGGCTGAGTTGTCTAGATAATTATGTAATTAAATAATTGATTCCTCTAGAGACTTCTAGAATCTAGTTAGTTAGGGTTGTTAGAGTCTATTTAATCTTATCCATTGATTGAGATTAAATCATGGCCATTGGTTTTCCAATGAGAAAAGTATAAAAGGGGATCAATAGGAATTTGGAGAACACACAAGTAGAAACACTTGAGAAAGACTTGCAGTGATAGCAAGTAGATTTGCAGTGAGAGAAAATAGTCTTGCAGTGTTAGCAAGGGCACAATGATAGCATTGGGGATAGCAGTTGTGGAATTTCAGCAAGAGAAATTGAGGGAAGAATTTTCAGAGAAGAATATTGTCAGAGCTCTGCCAGTAAGAGGCAAGCAGTTTATGTATTCCTTAATTTGCTGAAGTTTAATAAAATTTCTTATCTGCAGTAGTGGTTTTCCCTTTGGGGTTTTTCCATGGACAATTTGTCCAAAAATATTGTGTTCATTATATTGCATGTTTTCTTCTCTATTCTTGTGAGTTTTATTGGTGAAGTTGCAGTTGTGTTATTTTTCAATATTTGTTGTGAATTAATTTTCCAGAGTCAAATAATCTATTTAGATAGGAGATTAATAATTAGTAACTACAATAGAATTTTCACATGGTATCAAAGCTAATCTGAGGGCAGACAAGGCTCAACATAGGAAGGAAAATTGAGGGTTTATAAAACCCAGTGCTACCTCTTCAGAATTATTTTTATTATTTTTACTTTTATCTTTTGAGATGGCCTCAGCAGGTTTAAGAGATCAGGACAGATTGGATGGAGCCTCAAATTTTGGTGTCTGGAAAGCCAAAATTTCTTTATTGCTAGAAGAGAATGGGATCAAGGAATATGTGACCAGTGTTGTACCTATACCTACAGATCCAACATAGCTCTTAGCACATAAGAAGGGAGATGCTAAGGTGAGGAGGTTGATTCTTGATGGTGTTAAGGACCATATTGTTCCACATGTCATAGAGTTAGATACAACAAAGAAGATGTGGGATGCCATTCTCAATCTGTACCAGAATGCTGCCACTAATCGGAAGCTGATTCTTAGAGAAAAGTTGAGGAATACTCGAATGATCAAGGGAGAAGATGTGACAAGTTACCTCACCAGACTCAAACTTGTCAAGGATGAGTTGGCAGTTGTTGGAGATAAACCAAATGATGACGAGCTAGTGCAGATAGCCCTAAATGGGTTTACTAAGCAGTGGGATGTCTCTGTTCAAGTTATTAATGGACGAGACACCTTACCAAGTTGGGATCGACTATGGAGTGACTTAACTCAGGAGGAGCTTAGACTTAGTCTTGTCAGCGAAACTAGTGGTAAGAGTCAGAAAAGTGAGGTAGAACTGGAAAATGTTGCCCTTGTAGGAAAAGGGAAAGCGAAGAAGGGGTCTAGCAAAGGATCAAATCCATAAAGTGAGAAGAACTTATCTAAAGTCAAGTGCTATGGCTGTCACGAGTTTGGCCACTATGTCAGCAATTGCCTGCAAAGGAAGAAATGCAAGAAGCAGACGATAGCTTCAACAAGTGTAGATGAGCTCTCTAGTAGAATGGAGGATGAGTTCACTCTCATAGCTTGTATGGCTAGCTCAACCTCACAGGGTGTTTGGTATATAGACAGTGGGGTGTCATTTCATATGATAGGAGTTAGAGAGTACTTCTCTAGCTATAAGGAGGAGGACATCAGAATACATATTTCTATGGGGAACATGTCCAAGCTCAATCCAGTTGGGAAAGGGACTGTTCTATTTCAGAGGGAGAATGGCAAGCAGATTCCCATTCATGATGTGTTGCATGTGCCAGGCTTGGGTGTGAATTTTATTTCTGTATCTGTCCTTCAGGATAAAGGTTACAATGTAATTTTTAGAGGGGTGAATGTGTTAATCAAGCACAAGGATTGGAAATCACCCACAGCTATTGGAGTTAGGAGTAGTCAGCTTTACAGGTTGTAGTTTGATACTCATAAGGAACTGATGAGCAGCAGTAATTCTAGAGATCAAGGAGAGCTATGGCATAGGAGGATGGGCCATATACATCATGGAGAACTTAAAATGCTTTGTGAGACAGTGACAAGTGTTCTAGAGGTGAGCACAGAGCATGATGATGTATGTAAGGGATGTGTGTTGGGGAAGTTTGCGAAAGTATCTTTTCCAAGGAGTGACACCAGATCTGAGGGTGTTCTTGATCTAGTACATTCAGATATATTTGGACCAATGTTGATGAAGTCTCTCAGAGGATATGAGTACTTTGTTACTTTTATTGATGATTTCTCCAGGAAGACCTAGATATACTTCTTGAAGACCAAGGATGAGGTTTTCAGTCACTTCCAAGAGTTCAAAGCTCTTGTGGAGAATTCAAAAGGCAGGAAGATAAAGGTTCTTCGGTCAGAAAATGGAGGTGAGTACAAAGGGAAAGAGTTCCAGGAGTTCTGTACCAGGGAAGGAATCAAGAGAGAGTGGACTGTTCCTTACAACCCGCAGCAGAATGGGGTTGCTAAGAGGAAGAATTATTCTATATCAAAGGTGGCAAGGGCTATGTTGCATGACTAGGATATGCCACGTTACTTATGGGTAGAGGCATGCAGTACAGTAGTGTACATATAGAACAGGGTTCCACATAAGGTATTGGGAAAGATGACACCAGAGGAGGCGTTCTCAGGGAAGAAGCCAGATGTCAACCACTTTAGGATATTTGGGAGTTTGGAATATTGTCACATTCCAGGGCCTACACGTTCCAAGTTAGATCAGACTATAGAGAGAGGGTACTTTGTGGGGTATAGTGAAACCTCAAAGGCATATCAGATATTTATTCCAGGGACCAGGAAAACTATAGTTAGGCGTGATGTCAAGTTCATGGAGGACAAGGCATTTAGGAGGTCCAGAGATTTTCCAGCGGATGATTAGAGTGAGCAGCTAGTGGAAACTCCAAGGATTGTTCAACCAAATCAAGGACAATGAAGCTTGAGTACAGTTACTAGTACAAGCACAGGCTCAGGTGCTGAGAGTTCGTAGAGTATGGAGTAGTAGATCCAAGAGATGCATCAGGGTGATATGGAGGTTGATACTTCATCCTCTACAGTTGGTAGCAGGAACCAATAGTCACAAAGAGATACTCAGGAGTTTGTGGGAGCTCCTAGGATGAGTAATAGACAGCAAAGACAACCAGCCAAGTATGATGACTATATGGCATTAGTTATTTAGTTGGTAGATAGTGAGCCTTCTAGCTATTAGGAGGCCGCACAACAGTAGGTGTGGCAAGATGCAATGGTTGAGGAGTATACCTTAATAGTGCAGAACGATGTGTGGGAGGTTGTTCCTAGACCAACAGATAGGGTAGTGGTTGGATCATGTTGGATCTATAAGATCAAGCACGGTGCAGATGGTAGCATCAAGAAATACAAGGCAAGGTTTGTGGCCAAGGGATTCTCTTAAAAGGAGGGAATAGACTATGAGGAGACATTCACTCTAGTGGCCAGGTATACTTCTATATGAGCTATGATCTCACTTGCAACACAGATGGGATGGCAAATCCATCAGATGGATGTCAAGACAATGTTTCTTAATGGTGAATTGGAAGAGGAGGTATACATAGAACAACTAGAGGGCTTTGTGGCACACAACAGTACAACCCACGTGTGCAGATTGAAGAGAGCTTTGTACGGAATCAAGCAAGCTTCCAGGGCGTGGTATGACTGCATTGATAGATACTTGCAGGGAATGGGCTTCATGAAGAGTGAAGCGGATGCTAACCTCTACTACTTGGCGGTTGGGGGTGAGGTTCTCATTCTTGTTCTATATGTGGATGACTTGTTTTTAATAGGTTCACTAGGGCTCATAGAGGAGTACAAGAGGGACCTTGCAGCAGAGTTAGTGATGAAGGATTTGGGGCTTATGCACTACTTTCTAGGCATGGAGGTATGGTAGATAAATGGAGATATTTTCCTTGGACAAGGGAAATACTGCATTGAAATCTTGAGGAGGTTTGAGATGGAAGATTGCATAGCCATGTCTACTCCTATGATCATGAATTGGAAGAAGGTAGAGACATCCAGTGAGAAGGATGTAGACCCCACCTTATATAGACAGTTGATTGGGTCTCTCATGTATTTGGTCAACACCAGACTAGATATATCCTTTGCAGTAAACTCTCTTAGTCAGTTCATGGTGGAGTTGAAGAGAGTGCATTGGACAACGGAAAAGCATGTGTTGCAGTATTTGCGTGGTACAATCGAGTATGGGATCAGATATGCTTGAGGTGAAGGTATCAGGTTGATAGGATATACTAATGCAGATTGGGTAGGAAGTACAACAGACATGAAAAGCACTTCAGGGTGTTGCTTCAACTTGGGATCATGAGTTGTCTCTTAGTACAGCAGGAAGTAGAAGTCTGTGGCTTTGAGTTCTCCAAAGGCAGAATACATAGTAGCTAGCATGGCGATGTATGAGGCAATATGGCTTTGAAAGTTGTTGGTGGCCTTGTTTGGTCAAAGGGTTGAGACTACGGTGATACACTATGACAATCAGAGTTGCATCAAATTGTCTAAGAATCTAGTGTTTCATGATAGGTCTAAACATATAGACATCAGATATCACTTCATCAGGGATTGTGTACATCGCGGGATTGTTTAGCTACAATATATACCTACAGATCAATAGGTAGCAGACATTTTGACCAAGGCATTGGGGAAGGAAAAATTCATCTTCTTCAGAGATAATTTGGGTGTCATGCAGAACACCTTCCTTGCTAAGAGGGAGTGTTAATTTATGTAGCTTGGACAGGTGTCTCCATTCCCAAGAAGTGTTTATTTAATTATTTAATTATTTTCTAGAGTCTTCTAGAAAGGGCTGAGTTGTCTAGATAATTATGTAATTAAATAATTGATTCCTCTAGAGACTTCTAGAATCCAATTAGTTAGGGTTGTTAGAGTCTATTTAATCTTAGCCATTGATTGAGATTAAATCATGGCCATTGGTTTTCCAATGAGAAAAGTATAAAAGGGGATCAATGGGAATTTGGAGAACACACAAGTAGACACACTTGAGAAAGACTTGCAGTGATAGCAAGTAGATTTGCAGTGAGAGCAGATAGTCTTACAGTGTTAGCAAGGGCGCAGTGATAGCGTTGGGGATAGCAGCTGTGGAATTTCAGCAGGAGAAATTGAGGGAAGAATTTTTGGAGAAGAATATTGCCGAAGCTCTGCCAATAAGAGGCAAGCAGTTTATGTATTCCTTAATTTGCTGAAGTTTAATAAAATTCCTTATCTGCAGTAGTGGTTTTCCCTTCGGGGTTTTTTCACGGACAATTTGTCAAAAAATATTGTGTTCATTATTTTGCATGTTTTCTTCTCTATTCTTGTGGGTTTTATTGGTCCAGTTGTAGTTGTGGGTGATCCCACAATAATGGTTTACAATTTTTGGCCAAACTGGAAACTTAAATAAATTTTTTAACTAAATCTTCACTTTCGCGCACCTATAACGACTAAACCGTGAGGAATTTGAAGATGATGCAAACTAGAGTTTCGTGAAATATTTGTTTCTGATTCCCTCAAAAACTAGTTTTTTTTTTCAAAAATAACATTTTTAAAAAGTGACTCTCACCGTATAACGCATAACTTTTTTTCCATGAAGGATAAAATTCTAATTATTTTTAATTTATATTTGTAACTCTTATATCTAGTGCTTCCACTTGGTTAGATATTTTTTATTGAATATTTTTTCTTTAATCATGTTTTGAAGTCAAACCAATTACAATTCAGACATAGCACGACCGTATAATGCGTAATTTTTTTGTATGTATCAAAATTCAAATTTTTTTTGTGTGTTGGATCAAGGAATTGAATATTTGGTGCACTCATTTTATTTTTTTTGATAATTTGCTATTTTTCCACATATGCATAACAAAGAGCTTGATTTTTGGTGAAAAACCTACATTTTTTATTTTTATTTTTTTTATTTAGACTGCAGGAATCGGGTAGCACGACCCCCTATAAACTGCAGTGTGCCTGGTAAACTTTTTAACGTGACCGGCGGCACTGGCGCGACACGCCCTTCGGTACCATGGGACGGGGGAGACTAGAACTCGTGACTAGTAGAGCCGCAATGGAATTACTTAGCCAACCGAGCTAGAGCCCCCCCCCCGTGAAAAACCTACATTCACAAGAAATAAAAAATAAATATAATAATTAAATTAAATTTATTTAAATTTATACTTTTTGGGAGCTTATAATAAGGACTACATACTTACAAAAAATAAATTTTAAGTAAATTCATTTGATCCCCCAAAAGTTAAATCAAAAGTAGTTTTTTATTAGCATTTTGATAGGTGTAAAGGAGACTTCGTTATAGGTATGGTTTAACACTAGTGGGGTTATATCCAAGGGGGTTTGATCTAAGGTAGTCCTATCAAACCATCTTCAATTGGAATGCTTTAAATAGAAATTTTTAAGGGTTGAATCATTATAATTTCTAAAAATATGTGATTTCAACAAAAATCAGTTCCTCCTAGAAATTGTAAACCAGCTTTGTGGGATCACCCTTGTGTTATTTTTCAAAATTTGTTGTGAATTAATTTTCCAGAGTCAAATAATCTATTTAGATAGGAGATTAATAATCAGTAACTGCAATAGAATTTTCACATGTTTTTCCTTGATTAGGCCTAGAATAATGTTGCCAAGGATAATCTGCTTAGTGGAAATGTGCCTTCCTCTCACCCGTTGTCTAAGGAGCTGTGGTGGAAAACCTTTTTTCACACTAGATGGAAAGAGCATAATAATAGATTTTTTAGAGAAAGAAGGTGTGAGTGGGAAGAACTCACTACCAAGATCATCTCTAATGTCAGAACTAATATGGCTTGTTTTGTGAAGAGGAAGCATTCTCACCTTCTGCTTCCTGTGGACTGGGCAATCACTAGACTTTGGGGCATGGAGCCAATCCTCTCTAGATTGATTGCCTCTCGTATTGGATTTTGTAATGCTATCAAATGGACCCCCTCCAACACTGATTGGTTGAAGATAAACTTTGACAGGTCATCTAGGGGTAACCCGAGTCGGGTGGGAGGGGGTGGTGTGATTAGAGATTGATGTGGTAGCCTCATCCTTTCCTATGTGGAAAATTTAAGAATACAAAATTTGAGAATTACTAAAGTGGCATTTTTTTATCATGGGTTAATCATGGCTAGAGATAAGGGGATTAAACACATCATTATGTAAGGTGATTCTAGAAATACCATCATGATGCTTAAAGGGGAGGCAAAACCAGATTGGAAATCTAACCTTGTCATTGCCAAGTGTCATGTTCTCCTTCCTGTTTTGGGAGATGTCAAGTTTTTCCATGTGTGACAAGAAGGAAATTGTGTGATAGACAAGTTGGTGGGGAAGGGCATGTATGTTAATGATTTCAAAAGTTGGATCCACTTGCACGAAATCCCGATGGAAGCTTGTGTCATTATTTTGAAGGACTCGTATGTTAATGATGAATAATCCCAATGTTGTCTTTTTGGTACTTTCCTTTCTCTCTCTTTCCTTTCCTTGTTGGTTAAGGTGGCAGAACTTAAATTTTATTGATAGTACCACCTACAATTGTATTCCCTAGGTCTATTGCTTTCTCAACTTGGCTTTCTATTCAGTGATTATGGGTGATGATTTGATTTAGACTAAGCCCAATGAGTGCTCTGAATTTAAGAACAATGGGGAGCTCTGGGATAAGGTGGTTAATGAAAATCTAGATAACTATGTTGAAGGGATGATTAGCCATGATCCTAAGCTCTCTACTGCTTTAGTTCAGGTGTGGGATAATAGGAATGTGAAGATTGGTAGTGTTACCTTTATGATTTTGATGGAGCCTATTGCAAAGGTGATAGGGTTGGCCCTACACAGTGTGTCCTTTCTAAAAAAAATCCTAAAGGGAATTACAAGGACAAATTTGATCAGTTCTTCCAATTAGGAGAGGGTGTTTCTAGGCTTCAAAGTGGTTACAATAGGGAGGAGCTCCCCCAAAATTTGGAAGGATGTGGCTATGTTGATTATGAGATACTTCACTTTGGACAACAAGAAAAGGAAGTTCCATTCGCAAGTTTTCCCCATGTTAAATCATCTTTGGCATGGGCTAAGAATGAAATTTACTTTCCATATTATGTCTTCTTTTTCTCAATCTATTTCTAAAGTGCTTGAAAAGGGTAAACCCCCTCTCCATCAAGGTCTCATACGTAGAATTCATAATTTCCACCTGGCTTTATCCCCCTCTCATGAGGTCCCTTTTGTTGAGATCAGGTCTACCTATGATCCCAATTTGTATGTTGACCTCATTGTTACCCCTTCTAATTCTAGGGAAATGTCTCACTCAGGTTTTAAAATTCCCACTAGGAAAAACCCTACAAGAATGGCCAATTTAAGGCCATTGCTGCCACTAAAAGGACCAAGATGTGGAAGTCCAACCTGAATTGCAATAGAATGTGGTTAATGAGATTCCTATTGATTCTAGCTTTGAGTCTCTTTCTTCAGAGGATTCAGACTCCTTAGATACTTCAGGGTTGGATTGGGCCCCTGCTAATACTAATGGTAACCCTAGCCCTCCCCCCAAATCCTCACTCCTCTGGTAATACCAAACCCTTGAGCTCCACTTCGATTCTAGTTAAAATTGTTAAGGACCTACATGATGATGCTCAGAGACAAGAAGAGATAATTAAATGGCTCTTTTCATAAATAAATGTAGCCATCAAGAAGATCAATCATCTAAGGGCAACAACCGAGGCCAAGCCTAGGGCCAATACTTGGGTGGATGACTTGGATGAAGACAAAGTTTAGAAATATGTTACTGATATTGTGGACATTATGGGGTAGTGGGGAACGATGGGTGAAAATATTGAAGATATGGAATCTAGGATCAAGATGGTGGGGAGCAAGCTTGAGTTGGAAGAGCTCAAGAAATCCCAAGAGGCCCTTAAAAAGTAGATTGAGGAGGTCAAATTTTCTTGCAGGAATGTGGCTAGCAGGTACAATGCCTCCCTTCAGGCTATCCAAGATGAGATGGAAAGGAGAAGGGAAAAACAATAAAGTGCATGATGTCTCTGGCCACGGGTTCTAGCCCCACGGCTTCACTGGTTAAGGCCACCCTTGACTCTGTGTTGGTTTCCTCTAGCTCTTGGATTTGGTTCTAGCAAAAAAATTTCTTTGTTTGATAAAGTTCTTAGCTTGTTCCAATATTGGCAGGAAAAGGGTACCCCCATGTAGTAGACCATCACTTTGTGTCTGTGCTAGGTGGTTGTTTAGTGTTTTGGTAGTTTTGGTTTTTCTTTGTTTGCTAATTTTTTAGTTTAGTCATTAGCTCTTTGTTTTCCCTACTAGGTTTTTGTTCTACTTTGGTGGGGGTTTTTTTGTGTTGGTTGTGCATCCCTCATTTGCTCTAGGTGTCACTATGCAGATATGTAATGGTACGATCCTATCCTACTTTTATTAATCAAAACTCTACACTGATCTAATGGCTTACTCCAACTCTAAATGCATGTCAATCACTCTAACCCGGTAGCATTTATAACATTTCCTATCCATTCAAACTCCACTTTATTAATTTTATTTTGAATGGTGATTAAGAATAATGAATTTATAAATTTATCTTTAACTACTAATTAAGAAGTCATCAATTTGTTAGAAAAGAACCTATGCTCATCACACTTTATGTATTCCATTAATATTAGTCCTTTCAATGATTACATTACATCTAGTTTTTCTTGTGTTATTTTATTTTTGTGGATTTTTTGTTCCTTCTTAGTCGTCTAATCGTATGTACATATTCCTTATTCAAAACTCACAACATTTGCATGGTAATAAATTATAATTTTGAATTCCTCACCACTAACCAGGGTGAGGAGAGACAAACCACATGACTAATTGCTACAAACAAAATCCATATACACCCACAACTATTTTTTTGCGAAACCACTTTTGGTCATCACACTCTTTGTATTCCACCAATTGAAATTATATCTTATTGTAAAAGAATAATGCATTTTTATAGTAAGAATGTGTGGTTAGTTTAACAAATATAAATTATAGATACTTAAATTTGACTTGTTGTCAATTATCTAATAATTGAACCATTTCATCTATAATTAACTAAATAAATCTCTATCTATCTAATTTCTTATCCAATTTTTATCTTCTAACCTAAAAATATATAAATAAAGCTCAACAAAATGGAA
Organism: Sequoia sempervirens; assembly: GCA_007258455.2. Lineage (NCBI taxonomy): Eukaryota > Viridiplantae > Streptophyta > Pinopsida > Cupressales > Cupressaceae > Sequoia > Sequoia sempervirens. The sequence goes on from VDFB02256132.1 coordinate 138,900,734, forward strand.
AGATATATTGTAGGATAAAGCACTCACATATGATCAATCAACCATATTTTAATCAAAAACACCTTACCATGGTGCAACAAGTTTTAGGTTGGTTATAAATTATGTTTCTAGCTAGCTATTGGTTCTATATACTTAGCATCCATTTTTAATGTGCTTTTAGTGATTTTTATTCATCTAACGCCCAATTGTTTGATATGAATTCACTTTTATAAGCCATGAGTTGTTCCTATAATCGCCACTTTTTTTCTTGTAGGCCTAATCAATTATTTTTGTAGGCTCTAAATATTTTAATGTCACTGACGCAAAATGGTGTAGCCATATATTTTTTAGAAGTTGTGTTAAATTGGTGTAGACATGGAAAATATACTGACGTACTTGACCCTGATTATTAACACCATTTCATCCTAAATCATCCCCCGGTCTAATCATTTAATCGAATACATTTATTTGATTAAATTCATTAATTTCCCTCTCTTAATTAAATAAATCATTTTATCTAATTAAGTATTTCTCTCTTGTTAATTAAATCAATCTATTTGATCTAATTAACCCTATGTCCATATTTAATTAAATAATTCCCTTTATTTGATTAAATCTCTAAGGTCTATCTATTAAATTAAATAAATTAAACCTTGATTAATTTAAGCTAACCAACCATCCCCTTTAGTTAAATAAAACAAAATATTTATTTAACTAAGCCTAAATCGCATTCCTCTGATATTTGATTTAAATTAACCCATAAATTTAAGTCAACTTTGTCACATCATCTAATCTCTCATTAAATTAATTAACCTTTGATTAATTTAATCCTAATGCAAGTCCCATCCTCTAGCTTTTGCCACTTGCACATGAAAATAAATTTAATTCATTTATTAAATCTCTATTTTCTCTCAACATGGCATAATGGAGGAATATTCTCTCAAATTTGAATTCAAAATTCAAGTGGACTTTGTCCTTCCAACAAGACATTTACTTCACCTACTAAGTCCTTTTTCCTTGAGCCAAGTGGCATTTAAGACATTTATTTTCCCTCGTACATGTCATTTCACTAATTTCAAATATCACCTAATTGCATTTATGGGCACATTCATCAAAATGTGCACATCTTTCATCCATCCATCTCTTGACAAGTGGCACCTTGCCATTGGTTGAATGTTAGTCCCACATTGCTCCATTTTGGGAACTTCTCCATTTTATCATTCTATAAATAAGAGGTCTCTTTTCTCATTTCATCATCCACAATTTGAGCAAACTTACTATACTCAAATCCATACTTAAGCATTGCAATTATCATCCATTTCATCAAGTCCTAGCTAGGTTATGCAGGTTTTTCATCTTGGAGCACACTTGAATCTTCAACAAAGTGGATCACTCTTCATCACCTATCAACATTGTATCATTGGATCTGGGAAAGGGCCAATTTTCAAATCAAATTGGCACCAATTCCCCCATGGGATCAAGATTTTTCTAGTTTAATTAGGATTCAATCTCTTTTTATTGCTTTCTTATTGTGTTCCTCATCTCATTTCCTAATTTAAGCTTTGTGAATGGATTTCATGGGGAACTTAGATTCTAACTTGCATTTCAATCTTCTATTGTGTTTGTTTCTTGTCTCTTGTAGGTATTAGGATCTTGGTTCACACATTTGGCACTAGAAGGAGGCAGACCAGAAGTTCTAATCACATTTTTTCACCAAATTTCATGTTTTTGTTGTTTTTGTGTCTCTATAGGGAACTCCACCACTAGTAGACCAACATCGCTATACAAAACTGTTGGGACTCTAGCGTCACTATATAGCACCCCTGCAAATTCCAAACTCTGACGCTTTGTTGTTCCCGCCCAAGATTCAAATTTCCAAAGTGCACTGTCAGTTTTGTTTCCACCCGCTAGAAATTTTAAACTTCAAACTCCACTACTGACTGAAATGGTGGAACAGTCATGCTCTATGTCCCTACTGTAGAGTGACACTGCCTGGTAAGTGGTGCCATATAGCACTGTTGGAAAGTTCAAACTACACCGCCTATGCAGACTCCATCACTGAGGGAAAGTAAAAATTGAAATTCATTTTTTTATGACATGTGCCTTTTTCAATTTTGATCATTTGAGTTATTACATGCTTTTCTAACCTCTGTTTTGCAAATTTAGCTAGTTTTCTTGTAGGTTGACTTGATCAAAGTGAAGGAGAAAAGACACATGATATCACTTTCTCATAATTCCAAGTGTTTTTTAACACTTTAGTGTTTGTTTAACACTCTTAGAGGATTCATAGTTTCTCTTAAAGAAAATTTGGTATCTTTCATGCTTAGGACTTACTAAATTTCTTTTGGGCTCTAAAAAGAACCTTTCAATTTTCACAACAAGAGAGCTTAAAAAGAACTTTAGGACAAATTTACTAGCGTTAGTTTTTGGATTTAACAATTGAACAAGGAAAATTCCACATCTGATTTGGTGTTATAAAAAGAAGTCATTATTATTTTGTGGGTTTAAAAAGAACATGTGCTACTTTGTTTTGTAATTGCTTACTCAAAGTAATACCATTGAAAAGACGTATCCGCTTCTCTCGCACCTCACAGAAATCTTGAGAATCAAAAGGTTTTTTGGTGGTCTTAAGTTGGGATAAAGTGATTACCTCCACACTTCATTTTGGGTTTTAAAAGTGAACAAAACATCTTGCGAGTGTGAGTGGAACATATTGTGTGTGTTCTCTATTTGTTTCTCAACAAAGATTGATTGAACTATGAAAATTTTTGCTTGCTATTGTTTATCTTAGAGGGCCTACCTTGGGGAAAAAGTACTCACCTAAGGGAACAACCCAACCAGTAACACACTAAATCCAAGTGTATTTCCAGCCGGGATATAAAATTGAGTACTGGAACAAAGGCCAGTATCATGCGGTTGGTCCCTACGAGAAGGGCAGCAATGGTCTCTCATCGCATGGGTCAATCTCCACAAACGAAAAGTCTGAATTAAAAACCTTATTTAGAAAGGCCAAAATCCCTATCTATTTGTTGGTGCAAGAACAGACATTCTAAAGCCACCCCACACTTTATAGCTTTTAGTAGAGATGGAAGGTATGCCATGGGAGATTCATGGGTACTGATGCTTGGCTGCCCTGAAAGATGTGTTGAGCCATGGAGGGGAGCCAGTGGGGTCAAGCATCTAACCATCCGCTGAAAGTAGGCATAGCTAGACTTATCCAAGTGGGGACTCAACAAATATAGTCTTTCATATCCATAGGATTTTGCTTGTTCTTGGTTACAAAACACTTTGCTTGTTCGAAAACATTGGAGAACAAACATTTAACATGAGCATCAAATTTTGAAACCTTTAGGAGAAGTAAATATCCTTGAACGAATTCACATGCCCTTGCTTGCCCTTGGGATTCATATCCTTAGAGGTTTCTAGGCACTTGAATTTTATCTCAATTTTCTCCTACTAAAGTAAACATTAGGTAAACTCTTGGTTTTATTTCTTTGATTTCCACATAATACACTTTGTGGGATGAGAATAAATTAAAACATTAGACATCTAGTTTCAAAGCATAATCAAGAAGTGTTTGTGATAAAACAAAGTCATTAATCAAAGACTAAAGTCAATTGAATCCCACACATGTGTCCCAAATGATTTCACACAAGATCAAGATCAAGAAACCCAAGGTAAAAGCTCTTAGTCCGAAAGATCACCAAAAGCGTCTCTCAACGTTATACAAATTCAAACGAAGACTACTTTTTAACTTTTATATAAAGCTTCAAGAAACAATCCTAGTTTGTACTCATTCTATTATTGTCAAAACCCAAATCTTCTTAGGGAGTTTGAGCATTTTGTTTAGAGAAAAGCATTCTCTTCAAAACCAAGGTCTAGTAAGCAAGTGTCCTTTTAGGTAAACGTAGGATCAAAATCAAACCTTCATCCATCTTTGAACATCAAACCAAAATTATCTCACCATCAACTTTTGAAATTCTTGAAATCATCCTTCATGCTAGGCTTTTTGGCAAATCAAAATCATCAAACAAAATCAAAGTCCTTGAAATCCTTGAATCAAAACATCAAATCATCTTTGGCTAGGTATGTGTAGTTACATCCTTTTGCATGTGCTTAGTCAAATTATCAAATCATCTTGTTTAGCTAGGTATATGTAGATGCATCCTTCTTCATATACTTGGTTAAATTGTCATCTTGTTTGAATAGGTGTGGGTAGATACATCCTTTGAGAAAATCTACTTCCTAGATAATCATCCAACATCTTGGGGTCCATTTGTTCATAATCCAAAACCAAAGCTCAAATCAAGGTCAATCCAAAGAAACGAAGAATCCAAAACAAATCCAAGCATCCAAAAAGTCCTAAAAGTATAACATCCCCTCAAGATCTTCTAAAAAATTCAATCATCCACATCATCCATCTTTTACACATCTCCATCATTTCACCTTTGATCCTTAAAACATCCTAAAAAAAATTCTCTTTTGTACCTAAAGTGAGATCAATCCAAAGAATTAGAGATTTAACTCATATTCTTGAAAATTGATCCCTGTTTTATGGTGCAAACTAGATCTCAACACAAGAAGAACATAGAAGCCAACAAAGAAACATCCACTTCAAGTGACCTAAGCCAAACAAATTCTGAAATAAATCTTGTTGGATCAAGCAACCCTCTAGCTAACTTTCCTTCATCATCACAAAATCAACAAGAGGAAGGTCAAGTGGAGGATCTTACCAATAATCCCTTCATAATGTCACATGAAGAAATCACCGAAATGGTTCAAAATCTAGAGAATCATAAAATTATCAACATCATGATCAGACTCAATCCTTCACTATACATGCTCGAATTAGCAAAGCAAGGGGCTAAATTCCCCTCTGATTTCGAAATGAGCACTATTGTGGAACCATCTTTTGGGGTCATGCCCTCAATCTCATCCACCATCCCATTTCATCTACACCTCCATTCCAAATCATCACTCAAAACATCCCCCAAATTACATCTATTGCTCCAACGCAACCCATTGTTAACAAGGGAAGTGCATTTCTCAATGCACTGCAAACACACACCCTTGTGAACAATTAGGATTTGGACGCAAACACCATCTTGGGACAATCCGTACCTCAAAATATATCACATACATATGTCCCTCTCACCTTTCACAATCCAAATGACCCATCATCATTATTTCGTGCAACACCCCAAACATCTCTCCCCATAACCTCGCAAGGAGAGGGTGACATATTTGGACCAGGGGTCATTTTCGACACTACACCATTTCCTCAAGAGATTACACCCCCCACATTTCCACCACTTCCACCATTTACATCAATATCCACATCACCTCTTGGTTTGGGACTTCCCCCTTTACTAAGCATCAATTAGAGCATCATTCCAAATACTTCCACCTTGTCATCGATATCACAACAATAGATGGAAACCATCCCGATAACGCAAACCACTACCATCACATCAGCCATCTCCCAAACAACTCAAAACATGGTCTCTCAAGGACCAACCATATCAATCACACCATCTACCACTCAAACTCCAATCATCAACACGATAGTGCCTCTCATTACCACAACAAGCATGATTCCAAATCCAACTCCACCACCACTACCACCAAACTCGAACACATCAAACCAATATAGTATTGTGTTGCAAGCCGCTCAATGGGCTACCTATCAAAAGGCATTACAACAAATCCAAAATTGACAAGCCACATAGCTAGTCGCTCAGCAAGCCACCCAACACAACAAGCATAATAGGTTGCACAAGCCCAAGCCTTATTGCAACAAAAAAAACAAGTTGCTCAAGTAATGCAAGCTGCACAAGCCGCAAAAATTGTACAAGCTGCCCAACAAGCACTAGCATAGGCTCAAGCCCAATCCCAAGCGTAAGCTCAAGCACAAGCACAAGCACAATACCAAGCTCAACAAGCTCAAGCCCACGTGCAAAAGCACGCACAAGCACAAGCACAATATCTTGCACAACAACAAGTAGCCCAACATCAAGCATATTAGCAAGTGCTAAAACAATACCAAGAGCAGCAAGAGGCAGCCAGATTAGTAGCCCAACAACAAGAGTTGTTGGTGCAACAATAAGCTCAACAATAGGAACTATTAGCACAACAGTAACAGGATCAACAAGCGTTGTTGGTACAACAGCAATTGCAAGCATACTTGGCACAACATAATATGCAAACACCATCCATCAACATACCAACCAATCCGCCCATCCCACTAACAATTGAACTACCTCATAACACTTTCATCCCACCCCCTGATCCACAAAATGATGTAATGACACAAATCAAATTGCTCTCGCAACAAGTGTTTGATCTTCTATCAGGGCGAACCACGAAAACACCTAGCAACTTGTGTCCTTATCTATTCACCAGGAGCCTTGTAATGAAACCATTCCTGAAGGGATTTGAGATCCCAAAATTTGACAAATACCATGGAATGGGAAACCCTGAAGATCACATCAGGGAGTTTCAGGTTCATTGCATGGAAGTCACATATGAGGATACCTATCTGATGTGGTTGTTTCCTAGAAGTTTGGTTGGCCATGCCATGGAATGGTTCTCTCGCCTTCCTCCTGGCATCAAGAAGTCCCAAGAAATAGTAGACTTATTCATCAAAAATTATGCATTCAATATCGGAATGGATGTCAATCTAGAGGAACTATCAGCTCTGAAACAAGGTAAGAATGAATCATTTGCTTCATTCCTACAATGATGGGATCTAAGGCCAATCAGAGCAAATGGGTCATTCTCAAGGAACAACAAGCGTGCACTATCATATCCAACCTCGATGGAGCCTTGGCATTCCATCTCAAAGTCCAAGGTATAACCACATATTACCAGTTGATCTCCAAGGCACTCAAAATCGAACGAACCCTTATGACATAACCTGGAGGATCACCTACATATCCTAAACAACAAAGTAATCTCTCATCCACTAGTTACAATGTAAACCTCACACATGGGAAAAGAACCAAAACATTACCAATGATGGTGTTGTTGATGCCAAAGTTTTCATCAATGCCCCTCAGCAAAACACACCTACACCACAACAACAACCCCAAAACCACCATCAAAACAATCATCAGGCTAACACAACAATACAACAGCCAAACAATCAAATGATCAACAACGTTAATGATCAAAGGGGACCACCCCAGTGAAACAAGAACTCTCCCAAGTGGAAGTACACCACCCTTGGGGAACCACTCAAGGTCATCATGAAGAAACTAATAAGCGAAAACCTCATCAAGGCTCCCACATATTAAAATTACCAAGCACCAGATGTCAAACCACCCCGGTACAATGAAAATCAGCTCTGTGACTTCCACAAAATCAAAGGGCTCACCATTAACAATTGCATGAGGTTGAAAAATCTAATCCAAGACCTCATTGATCAAAAAATCATAAATGTGGAGCAACCAACAGGAAATCAGAACCTCAAAATATACACGAATCCAATGCCAAACCATAACAATAAAGGGAACAATAACATTGATAAGGGGAAAGGTACCTTCAAGAGCATGAATCATATGTATGACCATGTCGTCACATCCCTAGATGACTATTGTGCTACCATCACCATCAAAGGATCCCATGTCGATTGTGGAGTCACCACAAGAGGAGACAAAATTACCATTGCAGGATCATCTCAGCCAAATAGAGCACCTACACCCAACCCCAGATTTGTTTCCAATAGTTACAATGTCCTTGATCAGCTGAAAAGAACCCCAACACAAATCTCCATCATGGAGTTGCTAAAAATTTCATCTGCCCACAAGAAAATCCTTGAAGAACCATTGGCTTCATCCACCGTCCCCGAAAATCTTGATATAGAACAATTCCAAGCTATGGTCGGCAATATCATTACTCCAAACCTCTTACATTCTCCCATCAAGACTTCCCTACCCAACCATCTTACAATCGCACACTCCATTTGGAAGTCCTGGTATATAAGAAAAAATTCAAGAGGGTTTTGGTGGATGGAGGTGTAGGGTTAAACATTTGTTCCCTTAAACTAATAAAGAATTTGGGAATATTTTAGGATACCATAGACAAAGGCAAGGGAATCACAATCAGGGCATATGATGATCAAGAGAGAGTGTCGCAAGGTACTATCCAACTCCCTATCTAAGTAGGACCAACAATAATGGAAACCACCTGTCAGGTCTTGGACCTTGATTTATCGTATAATATTCTCTGGAATGTCCATGGATCCATGGAATGCAAGCAGTGGCATCAACCTTTCATCAATGTGTCAAATTCACATATCAAGGCCAAGAGGTCACAATCCATGGGGATCCTAAACCATTCTCTTACTACAAGAGTCTAGAAGCCAAATACTATAAAATTCCCCAAGTGCAAAAGAATGATGAAGGCCCATCTACACCATACATTGATCCAACCACTCTCACCTCCACTTCTACAATAGAGACACTCGCCATCCCTGCCATCCTTGTCATCTCTAACATCAAGCTTATTATCCAGGATAATAGTTATGGAAAATATACGATTCCCAAAAATGTTTTTTTGGTAGGAGAGTTACCACAATCTCCTAGATCACGAGGACGTTCGCAATCAAATGAAGCTTCCACATCCCAAACACCCATTGAAGGATATTCCAACTTCAAAATTTGGGGAGATCTCGGCTGAGAAGTCATAAAGGAGGACCCATCCCATCTCTTATACCAAGATAATAGACTGACAACCAATCTACCAATGGATAACAACAACAAAGGTTTACAAATGATGCTCACAATGGGCTATGACAGAAACTAGAAACTGGTACAAAATGACAATAGGCTTCTAATACCCATCATTCCGGAGACACGAATGAGAAATCTTGGCCTTGGATGTACCCCTCTGAATAAAACCATACATGGCCGAAGTCCTCTAGTTAGAAAGGTCAAAAATCCTCCTCAGCAATCAGCAGCTACCCTTCGCCTACCTGTGTCCATTGGTCGTGTCATAGACAACTTCACCTTCCATATAACTGATGTATGTAGTAGTGATGAGGACCCCATAACTAATTTACCAACGCTTTTTGAAGACACCTCCTTACTCATGATTAGCACCCTATCCTATGAGTCTGAAAACCAAAACCATGAAATCCGCCTAGTTTACCCCCAACTCATTGACTATGACCAACGAGGACCACCAATTCTTGACACATTTGAAAATGATGAGACGCTCTCAGAATTCATGGGACTACTAGATAATATTCCATGTGGGGATCACAAAGTAGGATTCATCATCGAGCTAGACACATAGGCATATTATGGAGAAATGATTGAATCCCTCAATCGTAAAAGCAAAAAACTAAGGATAATCTATAGGCCCTTGAGTGAAAACCATACCGTGGCACTCTCTGACCTAAAAATAGTAAAAAGAAAGGACGTATCCAATGGTGAAAACCTCTCTGAGGTGCCCGAGGATGGGGGATTCAATCTTCCTCTCAGAGCTCTTCATCAAGAAAAATCAGCGGTCCTAGCAGAAAAATGCAATCCAATTAATCTGGGAATAGAACAAACCTCACACATCACATTCTATATAGAGTCATTACTATCAAAGGAACAAGAGCTCTTGGCAGCCTTCCTAGGAGAGTGACAAGTCAACTTTGCATGGAGTTATGTTGACATACTAGGGCTCGATCTAGAGATTGTGGTCCATCACCTAGCAGTTTACTCTAAAGCAAAACCTATCAGACAAAAACTAAGGAAAATGCACCCTTAGATTGCTCTATTGGTCAAAATGGAATTGAAAAAGCTACTAGATGCAGGATTTATACGACCAATTGACTATCTAAAATGGGTATCCAATCTAGTTCCTATTTCAAAACTTGATGGAGGCATCTAAATTTGCACGGATTTCAGAGACCTAAACAAAGCATGTCCAAAAGATGATTTCTCGTTGCCTAATATTGACGTGATTGTAGACATGACAGCAGGACATGAAATGCTCTCTTTGATGGATGGTTTCTCTAGGTACAACCAAATAATGATTTCCAAAGAAGACTAACACAAAACAACCTTCACTTGTCCATGGGGGACCTACTACTGGAACATGATGCCATTCAGCTTGAAGAATGTTGGGGCCGCTTACCAAAGAGCGATGACATTAATCTTCCATGACATGATCCAAAAAAAATTCAAAGATTATGTTGATGACATACTAGGAAAATCTAGGAAGAGGAGAGATCACATAGCAACCTTGAGTGTGTTTTTCGATAGGCTAGAGGAATATAAATCCAAACTCAACCCAAAGAAGTGCATCTTCAGCGTATAGTTAGGAAAGCTACTGGGATACATAGTGTCAATGAGAGGTATTGAAATAGATCCAACAAAGGTGAAAGTAATCCTAGAGATGGAAGCACCCAAAACATTGAAACAATTGATAGGCCTCCAAGGCAGGCTTCAGTCCATCTGTAGATTCATAGCACAACTAGAAAACAAACAAATTATGTATTCTCACCTACTCCATAAGGGGGTAGCGTACAAGTGGGATGATAAGTGTGAAGAATCCTTCAACAAAATCAAAGAATATCTACTCACGCCTCCTCATGCCACCAATCCCAAGAAATCCATTAATCCTCTATGTGTCAACAATAGCAGCAGCCCTTGGAGCTCTCCTAGCTCATCACGATGAAAATAGGATAGAAAAGGCCATCTATTACATCAACCGCACAATGGTAGGGCATGAGTTAAACTACTCATTCATTGAAAAATCTTGTCTAGCAGCAGTGTTTGCTTCACAGAAATTCAGACATTACATGTTGGCACACAAAGTCAAACTCATCGCCAAGATCAATCCCCTAAAGTACCTATTGTCAAAATAAATTCTCATAGGAAGGATGGCTAAATGGGTCATGATACTATCAAAGTATGACATTGAATATGTAGAGCGAAAAATAATCAAAGGTCAAGTCATCGCAAATCAACTTGCAGAAGCACCCATGTATTCGGAGAATCCACTCATATCAAAGTTTCTAAATGAATCCATCTTCAATCTCAGCATAGCCAACCACTGGAAACTCTACTTTGATGGCTCATACAAACAACATGGATCAGGAGCTGGTGTCTTCTTCATCACCCCATAGGGAGACTGTATACCTAGATCCTACAAATTGGCATTCCCCTACACTAACAACATTATGGAATACGAGGCTTTAACCATAGGTCTCAGAATAGCAGTGCAGTGGAAAATCATGACCCTCAAAGTATATGGAGACTCCCAGCTGATAATAAATCAAGTGAATGATGAGTACCAAACAAAGGATGATAAGCTGACTCCATAAAAAAAATTGGTAGAAAGCCTCAAAGAATCATTCATCAATATCACATTTGAGAAGATTCCCAGAGCCAACAATAGAGTAGTAGATGCCATGGAAATGATTAGATCCCTACTGGACATCCCTCGCAACGTCCTGAATATGAATTCTTGGTAGAGAAACTTCTTGTTCCTGCATTCAAGGTACCAGAGTCAGAAATCATGTGTGAAATCGTTGGTCCTGATGATCCCTGGTACCATGACATTTATACCTATTTATGAATAGGGGTCCTACCTACTGACTTACCGTCAAGCCTGAAGTGAACCTTTATCAAGAAAGCATCTTGGTTTGTCATCCTAGGAAACACCCTTTACCGTAGGAGCATAGAGGGAACCTTATTACGCTGCCTAAATGCTAAGGAGGCATTGACTACCTTAACTAAGGTACATAACGGTATTTGTGGTTTGCACTTGAGCAGAATGACCTTGGCCAAGAAATTGTTGAGGACAGAGTATTATTGTCCCACAATGGAAAGAGAAGCACATGACTACCTCAAAATGTGCTTACAATGTCAGCAGCATGGGGACCTCATCCATGCTCCAGCTCAAGAACTTCATCCCATCACCACACCATGGCCCCTTTCATAGTGGGAGCTCAATCTTGTTGGGAAAATCACTCCAACCTCATCTAGTGGCCACAAATTCATCATAACTGCTACTGAATACTTTACCAAGTGGGTGGAAACCATCCCCATGACATACATCATAGGAAAGCAGATATCTAAGTTCATCCTGAACTACTTAATATGTCGATACAGTGTTCCCTAAGCTATTATCTCAGATAATGGGACACCATTCAAGAATCAGGATGTTCATGACCCATGTGAAAAATTCAAAATCCAACATCACTTTTCCACTCCGTATTATCCCCAAGGAAATGGTCAAGCAAAAACTACCAATAAAACCATTTTGAAAATTCTCAAAAAGACAATCAATGATGTAGGTCATGACTGGCATTTGTAGCTAAATCCCACCCTCTGGGCCTATCGAACCAGTATCCGCACACCAACAGGCACCACCCCATTTTCCCTAGTCTACGGATCAAAATTTGTACTGTCCATTGAGATCAAGCTTCCTTCACTAAGAATATCAATGTAAAACGTCACCATGGATGAAGAATACCAAGTATCAAGACTGAATGAGCTAGAGCTGCTAGATGAGCTGTGTATGGCAGCATTGAACCATTTGCAAGTCTAGTAGAACAAACTTAAGAGGAGCTATAACAAGAAGATCAGAAGTAGAACTTTCCAAGTCAAAGAACTTGTCCTAAAAGAGAACCAAAAGAATGTCCCTAACCCAAATGGAAAAGGACAATTTGAGCCCAACTAGTTAGGACCATTTGTCATCACAATAAGCTACAAGTCAGGGGCATATCAGTTATCAACACCCGAAGGGGAACCTCTATAGGAGCCCATGAACAACTCTCATCTCAAAAATTTTAATGCCTAATCCTTCAAGGTATAGAACCAAAAAATTAGAAAATTAGAAAATGTCCTAAAAAAATGGTCACCCTGATGAAAACCTAGCAAATAGGCATCTTGGTGACAACAAAAAAAGAAAAAAAAGAAAAAAAAGAAAAAAAAATAATAAAAAGGATTGAAAACAATAAAGAGAAAAATCATCCTCTAGTGAAAACCACTTTAGTGGCACTTTGGGCAAGTACCTTGGTGAAAACCTGGCAAACAAGTGTCTTGCGTAAATAAGCACTTTCCATCCACCAGGATCTTCACAACTTGTTCTACATCATCCATCCATTACGCTTCCATCATCCATCACCCATACATTTGACATCCACATCATAGCTTGGTCTTGTGTTCATGTCATGATCCCTCCTAGTACTACTTGGTCCATCCTCAAAGTCAGTTTGTCCTACCTTCATCAGAGTAGTTTATTGCATCACTCTGCGGGCATGTTCTCATCGGATCAGATTCGTACATGTTCTTGAGGTCCTTAAAATCAAAAAATCCAAAAACATCAGAAAATCAAAAAATCCAAAAACATCAAAAAATCCAAAAATCCAAAAATCCAAAAACATTCATAAAATAAAAAATCCAAAAACATCCAAATCATAGAAAAATCCCAAAAATAAGTCAAAAAGTTGGTCAAAAATTCAAAAATAGAGTCATCTTGTCGAACTACAGGTCTCTGAGCCTTGAACATAGGCAAGGTTGATCTTTGATCATCCCCCGAGACACTTAGGTCAGTCCTTTAGGATTCCATCATAATAAACTAGCAGTCCATTTGTTCGTATCACATCAATAATTGAATCTATGTCAATCGAACTACGTGGTCTCTGTGTATATAACATAGGAAAGGCTAATCTGTTGATCAACCCCCAAGGCCCCTAGGATAGGTCTTTAGGTTAGGTCTTGGTCAAAATATCAAAAATACCAAAAATAGCCTCAAAACATTTCAAAAACATCCAAATATTTGAAAAAATATATATATCCGTCTCATCCCACTTTCACCTATAATAAACATCACTCATAATAAATCATCATCATCCTCAACCTTTGGTAAAACATTTGGAAACAAGTCTAGCAATTCAAAAGTGAAAACTCAAAACATCAAAATCTCAAGTCTAGGTTAGTACGTAAACAAGTTAGTCAACTCTTTGGGTCAATAGGCTATCATCCAATCAGTCCCATATCAAATCATTTGATATCTTCATGTCCTAGGATGCATCGTTCCTACAATGGACATCAACATCTGGCCTCACAGTAGTTTAGTCTTGGCTAGCGGTCTTGAAGAACATTAGCTTGTTTGTTTGCTTTATCTTGATCTATTGATTTATCTTATTGCGCTCATTCCAAAGACCTCTTGATGATATCCCGAACAAAAGGATTTAGAGAGATAGGAATGGGGCAATGATCATTATCTTTTTTTCTATGTGTTTGTTGAATTTATTTGTAAAATAACCTCGGTGAATACTTGCTTTATTAGGTATGTATGGAAGGTGTTTCTAGATATCTTGTTGACCACAAAGGAAGGCTTTGCTTCCTATGTTTTGGTATGAGATGTTTGAAGTACCTAAAGTGCATCCTAGTAAGGTTTTCATATGTCAAGTGTGAACAAGGATACTCCTATCTGATTGTCAAGTCAAAGTCCATCACACTAGGTACAACGCGATCTTGGTTCTTTATACCTTGATGCATCACACCTATGTATATTATTAAACATAAGATAATTGGCCCTTTGAAAACCCTAACTCCTCAACAGGAAATCATCATTATCATCATCTCATGTCTTGTTGAAATCTCTTTCTTTCTTATATCTCTTGCTTTTCATGCTAAAATTGTACCATGATAGTTATTCATCATCATTATCATTGCATCCATCCTGCATCCATAAAATTGTCAACATATTGCACATTGCATATCATATCATATAGAAACATGTACTACATTTCCATACATATAGACTGGTTATTCTAAGCATTACATAAATCATACATAGGCATCCATCATATATAAACACGAAAAGCACTTATCCCATAACATCATAAAACATTTGCATATCATATCATACATTATCATAGCATCATTTGCATCATCCCACAACACATATAAGCATCCATTACGCTATCACATACTCATCATCTATCAAAAGCATCCATTTTCATATCATAACCATCATATCATTTCATAAAACATCATCATCATAGCATCACATCATTACCATAACACCATAAAATGCATATCATACATAAGAAAATTACACACATTGCATAATATAGATTTGTTAGTCTAAGCATAATGCATATCATAACATTTTGCATACATCCTAAAAAGTGCATCAAAAAAAGATACTGAAAACAAAATGCATCCATAAACCATTTACACCATCATATAGAATCATTACATAAGCATATAGAAAGTAAAAACATCCATAAATACATCACATATCATATCGAATCAAAATCATGATCTCATATATATCATCAAAATATGTACATTGTCACGATACAATAAGAATTAGATCAAATGTCAAATACATAAATACAAAATGGCCCATCGGGCTATCAAAAATTCTCCCATGGGGCACAAAAATTATCTCGTCTTTGATAAAAAAATGAAGGCCTAGCCCTATTGGTTGTTGCCCTCGTCGCTTGCCCTCTCTCTATGCTCCTCTATCGGTCTGAGGCTAGTCCTCTATGAAAACTTTGGGACTCATCCTAATCTTGACACGGCCTGGTGGTAGTGCATCCTATAATAATTGGCCTCTCGAATGACCTCCCTGTATGACCGAAGCGATACTGTGCTCTAGGAGGAAGAGGCAGCCATACTCTCTAACTGTTGTCGGTGACCCATCTCTTTCGATGCCTGTAACTTTGTGGCCTGCCTTTGCAAAATGACCTTATCCCACTCGGTCCTAGCCCGGTTCCTCTCAGCCATCAATATCTGTACCTGGGCCTGTAATTGTAAAATCTACCCATCCCTCGGATTTGGCTGTAGGGGAGGCTGCACATGAGGCTGATCCTCACCTCTGTCTCTGGGCGGTGTTACAACCCAACCCTGATGCCCATCCTATCTGTTATGCTGCCCATGGTCCTGATCCTATATCAGGACATCCTGGTGCCCCGGATCCTACTCCTGCCTCTGCTCTCCAACCTATGGATCCTTGGGTGGTTGGTCTTATGGCCCATGATCCTGAACTGGCTGATCTAGTGTCATCCCTCTCCCTCCTTGATCTTGATCCTATCCTCCCCAGCCTCATCCTGCCCCTTACATCTCGCTTTTCGTCAAGCGGATGGTGTACCTAGAACTGTCAATCTCAGGGGAAGCCTGAACCAATCTCAGTATGCCTGTGTGGTCCCAGGATTTGTCTGACCCTGGTCATATGGCCACAGCCTAGCCACTAGTTGCATAAAGCTCTGAACTGCCTTGTGGGTAGGTATGTACCATCCCTAGGAGCTCTACATCATCATCCTGGAAAAAGTGGCCACATACTGATCATCAAGCCTATCCTGTGGCTCCTTGAACTATCTCTGGACCCGACCAAGTAAATACATCTCCAACATGGTATGCTCTTGCCCTTGCATTAGTCAGTCTTAACAAGAAAGTATAATTGTTGCACATCATCAAACCAAGTTGGTTTTCCAAGGTAGGGCCACCATACGAACACTCACATATCATCAAGAACCCTCCCCTAGTGAGGAATCTTGTGTTGTCATGTGTTTGTAAATAAAAGACCCCCTCTGTACCACTAGACCATTGGATCATCTGGCTCCATCAGAAATGGAACAACTCGAGGATGAAGCACGGGGATGTGCTCCCATCCCTAGATATGTAGGAGTGTGACCCTCGCTCTGAGTGCTCTATCATCTAAGTAAACAAACTCATGAAGATCTTTGTAAAGAGAATCTAGCAAAACTAGGCCCCATGCAAAAAGTGTCGGTCATCATCAGACCATCCGCTCCTGAGTGAGCCCCCAACTAAGAATAAAATATTAGCCTTGCCGATTTGGGGCAACAAGACCTGATATAATAGCGGCAATCACCAAGCGATAGGGTGAGACAAGGGGCCTGTGGCACTCTAGCTCGATCTAGCCCTCGTAGAATATGATTTTTTCAATATCCATAACAACATAGCAGGCCTCCCTCCTGGCATCCATGCCATAAATAACCCACTCACCATAGATCGACAATCTCAAGATCCCCCACATGTCCTCTAGCATAATTGTGCGCTCACCGATCGAAAGGTGAAATGAGGAGGTCTCATTGTGCCACCTTTCAGCAAGAGTCGTCATCATGCCCAAGTGTGTCTGTATGGGCGGTGCATAAGCAATATACCAAAGACCCATCTCTCATCTCACTTAGTCAAATCCCTCAATAAGTTGAAAATCTCTCAGGACCTATGCTCGTGCGAATAGATCTCCCTTGCCTCCTCTTGCATCAGGAAAGTCACCGTGTTAAAAATCATCAAAAAAAATGAGATTATGGCTTGTCCCGACATCCTGAAATGACTCCAATGTCACTACCTATGAAGGCGGTACAATTTGTAAACTTCAAACTGTGCCGCTAGAGTCTTCAAAGCCCTAAATTGCACCACGGCATTGCAATTTGGGATGGTTGTTCAATTTGACATGAAACCCTATTATCAAATCGCACTGTGGTGGTGTACTTTGTAAAAGCACCCTAATTTGGAATTTGGACCCAAACTCCAAACTACACCACGGCATCGCAACTCGTGATGGCAATGCAGTTTAAAGCCAAGCGACACAATTTAAAAGTCGAGCGGTGTTGTTTGGCACCACTCCAGAACACCTAGTTTTTAATCATCATAAATGCATGCAAAAATCAAAAAATCAAGTTGGGTCAAGTTGACTCACCGATGGTCCAGTACTGGGAAGTCTCTGGTGTGTCCATACCCTGTTGGAAATGTGCATCGGGAGTTGTCGTTGTCCCATCCTCTAGCTTTTTCTAGTGGCACATGAAAATAAATTTAATTCATTTATTAAATCTCTATTTTCTCTCAATATGGCATAATGGAGGAATATTCTCTCAAATTTGAATTCAAAATCCAAGTGGACTTTTCCCTTCCAACAAGACATTTACTTCACCTAATAAGTACTTTTTCCTTGAGTCAAGTGGCATTTAAGACATTTTTTTCCCTCTTACATGTCATTCCACTAATTTCAAATATCACCTAATTGCATTTATGGGCACATTCATCAAAATGTGCACATCTTTCATCCATCCATCTCTTGACAAGTGGCACCTTGCCATTGGTTGAATGTTAGTCCCACATTGCTCCATTTTGGGCATTTCTCCATCTTATCATTCTATAAATAAGAGGTATCTTTCCTCATTTCATCATCCACAATTTGAGAAACTTACTATACTCAAATCCATACTCAAGCATTGCAATTCTCATCCATTTCATCAAGTCTTAGTTGGGTTATGCAGGTTTTTCATCTTGGAGCACACTTGAATCTTCAACAAAGTGGATCACTCTTCATCACCTATCAACATTGCATCATTGGAGTTGGGAAAGGGCCAATTTTCACATCAAATTGGTACCAATTCCCCCATGGGATCAAGATTTTTCTTGTTTAACTAGGATTCAATCTCTTTTTATTGCTTTCTTATTGTGTTCTTCATCTCATTTCCTAATTTAAGCTTTGTGAATGGATTTCATGGGGAACTTAGATTCTAACTTGCATTTCAATCTTCTAATGTGTTTGTTTGTTTTCTCTTGCAAGTACTAGGATATTGGTTCACACAATTGGTGTGGTAAAATTTATTACTCTATATTTTGACATTTCTATTCATGATTAAGTGTAGCTGATACATATTTTAGTACTTCCATGTTCAATTTTTCTTTTTTCTTTTTTCTCTCTTTCTAGCATATGTGTCTTTATTTTAGCATATGCATTATGTCTTTAATCAATTCTTCTATTTCCCAACTCATTAAGACTATTTTGTAATATTTTTTTTTAATATTTTTTTTCTAACCCCTCATATATGTCACTTGCAATCACTTTTCAAAGACCAAACACTAAATTACTAACATATTATTTCTAGCTATGATTGTCAAAAATATTTTCATTAGTATTCTAGGAATATTTTGATCTATAAGTGAAATTAACCTTTGTTTGTTGTGTTTTTGAGCCCTAATCAAGTGTATTCTATCTACTTGCACCCTTGGATGATCTTAGAGATCAAAATATCTCTTCGGTCTCTTTTCCTCTTATCATTTTATACCAAGGACTTAAATAGTGTATTCACTCCCCTTTCAATTTGTGTGATCTTGTGTAATCAAAAGTGATTGGATCATCCTTTGAAAATTCCTACCTAGGTAATTTATCACCCTACGGGATGACCCCAACTCTACTATTTGGAAAAGACTAAACATCCAGCGATGAATTTAAATACACACCTCTTGAAAGCATAATCTTATCACTAAAGCTAATACCCCAAGACCTTCTTACCTTTGGGAAGAGAAGCTTAAGGGTGGGATACCTCTTATATTTTGTTTGAATTTATACACCTTTCATGTATGGTTTGACCTCACATACCCTTGGAGGTATATGAAGAATGGATCTAGCAACCTTATGCATTCTAGTCTAAGGCCAATTGACCATCCTTTATTGTAGAACATTAATAAGAAATTATACTTAATAATCTAATCATAATGTATTTCAAGTGGTGAGAGGTTGAATTCCCCTTTGGAAAATGCATTTGGCCTCTAATGATAAGGGATCCTATCCTATTTAATTTAAAACTACCTAGCTACCAATGACTTGATAAATAATATATAGATCAATGGGCCTATAAGGATCAGTGTACCCATTCAAGAATCTATATTCTTAATTTAATTAGTGTGTATTCATTATCAAAACCCATACGACCCCTTATATCTCAAATCCCACAAATTCAAAATTATTTGTGCACATTTGAATTATTTTAAATTATTAATTTTCAAATGTTGAAAATGGTCAATATTTCACATAAAGACAAAATTTCCCAATCTGATCCAACCCACAATAATCTTCCTCAAATCCACCTAATCTAACATCCTAAATCATCCAACTCTAAATCAATGTATACATTAGATCTAAATTAACATAGTTGAACCATAGATTAGTAGATCTACCAAGTTAGATTCTTGAGATTAAATAGTTTAAAAATCTTGAACTCTTAATCAACAAATTTAAATCCTTAATTAACATTTTTGAAACATGGATCAATAGTTGTGCTTCACATAAGCCAATTTTTCCCAAACATTATTTTAGAAATTCTATTCATATCTAAACAGTTATGTGCCTTATTTTGATGCATCCACCTAAGCACTTATAAACAACTATCAAGTACTTCTCCCATCACACTTTCCCTCTAACCATTCTCTCCTATTCAAATATAATCAATCCCAACCATAATAACCTAAACTAAGACATCAAATCTAATAAATGGACCTTAACTATATTCCTCTAATTCATATTCAAATTATCTTAAGCAATCCAAATATATAATCTTTTTAAGGACCTTAAATCCCTCTTAATTTTTCTTTTAATCCAAACCCCTCATCCATCCTCTATCTAATCAAATAATATTCCTATCATCTTCAATCCTTAATCATAACCATCTTTTTAAACCATTTCTACCAATCATCTATCCAAACAACATCTAATCATTAATCAATACCATCATCAAAATCAAAAAAAAATTAATCAATCAATAATTTAATAACAACTTATTATAGAGGACCTCCATTACTTTATAGATGAACTTCTTATATTTAGGATGGGGATTTTGTAAATAATCCATGAGGATAAGTGCAACAATGTTGGTAGTTATCAACATCTAATAATTGAACTGGGAAAGTGTAGCTAGGGTTTGGATGTGAAATGCTAAGTTTGTTGTAGCTAGATGATAGAAAAGTGAGTGTAGGAAAGAAACTGAGAGTGTGATAGTGATGAGTGTGTAACGTCATAAATTTCACCCCATAAAAGTCGCATAGGCCTCTATTTTAGCTAAATTAAACACAATGATCAAACTCTCATTCCATCAGCCTACCTGGTCATCTGTCATACTTATTTTCTTGACAATGGTCATAATATTTTTGTTGTAGAGATGCTTGCATGGCCTAGAGATGTCTGCACACTTCCCATTCCTCCCACAAATAATTGTAATTGAAGGTGGTCGTTGGGACTTTACACCGACTAACTCTAACAATGTAGCACCTCTTTGGGCTTGCATTGATGTTAGGATGACTTCTAGTCCATTAATATTTCCCTTATTGACTTTATTTGTTGTAGCGCATTAGGTTCTTATTTTATCGCATAGAGTAGTTGTTTTAGTGCATTGGTTAGTTCTTGTAGCACATTAATGTTTTAGCGCATGCGATGACTATTTTAGTGCATCTGTTTAAATTTGTGAAATCTGAGAAGTGATTGGTGTTTTATACTTGCAGGTACTTTTATACGCTGGTCAAAGACAAATTTATCAAACTACTGATGATTTATGCAAGGGATGGAGTTATTTAAATGCTTTATTTTGCTTAAGATAGGCATCTAGCTTAATTAGAAAGGATAAAGAACACCATGTCTTTCGTGCTTGATGAATGGTAGGCATATGCTCTCCCCTTAACTGGGTGACCAAAAAACTAGACCCATTCACTTTTTTTTTATCCTTAGAGGGCCTTCCTTGTGGGAAAAAGTAATCACACAAGGGAATGACCCAATCGGTAACACACTAAAGCCAAGTGACTTCCAATTGGGATATAAATGTAGGTACTTGGGGAAAGTTCAAGTATCATGAGGATTGTTCTGACAAGAAGGGTAGCAATGGTCTCTTTCCTAATGGATGATCCCCCACTAATGAAATTCCTATACTAGAGCCCTTTCTTGTAGCAAGGCCAAAATCATTATTCTATTTTTTGGTGCAAGAACGTTCATTTTGAAGTTGTCCCACATTCTTGCGACTTTTAGTAGAGATGAGAAATATGCCATGGGAGATTCATGGGTATTGATGCTTGGCTGCCCCATAGAAGTGAGTGTCATGGAGGGGAGCCAGTGGGGTCAAGCATCTAATCATCCACTATAAGTAAGCACAACTAGAGTAAAATCCAAGTGGGAATCCAATAAATATTGTCTTACATAGCCTTAAGTTGTACATACTTGATGTGTCTTTACTAATTTGTTTTTAAACAAATTTCAAACAAACTGTCATACATTGGAAGTGAAAACCTTGATTTAGAAAAACATCCTTTGGAACAACTTGGAAAATCAGAAAATCAAACACAAACTTACAAGAAACTGTGTCATTTCCTAGTTCAATGCATCCACTGCATTTTCTAGCTCATCTATTCAATCCTGTAGCACATCCAACTATTGTTATAGCACATATGTGCAATTTTTCAGTGCATTCATCCTCTATTCTAGTGCATCTAGTCAATCTTGTAGTGCATCTATGCATTTTTCTTTTGCATTTACCCTCTGTTATAGCGCATCTGTGCATTTTTCCAACACATTTTCCCTCTGTTCTAGCACATTAAAACAATATTATAGTGCATCCATACACTTTTTTGGCGCATTCGTCCTTTGTTTTAGCGCATTTGTCAAATATTTTAGCACATCTCGACTCTATTTTAGTGCATCCATTAAATGAAAAACCTGAGAGTTAAACTTGTCCCCTGTTTCATAGTTTGAACCAAAATTCAGAATCTTCTTCAAGTCCAAAATCATTCCTTAGGTACCATAGAGTCTAAACTTGTTAAAATTGACCTCTACAAGTGGAATTCTCCAACTTAAGCCAAAATCTAACATCTCAAAGTTCCAAAATCATCAAACTTATCACACCTTTGATTATTAAGCCTAGTTTCATCATTAGGATTTACCATCCTTTCATCATTAAAACAAAGCTTTATAGTCAAATCAAACTTAGTCTCATTAGAATTTTTCATTATATTTGACTTAGTTGTAATCCTTGGTACTCTTCCAAACTTAGATTGAATTTTAGTCAAAACTATAACACTTGTATACCCATTCAAAAAAGTTTACACAAATAAAAACTCAAGGAAAAAGGACTTAAAAATCAAAACATTGAAGAGCCAAACCTTGGAACTCCAACCATTGAAACTCCAATCATTGAGACTCAAAACATCAAAACTCAAAATAGTGAGATGTAAAACACCATGGCAGAAGCTAAAGAGAATCCTTCCCATGGAATCCACAACAATGAAGGGGAAGAAATAATCAAGGAAGATATCCAACATGCTGAACAAGATCCCAACTTACACAGATGCTTAGAAAACATTTTTGAAAGAAATGGGGAAAAGTACCTCCTTATGTTAGCTAAACAAGGTATCAAATTACCCAAGGACTTTGATGTGAATCAATTGAAAGCACCTCCAAAACAACTTGAAAAATAAATTGAACAAGTGGTTTCCCTAACTCACCAAATGAAGAACCTTCAACAACAAATTCTCAATATGCAAAGGGGAACTTCAAAATAATACTTGATTCAAGAAATTTGTCCATATCCGTTTGATAAAAATATCCACATGATTCCCTTTCCCAAACATTGCGAATTCCCAAAGTAGGACAAATACAATGGCAAAACTGATCCAATAGACCATGTGAGGGAATTTAGAACCATGAGTCTTGAATTTGCATATGAAGAAACATACTTGATGAGATTATTTCCATGAAGCTTAGGTGGACAATGTATTGAATGGTTCACCAAACTCACCCCACCAATTAACACCTTTGAAGAATTGGTCAATAAGTTCATCACCCAATATTCTTACAACATCCAACATGACATCACCATGAAAGATCTTTGTAAATTGAAACAAAAAAAGGGTGAATCATTCCTTATATTCTTGCAAAAATGGAGAAGGTTATTTTCATGATATTCTTGTCTCGTACCTAAAAAAGAAAAGATCAAATCTTCATCAATAACCTAAATGACGAGATGAATTATAGATTGGAATTGCAATGTCCACTAACCTTCGAAAAATTGATTGAAAATAGAATAAAAATTGAAGAAACTCTAGTCAAGAGAGGAGTCATCAAAATTTACAATGAACACAACTCATCAAACTCCAACAATTACAATAGTGGTGACAAACCCAAGTTTTGGAAACAAAACAAGAATGTTGGAAATAATGATGGTGCAGTTGAAACTCAAAATGCAAAACCTATATTCAACTTAACCACAACTACAACCAAAACTAATTAGAATAACAATCCACCCAACAACCAAAACAACAACCAAAATGTCAACCAAAGCAACAATCAAGGTAATGATGGATCTAGAACACCATCATATCGAACGTCCTCAAATCGAAGAAGGTTTACACCTTTAGGAAAATCATCAGAATCGGGATTGAAAGAACTTCTCGAAGCTAAAGTCATAACGTTACCAGAGGCAAGAAATTGGGAACCACAAGTTAAGCCTCCATGGTGGAATGATTGCTCATTTTTGTGACTTTCATCACAACAAAGGACATAAAACCAATGACTACATGCAATTGAAGCACTTGATACAAGACTTAATTGACAACAAGATGATATTTGTAGAAGGGCCCCAAAAAAACAATGATCATGGGGTGTTCAAGAACCCTCTACCCAACTACGAAAAAGGGGAATCTTCTTCTTCAAATACCAAAGGCAAAAACATAAACTATGTCTATGACACCACCATTTTGCATATTGAGGTGGTTGATGATCAAACCCATGACAAATATATTATATCTTATTGCAATTGATAACCCAACAAATGAAAACACCCTTGAACATGAACAAAAAATCATTCCAATTGAAAATCAGCATCACAATATCGATACTACCTCACATCAAATCAATGATCTTGTGCCCATAAATTTGTTCAAAAACATCATTGTAGATGAAAATCAAATCAATGTTATCAAAATCAAAGAAGGACAAAATAATTCACTGATCAATGCAATCACATGAGGACAAGCCAAGGTAACATTGAAAGGAGCACCCCTTCCATGTCCAAAACAACTATTGCTATCCCTGCAACCCAATATAACATAGTTGATCAGTTGCAGAAAATACCCACCCAAATATCCATATTAGAAATTCTCAAGATTTCACCCGCTCAAAAGGAAATCTTGGAACAAGCTCTAGTCACCACCACGGTACCAAAAAATTAGAGGTTTTCCAATTCCATACTATGGTGGTGCATTTGATTGCACCACACTAGTTATCATTTTCTAAACACAATGTTGCCCTCCACATTAAGGTCTTAATCCACAAACACCATGTTAAACGTGTTATAATAGATGGAGGATATGGCTTGAATATTTGTACTTTGAAAATTTTCCATGCACTAGGCTATTCAGAAAATGATATTGATCCTAGATGGAAAATCACAATAAAAGCATATGATGATGAGAAGAGATCTTCACAAGGGTTGATAGTACTACCTATTCAAGTGGGACCAATTGTCAAAGATATAGTATGCCAAGTGTTAGACAAAGAATTAACATACAACATCCTCTTGGGAAGACCTTGGATTCATGACATGCAAGTAGTGCCACCCACATATCAACAGTGTTTGAAGTTCCCTTTCAATAGGTAGAAAAACACGATTGCAGCTGACTCAAACAACCCCCAATATTGTAACACCGTCAAGACTACCCAAGATGATTTTGTACCACACAACAGGGAAGCTCCAACTCATGATTCATAAAATGATGGGAAACAACTAAATGCCTTGTCAAAGTGGTTTGAGAAAAAGGACCAATCAAAGGATAAGGGTATCGGTGATTCCACTCCCTCAAGTAAAGAAAGTACATCAAATTCTTTGTCAAACCAGCCCGAGATAAAGGATCAATCAAAAGAAAAAGGTATCGATAATTCTACTCCACAAGATTAGGAAAGTAAACTTGAGTCCTTATTGAAACAAGTGGCCAAGATCCAATTGAAAGACAAAGGCATGGGGGAATACTTGTTTGAGCAAGCCTTATGTTTATCACAACTTTCCTCTTCTCCTAAATCACATGGGTAGCCATCAACATCAAGACAACAATCATCACAACCCACCACACTATTTGATGGAACCTTTGTAAGAGCAGGCACATTAGTGGATGATTCAGAAGAAAAAGAGGTTTTAAACTGGTTACACAAATATGAAGAAAAATCACAAGAATCCACTTCAAATGTACTAGCAGAGTAGTATCGCAAAGGTAAGACAATCCTGGAAAAGATGGGATATGAGGGAAAAGGTCCTATTGGTAAAAGAAAAGATGATATCATAGAACCGATACAACCCATCACAATGAATTCTAAGGACAAGACGAGACTAGGGTACAAGGAAGAAGCAAAAGAAGAAACCAGACAACAAGTTGTTGAGAGAATCCTTCAATTGAGAGAAAGTTCCTAAACAGACTCCAATGAATATGAATGGGATTCCCTCTTTGAAGAGTCTTGTCATGATAAGGAGATTGATGTGGTACAAAAGTATACCCCAACATGTACAGAGGGATAGAGCTTGATTTATCGACCACTTGAAATTGGATCATAAAACATCGATGACTCGAGCGAAGATGAGAATTCTTATAGCGAGATAGATACTTCAAAAGAGAGTAACATCTTAGACCTCAATATTACCATTGGACATTCTAATGACATTTCCATCATGATACTTACCCCTTCTGACCTCAGCCAATATGACGATTCCATGCCATTATTACACCATGATTTGATTGATTGGGTCCAATTTGAGCTATTTGATCTACCCACCTTTCCGAATGATGACACCATTGTTAACTTCCTTTGTTCTGATAACCCTGAAACATGTTCAATCATTGAATTTCATAACGAAACTTCAGACAAGGGGAGTTCCAAATATTCCATCTGCAAAATGAATACCAAAAGCATATCTAATGGTGAAAACCATTTAATGGCATTATTAAATCCAGAAAAAGTAAAAACAAAGAGCATATCTCAAGGTGAAAACCTCTCTGAGGCACTGAGAGATGGAAGATTTGACACTCTCCCCAAGCATTATCAGGAGAGATCATCTGTGCCGAATGAGCCTACACAGTCTATCAATGTTGGCACAAATGAAACAGTGAAGACCTTGTTCCAACTTAGCGACATCCATGACAGAAGAGGAAAAACCCAATTTCACTAAATTCTTTGAAGAGAGGCAGATCAACTTTGCTTGGTCTTATGCTGACATGCTAGGAATAGATCCAGAACTCATCATGCATCATTTATCACTACCACCTCGCGTAAAACTAGTAAAGCAAAAGTTGAGAAAAATGCACCCTCATATCGCCCTCTTGGTAAAAGCCGAATTAAAAAAGCTACTGGACATGGGATTTATCAAACCTATTGACTATGCTAAAGTGGATATCAAATATTGTGTCAGTCTCAAAACTAGACAAAATTATTAGGATATATATAGACTTCAGGGATCTTAACAAAGCTTTCCCAAAAGATGATTTTCCTCTACCTAATATCGACATCATTGTAGACTTGACTGTTGGATACAAAATGTTATCACTTATGGATGGCTTTTCAGGGTATAATCAAATAAAGATAGCACCTGAAGATCAAGAAAAAATAACCTTTGCATGTCCTTGGGGTACTTTCTGCTAGAATGTAATGCCTTTTGGGTTGAAAAATGTCGGAGCCACATATCAAAGAGCAATGACCACCATCTTCCATGACATGATGCACATTTTTATGGAAGACTATGTAGATGATTTACTAGAAAAGTCATTCACTAGGGAGGGACAACTAGAAATTTTAGACAAGATCTTCACTAGATTGGAGAAATTCAATGTGAGGTTGAATCCCAAGAAATGTGTGTTTGGCGTAACATTAGCTAAGCTTTTGGGATACATTGTGTCAGCCAAAGGTATTGAGGTGGATCCTAAAAAGGTCAAATCCATCATGGAGATGCCTCCTAAAAAAATCAGCTAGCTCAGATCATTACAAGGAAGATTTCAATCCATCAGGAGGTTCATTGCACAATTGGCTGACAAAAATCACCCTTTCAACCACTTACTACACAAGAATGTCTCTTTTAAGTGGGATGAGAGATGTGAATCAACCTTTAATCAACTCAAGCAATATCTGATGACACAACCAATACTAGTACCACCAACTAAAGGAAAGCCATTGATACTTTATATTGCAACAATTGAGATATCTTTGGGAGCTTTTCTGGCACAAGAAGATTCTGTAAGAAAGGAAAGGGAAATCTATTATATCAGTAGGACATTGAATGGTTATGAGATCAATTACACCTTCATTAAGAAATCTTGTCTTGCGGTAGTATTTGCTACCCAACAACTCAGACATTTCATGTTGACTCACACTATTAAACTTATAACCAAAATTGATCCCTTAAATTATCTACTCAACAAGGCTGCCCTAACAAGAAGACTAGCTAAGTGGGTCATGATATTGAGTGATTTTGACATCGAGTACGTAGATAGAAAATCCATCAAGGGTCAATTCATAGCAGATCAACTAGCTAAAGCACCATTGCAAGACAATCATCCAATGAACATTGAATTTCCATATGTTGATGTCCTTACAGTATCAACACAACAATGGATGTTGTATTTTGATGGCTCTTATACACAACATGGATCAAGTGTAGGAATATTTTTTATCTTGCCACAAGGACATACCATTCCCAAATCCTATAGACAGGTGTTTCCTTGCACCAACAACATAGCCAAATACGAAGCATTGATCATTGGAATCAAAGTAGCAAATGAGTGGAAGATCACAGAGTTACATGTCTATGGTGATTCTCAACTAGTCATTAACTAGGTGAATGATGATTACCAAATAAAAGATGAAAAATTAATGCCATATAAAAGAATGGTTGATGACTTCAAAAAGTAATTTGTGGAGATAAAATTTGAGTAGATTCCTAGAGACGACAACAAAGTTGTTGATGCCATGGCTACCATTGCTTCTCTCTTACAGATTCCTAAGAAAAGAGCCTAATATGAGTTCATGGTGGAACAACTATTCAACCCATCCTATGAAAACCTCGAAGCCCAAGTCATCTACCATCTAGCTGAGATTGATGCCTCTAACTACAGGAAAATATACACTTATCTGAAAGACAATATCCTCCCACCCGATTTATCTTAGAACCAAAAATGAAATTTCATCTGACAAGCACTCTACAAACCCTAATCACTGATGTACTTTATCACTGAGGTCTTGATGATACTCTCCTTTGGTTTCTAGAACGTAATGAAGCTGAAACTGCTTTACGTGAAGTCCATGACAAAATTTGTGGAACACATTCAAGTGGCCTAACTTTAGCTAAGAAACTCATGTGTTTGAGGTATTATTGGCTAAATATGGAGGAGTCATTTCAATATGTCAAAAGGTGCACAAAATTTCAAATCCATGGAAACTTGATACATGCACCGGCACAAGAGTTGAAACCTTTCGCATCAACCTAGCTTTTTTGTCAGTGGGGATTGGACCTCGTAGGAAAGATTCCTCCATCTTCATCCAATGGACACAAGTTTATCATCACAGCCATGGAATACTTCACAAAGTGGATTGAAGTGGTTCCACTAACCACCATCACAAGAAAGAAAATTTCATCATTCATCTTGAATTATATCACTTGTCAGTATTGCATCCCTCAATCCATTATCATGGACCATGGAAGACCATTCAAAAATTAGGATGTCCAAGAACTCTGTGATAGGTTTCACATTCAGCATCGATTTTCTATACCATACTATCCTCAAGGAAATGGCCAAGCAGAGGCCTCAAACAAGACTATCCTAAAAATCTTGAAGAAAATTGTCAACGATGTTGGACGTGATTGGAATGTTCAACTGAACCCTGATTTATGGGCTTATAAAACTAGTATCTGAATCTTGACAGGAGGAACACCATATGCCCTAGTCTATGGATTAGAGGCCATTCTACCTATTGAGGTTGAGCTCTCATCACTCCAAGTGTCACTAAAAGGGATCATTTTAGATGAGGACTACAAAGTTTCTAGGTTACAGGAATTGGAACTATTGGATGAGCATCATCAACATGCAGTGGATCATTTGAAAGCATACCAACAGAGGATATCCAAAAGTTACAATCACAGAGTCAAGCCTAGAACATTTCAGGTGGGTGATTTAGTCTTGAAAGAGAACCCTCGTAATCAACAAGATCGAGAGAAGGGGAAATTTGAACCAAACTAGCTAGGTTCCTTTGTTATTGTATTAGCCTTTGAATTAGGAGCATACCAGTTGTCCACACCAGAAGGGTATTTGTTTGATGAACCCCTCAATAGTTTGCATCTCAAGAAATTCTACACTTGAATCATCTAGTGCATCAAAAAGAGTCTTGAAAAAATACAAAAATATCAAAAAATGTCCTAAGAAAATGGTTGTCTTGATAAAAACCTGGCAAACAGGCGTCTTGGTAACAACAAAAAAATACAAAAAGAGAAAAATACAAAAAAAGTGAAAAAATCTAAAAAAAAAAAAAACATAAAATCTAAAAAAGTGTAATAAAAACAAGTAGTGAAAACCTAGAAACAGGTGTTATTTGTGATAGGTTATCTTTTCTATCTATTTGAGCATGCCAACCATTCACTTTCTCCATCAATCTATCATCAGAAAGATTCATGTACATATACTGGCATCGCGGTCATGTCTCACCCTAGACTAGGGGAAAAATCCTAAACTCACCGGGGGCAATAAACTTTGAGCTTGAACCAACAGAAAAACATCAGTAGTACAACACAACCCACAAAAATGATCATAGTGCAACTCAACATTGAACATCAATCACACAAACATGAACACATCAACCATCCATATCAAGAAGCTAAATCAATCAAACCAAAAGCACACTTCAAATGGATGATGTTCCTTCTGAATCAGGGATTTATCACTGTGGCATGAATGTTCAACCATTGAACTTTGATTTTTGTTATCATATCTCTGGAGCACCTCAATGATGTATCGCACTAGACAAGCTAGGAAGGAGTATGATTTTTCTTTTTCTATTGTTTGTGAGTTGATCATTATTACTGTGCAAATTGTCATGGGACTTGCTCTATAAAGTATCGCTAATGACATTCCAAATTTTCATAGGAAAATGATTAACTCTTGTCTATTTACACAAGCAATACTCAAGTCATCTCAGTTTAATTATACCTAGATGATTGTGTCAACTTGCAATATCAAAAATCATGGAAGTAGTACTCAGGTCATCATGATTTAAATATACCATCGATGTTTGTACTCACTTTCAACATTTTAAAGGCTCAATGATGATAAAAATCATCACAAATTGGTTGTTATGAATGATAACATCTACATATTAGATCTGTATAGTTCAATTAGATTGCATCCATGTTAGCTTGCATCTATATCTATAGAGTTTCCAAAGCTTCAAAAATTTCACAACGATGTTATCTCTAACACTAATGGATTGAGTACACTTGACATTACCAAAAACACATCATTCTCATATAGAAAACACATCAATTGCATTATCATTTGCATACATTAGAAAACATTACCACATCATTCATATATCCATGCATAACATCATAACATTTGCATCAAAAACACAAAAAGATGTGCATCACATCTCATTTACAAAATCAAAATCATTTCATATAGTGACATTAAGAGAGTGGTTCACTAAGCTTAAATGAATGAGTCTCTTCAGATTTCCAAGAAAGTTGGGAAATATGTCAAGTTTTGTGAAGCTTAACTTAACAAATAATCAACTGATGACAACCTTCCCACAACTCTTGAAATTTGGATAGATTCACTCATTTAATCTTAAGACCCTAGAGGTTTTGAAGTCTTGCAAACTTAGTTAAGCATAACCATTTGCATCACATAATCATAATTCATCTTACTAAACATAATCCATATGTCATCCCATCATCATTACATCCATTCATAACCAGTATAAACATCACATATCATCACACATCATTTACATAATCAAAATCCATCTCACATCACATAATCATACATTATCATATAATCATTGCATACATCACATAATCATACATTATCATATGATCATTACATACATCACATAATCATACATTATCATATGATCATTGCATACATCACATAATCATCACATAGGTATCATCATTGCATAATCATAATGATCACCATCATGTAAACATCATAAACAGATAAAATTAGGTACCATCATACAATCATTTCATCTAACATTCATCCATTCATTTACATCATCTATTTGCATAAGAAAAGTACAAATACATCAAATACATCACATGGAATTGGCATAAAAAAGTCCATCACATGCATCATATGGGAATCATTCATAAATCATCAAAGGATCATAACATCATCATTTCCATCCATAACATATCACATCATCATAATGATCATCATCATAAAATAGAAATTAAATACATCCATAGCATATCATATCACATCAAGCATCATAAAGCAGAAATAAAATGCATCCATCATAGGTATCCATCATGAAATCATTTAGACACGTAGATCATAATCATTGTCACATATCATATAACCTCAAAATCATAATGTCAAAAGGTACAAGGATATCCAAAGGTATAAAGAGATACATCAATATCAAAAATGGTAGTGTATCATAAAGTTTGAAAACAAGAGGAACATCATCAATGTCTCATGTACATCAGTGTATACATCATGTCCAAGATACATCAACAAATCATAAACTGGAGCTATGTTGTGCTTCCCCTAGATGGTGTTGCCATCACAGGACCAGTACCTCCCCCTGCACCCGATGGACCCACACCAGGATCTCTCTGATCTCCAAGCAATGGTTGCATAACACTCACGCTAACAGTCTGAGACTAAGACCTCCCTGACCGAGACTGGGCAAAGCTCTCCCATCGCTCTGGAGGAACTGCATCATGATATCAACCTCTATAGAACTCAACCTCCTGTGTAGTATATCGGACCTCTCTGAAGTAATTTGATGTACCAGCAGCTATTGTTACTTGATGTAGCCTCTTAGTGATGCCCTCGACTAGCTCCACCTATCATCTAAGGGCGTCCCTCTCAACAGTCAATATGGTAATCTTCCCTTGCATTTGTCCTTGCACCTATCCTTGGGCCTATACCTACTGCACCTACTACCGAGCAGCATCCCTCTTAGCCATCATATTTTGTATCTATCCCTATGCCTGCGTAAGTAGAGCCTAAACCTGCTCTAATTGACCCTGCAGTGTCTGAACCTGTACCTATAGAGCAGCGATCTATGTATGTTGCTGCTGAGATGACAGTCTGATCTCCACACACTGTTGTGATGGGACCACTAATGATCACCTCTTGTGAGGCACTCTCATCTCTCCAACATCAGGACCTGGCCCTCCTCCACCCCCATTGCCTCCATCATCACCCCCATCGCTATCATCTCCATCTCCATCACCATCATCACTCCTATCCTCCTCCTCATCAATATCCCCCTCCTCCTCCTCTACCTCCTCTCTCTGTCACCTTTGCCCGTGACCTACTTCTACCTCCTCCTCTAATAATCGCACGGGCTCATCAAGGATGGTGATCCGTGGAAAGGGATGCAGGAATATGTACTGAGCATACTCCACTGATATCAGAGCATCGATGATATCTGGATGAATATCCCAAGGCATGACCTATAAACCCTAGAAATGCTCAATTTTTGCATCATAGGACAAGACTGGCCCACACTTTGTAGCATCTGGTCATCACCATGCATAATGGGCCACTCCCTAGGGCATGCCCTAAACCCTACCATACTGTCTCAATACTCTCAGAAGCATGAATCTCTCGATAATAAAATGCATCTAACCAATTAGATATAGGGACTAACACAAAAATGACATCTTGGTGCCATCCTCTGGCCATTTCTCACAATCCATATATGGTTTCCATACCACAGACTCTAGATCATCCAAGGTCCTCCTCTAATACTTGAGTTTTCCCAACATAGGCTAAGCAAGTCAACCAACATAAATGTGTACATATGGCCTCATGGTCGGGCACTGCCTTTCTTCCACTGGCCAATTGACTGCTAGATGCTCCCAGGCCTAGACCTGGAGCAATGTGACCCCTGCTAATAAACTCACTCCTCGAAGGTAAACAACCTAATGCAAATCATGCTATAGATGGGCCAACATACAACAACCCCATGCATATCGAGTGTCATGAGCAATCATGCTCTCCAGGATCCACCCCCATCCAACTGATAGTCCCTTTGACGTACGATCAGGACAAAGGAACCCTCCAATAAATCTAGCTAGCACAGAAGGAAAAGTGGCGTATGCATCAACCATGTCCCTCAAAGGAATCTCATATTTGCATATGGTATCATCGTCAAAAACTCAGCGCAAAGCATCAGTCCTGCCCTGCTCATGTGAATCATACAAAACCAACTCTCCAACCTTAGGAATCTGTAAAATCTGGTATACATCCTCAGGAGTCACTATGATCTCACTAGTGAGCAAATGGAAGGTGTTATGCTCACTATGCCACCTCTCCACTAAAGCTATCAGTAAACCCCTATTCACCCTAATCTAGGGCATATCTATAAGGGATGACAAACCGCATCAGGCAATGATAGCTATCTTGGGCTACATCAGATGACGAATCAACTCCCATGTCCTTGGGAATCACTTTTTGATCTATAAACTTTTCAAAGGCTCCTATCATCACAAAATCACAAATCAGTTAGTCAATCAATCCAAATCAATCAACCTACAATCTAATTAGCTCTGGTGAGACTTTGATCAAATCTCGTGAGCATCAATCAATCATTCAACCTCACCTATCATGAGTTTCATCAATCAACTCAACCTCGCCTATCATGAGGTTTATCAATCAATCAATACACCTCACCTATCATGAGGTTCATCAATCAATTTAACCTTGCCTATCATGAGGTTTATCAATCAATCAATGTACCTCACCTATCATGAGGTCATTTAATCAATCAACCTATAATTGATCCTCACCTATCATGAGGTCAATTATCATCATCCTATCATTGAATCTCACCTATCATGAGATCAATGGACATCTAACCTATCAACATCAGCAATCATCATCAACACAAAGGCTGATGTGATAAAACATCATCCAAATCAAGGAGTCTCAACAAGAAAATCATCAAATCTCCCCAATGTGCTAAAACAGTGATTCTATGCACTAAAAGACTCGATGCTCTAGAGAAATCCATCAATGCGCTAAAATAGACCTTCAATTCGCTAAACTACTCTATGTGCCATTTCATTTGCTCGATGCGCTAGAACAGGGCCCCAATGCGCCATAGTATCCTATGTGCTAGTTCATCTCATCAATGCGCTAATCTAATTTCCCTAAGCGCTATTTCGGTGCTTCTATGCACTAATTTAGACAACTTATGTGCTACATCATTCAATGTACTAGTTCATCTATTCTATGCGCTACATCGCTATCCCTATGTGCTAGACTATTCTATGCACCATAATAGACCATGTATGCACTACTTTGAGATGTCTTGCACTAAAATATTTCAAATCTGATTCAAATGTGAAAATGGAGGGAAAAATTGAATGCATGAATTATGAGAGAATTTTTTGGGATACTTACCAGAGGACCATACGCTACCAGACGATTGTGATGCCTGACCCGCTCGAACCGGTGCATGTGGTAGGGGATAACTATTTTGCTCCAAATTTGCACAAGTCACTCTCACTCACAAGTTTTCAAATTGCCAAATGCTCAAATGAAATTTCTAATCACACTTTTTAACCTTTTAAGGTTAATTAAGTGGCATTTTATGGGGATGTTTTATTTTTTATTTTTCAAAAGGGCCTTAATTAATTAGATCATCACCTGTTGGCTTATATATCATTTTTTCGAAAGATAAATTATTTCTGAGGCATAAAATTTTGAGATCATCATCAAATCATCGCAAAATCATCAAAATTTTCAAAAATTCCAAAATTCATTGATTTATCTCCCGAGGGGGCATATATCCATCAATATCTGAAAATCAACATTTGGGCATCAATTTTTTTTTTCTCGGCATTGGTATCAATTTTTTCTTTGAAGCAACATGTAAACACATTACTTCATAGAGGGGCAAAATGGATACACCTAAAATCGGTCAAGACATTTAATTAATTAAATATTAGTTATTTAATTAATATTCCATCTACGTATAAATAAATTATTATATAGTTCATATCCTTTAATTCTCCAAATCTAAAATCATATTCTTCTAATTTAATTAAATAAACAAATTTCATAAGCTTGTTTTATTTAATTAATTTTCACTAACCTCAAATTAGGAATTTAAGCACATGTCTACATTTTTTTCATGCCACCTCACCAAGGTCACACGAAATTAAATAATTCTAATTTTCTTCAACAAATTTTCAAACACATGGCTTATTCCTCACACAATTCTTCAACAAACTTTGAACACATGGTCTTTCTCTCCAACACTTGATTCTTCCATCCATTTGGCATGTTGTCTTTGGTCAAGAGATTCCTCCATCCATTTGGCATGTTTTGTTTGGTCAAGGGAACACCTTCTTGATTCTCTCCATCTCCACCATTCATCCCTCTTGTTTGAATCTATACCGTCGATCACTGCCACATCACAAGATGCTTGGAAAAGCCTATAAATACAACCCTTTGTCATTGTATTTTGCATCCACATTTTAGTGGAGTTATCATGCAGGAATATTGTTTGAGCATTAAAGCATTTTGGAGTCTTATATTTAGCTTTGTTTGTCATTTAGCAACTTTGCATTGTAGCATCATGTTAACTTAGAATCACATTTTTCTTTATAGTTGCATTTTATAACATGCTTTTCTTTATAGTTGCATTTTAGATTAGTATATTCATAGTTAACATTTGAGCATATGCAAAATCATCCTAGCTTCATATCATAGCATTTACATTGTATAATCTAAAATCATTATCCATTATCATAGCATTCATCACATTAGTTTCATGTAGGAACTTAATTGGCTTGCATGTTGAATATTATCTCGTTTCTCAAGTTGTCATTTTAACAACTATAGTGCATATACAAAATCTGAGAGCCAATATGATTTAATAAATCCTTGAGAATAGAGAACAATGGAACATTTTTAAAGATTTGTTTAACTGCAGTTTAGAGTAGTTTATTTGATTCAAATATTTACTATAATACATCTCATTGGTGTTTGTGTTGATTTACTAACAATTCCCACATTTCACACACGTAGTTGAAGCTCTACTAACTTGGAGATTATTGTCCTCTTCTTTCTTGCTAGCCTCACTACTTTTGTTGTTGAAGGGAAGGTAACTCTTTCTCGGTTGCTTGTTCATTTGTTCTCTTTAATCTAGTATATCATTTATTGCATTCTTCTTGTTTCATTTCTATTATCATTTTTATCACAATCTTGTCTCTAGGTTGTCTATGGAGGTGGAAACACCAAAATGGGGTTTTGACCATGGCAAACCTCTAAAAAAAAGCAACCCCAAATATTGTTTCCATGTTCTTATGTGTGCAAGTTTTAGTGAATGATATTTCTATTTGGCTGCAGGCTTTATATCATGGACCCATTGTGAGTAAAAATTACTACTCTATATTTTGACATATCTATTCAAGATTAAGTGTAGGCGATACATATTTTAGTAATTCCATGTGCAAAATTATAGTTTTTTGCATTTTTCTCTCCTTTTAGCGTATGTATCTTTATTTTAGCATATGCATTATGTGTTTAATCAATTCTTCTATTTTCCAACTCATTAATACTATTTTGTAATCATCTTCTTTGGTATTTTTTCTAACCCCTTATGTATGTAACTTGCAATCACATTTCAAAGACCAATCACTAAACCACTGATGCACAAGAATCCCTAGTTGTAAGGGAAATCTTGCATCAACCAAAAATGGTTCTTTTCTTGCATTTAGTTTGTAGATGTCTTAGTATTTTCCTTCACATTTTACCAAATTTTCTTTTCATTCCTTATGGATCTGCATTTATGTTCAACACAAACTCATCTACATCATATCTAGAAACCTCTTGATTTTCTTTCGTTTCCAAAAATTTATCGCTCTTGGAAGTCGCAACATAATTTACTGTCAAAGCATTTTGGGCCTAATCAGGACTTGCAAAGTTTTTGAACCATTTTCAAAACATGCAGAGCTAAATGAAGCATCATTCAAGACATTTTGGGACCAATGGGAACCTTTTTGTGCTTCAGAGCTTGTTATCTTCTTCCACAAAGAATCATCTTGTTTTTAAGGCCAACCTACACATTTCATCCTAATTCAAGTTTTGATACTCTTGAGGCCAGCGTGGACCACCACCCAAGCTGGTGAATCATATTTAAGATCATTTGGGATTAGCTAGATGTAGTAGGGGCTTGATAGACAAATATTTAGAACTAGATTATGGTTTTTCCAAGTCGCTAGTCCTTAGCTTGTGATTAGACATTTGTACTATTTTAATGTCTTCTTATGCCTTGTGAAAGAGTCACAAAAGACCATCCCCAAAGATAAAAGACTTGGTTCAATCAATAGGACCACCTACTAGGTCCTAGGTGTCACCAACGAGCCCCCACAAGTACTATCTTGCATTAAACACCATCAACATTATATAACTCACTTTGAACTAACAAAAGACACTTCTAATGGTTTCAAAGCCTCACTACCTAACAATGCAACCAAATAGGACAAGAGCACAAGATGACATTGGCATACAACTACATCAATCTCCAAATCTACACAAGACACACCTATGTTCATTTTAATGTGCCAATTGAAGTGTTCATATGATAAGCCATAATACAACATTGGAAATACCATAAGAGAATACGATGCACTTCATACCCAGTACCAACATCGGCACAAAAATCTACTTAACCATTTTCACAATTCTATTATTATATTTCTCTGCATAGTGAGGGCCCATATTATACATAATTACATGATTTTGATACATAGGATATGCATCCTCAAGAGATGCACAAGCTTGAAATAGCATATTCAAGAATACATAAGATGGGATAGGGAAGAAATTAAAAAAGAAGTTTGATATCGAATCTAATGTTGAGTCCTCAATCCCCAACGATGATATGCAACAACACCTGACCATGTGGTACCCTTAATTCCACCCCATCATGCTCGCGGATATGATCACACAACCCTAACACAACAAGCATTGGTGACACTTGGGGAAGGAGTTCTACACTCATACCACACACGGAGTAAAAATATTAATCACATGAACATAGAGAGAATCTTCATATACACATAGATCACAATGCATTATCATATACACATAGAACATAATGCATCATCATATGCACATAGAACACAATGCATCATCATATATGAATGGAACACAATACATCAAGGTTACTACTCCATCTATAGTGGGGTTAGATGATAGGGAGAATAATAGGAAAGTGTCATCACATAGCACAAACAACTCATGTAAAACCAAGTGATCCTCTCATGAAGACTTAAAAATGTAAAACCAAGTGATCCTCTTATTATCCATTGGAACATCACATTACTTCTCTCAACTAATTAACTACATTAAGTAATGACATCTGTAGACACTAAAAATCTATATCACCTGCATTCTTCATTTTAACCTAATCGTGTGTATAATCTTCATTATTCATGCGATCCTACCCGGTTTCCCCTTTTCATTTTATGTCGAGATCATTCCATTTTCTTCCCATTTCAAGTTTGGGGTTTCATTTTACCCTTAACTTCATGCCTCTTGCATCACAACTTTCCATTATCACTTTTGCAATGTCATTTTGCCTAATTTTGTCTCGATTAGGGTTTTTTGCTCCCAATTCGGTCCTCCTATTTTTCCTTTTCCATTTTTTGTCCAGATCATTCCATTTTCTTCCCATTTTAGGTTTGAGGTTTCATTTTTACCTCTTCTTCATCCCTTTTGCATTGTATCATTCCCCTCTTGTTCTGGTGATGTCAATTTTCAACCTGAACCCTTGTCTCGATTTTAGGGTTTTTTGGCTTATTTTCGGTCCTACCACTTCCCACTTTCCATTTTTAGTCCCGTTGGTTTGCTTTTTTCTCTATTACTATTTTGAGGTTTTTTTTACCTCTTCTCCAACTCCATGTGTTGCAAATACAGTTGTCGTTGCACCAAAAGATCAACTTGTTAATCCTTGATACAGCCATTGGATTTATACAATATCAAGATCCATAGGAGGCAGTTAAACCATGTCACGAAGCCCAAGCGTCGCATTGAACTATGCCTACCATAGGAAGAGGAGACCAAGGGTCACACCTTGCAACAATCCCCTGCCCAACACAAGTGCGGGGTTTGAACCTATGACCTCAGCTCTGATACCAATTGTTGCAAAGACGGATGTCATTGCACCAAAAGATCAACCTATTAATGCTTGATACAGCCGCTGGATTTATACAAGATCAAGATCCACAGGAGGTGGTTAAACCATGTCACAAAGCCCAAGCACCACATTGGACTACACCTACCACAGGAAGAGGAGACCAAAGGTCACACCTTGCAACACCATGGTGTCGCATTCGTCTCCTTTTTGTTTGTTGACCCAGTTTACCTGTTGTTGCTCGATTTTACCTGATTTGACCTAACTTTCCCATTTTCGCTCAAATCTTTCCATTTTTTGTCTGAACCTTCCCAATTCTTTCCAATTTCATTTATTTTGACCAAAATTTACTTAATTTGACCTAATTGAGATCTTCGGACATCAATTTGATGAACTTTCCCTTTTCGATTTAATTAATTCTTTAATTAATTAAGCCTCGTCTTAGTAATTATTTTGATTTTAATATGTCATCATTTTAATCAAACCTCCCCTTTTTAATATTAAATTATTTAACTAATTTTGATTCATCCCCTTTAATTAAATGATTTTAATTATTTAATTAAAGGTTCATTTATGATAACCTATGGTTGAATAATTTATTTAAATTATTCAATTAGCTAATTATGTCATCAAAATTAAATAAATATATTTATTTACTTAATTTTTTAATCTTCTCATATGAGGATAATATCTTTCTTTCTTTTTTCCTAATATCCTCCTAATTTTCAAAAATGGGTTATTTATGA
Organism: Sequoia sempervirens; assembly: GCA_007258455.2. Taxonomy (NCBI): domain Eukaryota; kingdom Viridiplantae; phylum Streptophyta; class Pinopsida; order Cupressales; family Cupressaceae; genus Sequoia; species Sequoia sempervirens. The sequence goes on from VDFB02256132.1 coordinate 138,941,620, forward strand.
GATTTATCTTTGATTTTTGAAAATCCTACTTTTTGGAAATATCTCATTATATCTTAATTTTAGATTTGAAAATGAGGTATGCATCCTCAGAAAAATCTGCTTTTTCCTCATCTCCTTCATCCTTCCTCAAATGGCAGCTCTGTCGTGCACTTAATCTAGTCAATCCACCTAATCAAAAATATTTTGATCTCGTCTATCCCTTGAGTCTCCAGTCTTTTATAAATTGAGACATCTCCAATCAAATCATCTAATTTTTTAGTAGTTTCATTCTGTCAGTTTATTTAGTAATCGTCTAGCTTAATCACTATTATTCTATCAAAATAATCTTTCATTTTTAACAATTAATCTTGCATAATCACACATTCCTAGTAAATCTTGAACAAAAATCCTTGCTTTTGTCTATTTCGTGCATCTAGAAAACAAGAGAGCAACATAGCATCATTAGAGATGAAAGGAAGAACAGTAGGGTTTCATTGAATCTTTGAGGTTTTCCATTCATGTTTTCATTTTGTTTTCATTTCAATGGTCCTATTGGTTAGATTAGGAAGGCTTTGCATGTGATTCTAGTTTGTGGTTAGCTTAGATAAGTTGCATGTTTTGGTTGGTTTTGGTTTTCAAACTGAATAACCTCTTGATTTTCCTTGTCTACATCTGGTGAACCTGACATTTTAATTCTTGTTACAATCTTCACATAGATCTGAATTAGGAGGTTAACTCATTTCACTTCTTGTTACAATCTTCACATAGATCTTAATTAGGAGGTTAACTGGTTTCAATTCTTACAACAATCTTCACGTAGATCTTAATTAGGAGGTTAACTCGTTTCAATTCTCACAAAAATCTTCACATAGATCTTAATTAGGAGGTTAACTCATTTCAATTATCACAACAAATCTCACATAGATATTAATTGGGAGGTTAACTCATTTCAATTCTTCTTACTTGATCTTCACATAGATGTTAATTAGGAGGTTAATACATTTCAATTTCTTGCAACAATCTTCACATACATCTTAATTAGGAGGTTAATACATTTCGGTTTCTCACAACAATCTTCATCTACATCTTATTTAGGGGGTTAATTTGTTTCAGTTTCAAGTTTCAATCTCATTTAGACTTAATCAGGAAGTTAATTTACTCTCTTTATTTTAATTGTGCATAGCTTAGAGGGTTTCAATTAAATTCATGATTCAAGATGGTCCTTCCCGATGTTAATGTTACCCTTGTACTTCAGCTTGACCTAGCATAAGACAATCGCCAAGAGGATATTATCACAGGATTGAACAACCTAGTCTAGGAAACAAAAACTAGCTATGCTCAATACATGCATATTATCTTTGTCATAGAAGAGGAAGAAGCTATAGCCAAACGCACTGAAAAATCTTTAAAGAAAGAAATTGAATAGGAGAGAGAACAAAAAAGATAGAGAGAAGAAGAAAGAATCCCAACATTTCAACCACCTCCTCCTGAACCTATAGGAAACCTTGCCTTAGTTAGTCCTAAGTGTCCTGCATCCTTAGTATAAGGTTTTGTCTTACATCCCTAAAAATGAACCAAAAAACACAATGCCCCATAGAGTAAAGTCTAGATTTCCAGGGTAGTAAAAGAGAGAAAAGCATAAGAGATTGAACAAGAACCTTCAAAGAATCCAACAAGTTTAGGAACTATTTATCGAACTTGACACGTTTATCGCCCTTATCCTATATGAGACATGAGTCTTTGCCTAAACATGAAAGTATCGCATGCACCCGACCCCAACTACGTGAAATATTTTGGGAAATTGATAACTTGTAAACCCTAAGAATGAATTGAGATGGTTCTCCCTAGTGAGGAAGAAATAGAAGCATTGGTATTGCAACCTGATTTAGGATTCCATGAAAAATAGGAAGACGTAATTTCTGAATTGCATGTTTTAGCTTGAAGAACGAACACTAATTGGGCCGAGTTTAGAAGAACAACAACTAACTTGAATGAAGAACAGAAGGTGTGACACATTGAGGAAACCCTACAAAGAGAACAAGACCAAGAATAGAGAAGACTTGAATAATAACATGAGCAACAACAAAATCAAACAACTCTTGCACCTCCACAATACAATCTAACTCTCTTTCAATCATTCTCTATCTTTCTATGCTTGATTTAGGATTTCTATCTTTCCAATTTGTGAATTTAAGATTTTTGTCTGTTTGTTGTGTAGGTGGTGCAAGTTCTTGCACAAGTGGTCTAAGTTTCTGCATAGGTGGTCTTAGTTCCTATGCAGGTGGTCATAGTTTTTGTGCAGGTGGTCCTCTGTCCTACACATTTGGCAAGCATACTTTGATTTCCAAGTTCTTTCTTCTGATTATTTTGATAGGGTTTCATTTCAATTTTGATGTAGGTTTCTTGGGTTACTAATCAATTTCTATAAGAATTGTGGCATCTGTGGGACAAAGATTGAAGTTAATCAAACTACTAATCTATTTGGTGTAGGATGATTGTTGAAGAATTCAAACCCCAAACAAACTCATGTGGTTGATTTATCAGTAGCATAAATCAAACTTCAATTTGCTTAATGGAATGGACATGGATTGCCTTCTAATTAGCTTAGTTCACAATTACTTTCCTTAAAAGGAATGAGCCTCTATTTTCCATCTCTTGAGCACTTTCTTGATCTGTAGGGTTAGCTCACTATTACATTAAGTACCTTTCCACCCACCTTTGGGGTCTTGGGAGAAAGGGAAAGGTGCTAATGACACTTGTGTTTCTTTTTTAAGTGAGGGATATCTTTGATTGATGATTTCATCGCCTCACAAGGGTATTTTGAAACCAAAATAGCTTTGGAGATTTCATAACCTCTTAGTGATTTATGAGTGGTATCTCTCTTTGGGCCACTATATAAAAGGATTTTCCAAAAGGTTTCTTGCAGTCGGAGTGTAATCTAAATTCAGGTCTTCCGATAAGGGTTGTCAGAGCTTTAAGTAGATTGCTTTGCGAATTTCGCATACCAGCTTTGTTCCTCAAAGAATTATTATGAACCATTATTTTAGTATCCCAAATCCCTTTACTTGCTGGTGCAGGAGGTCGGACCTCTGAAGTTGCCGCACGTTACTACTATTCAATGTAGAGATATATGTCCCTCAGTTCATAAGATTTTTGGATCTTCGAGGTATGAGATTTGGGTACGTCTGAGAAGTGTGTGTTGTGGAAGGGGAGCCAGTGCTACCAAAATCTCTATCTGTCTGCATTGTTTCAGTATTTGGAGAAATTTGAGTGGGGACTCAACAAGTAGAATCATCTTTCTAGCCTAGGCAATGCATGCTTTAAAGTGCTTTTATTTGTTAATACCAGTAAAATTTGGGCTATCTCAAGCCCCTATCTCAAACTTTGAGTGTGTTTCAGATTCAAGTCAAAAACAACCATCTCTATTCTCTTTGTCTATTGTGATTGTTTATGATAAACATTTTCAAGATCCAAACCTATCCAAGAGATTTCAAACATATTCACTCAACAACAAAAAAAACTTGTCCAATCGGTCATACTCAAACATTGCAAACATCTCAAAATTGTCTCCAACATCAGAAAACTTGTTTCAACCACACATAGATTTCTTTTTAGAACTGCATATTTACATCCTAAAGTCATAGGTTTTGCATAAGTTTTATATTAGCCTAAGTCTTAGGATCACTCACATTATAGCTTGCTTAATTCTCCTAGTAAATTTAAGTTTTTGCACAAAGCTTAGATCTATTTTACTTACCTATCTTCATCATAGCTTGCATGCCATAAGTTATGTATAAATCATTAGTTTCATATCCCTTAAAATAATTTTTAGACTAGTTTTCACTTGTATAATAGTCCTAAATCCTTAAGTCTTAGAGCATTCTTTAGGATAGATTTATCTTTGGACTTCATTTTAGGATCTTTTTTGCATTTATCCCACATCACTTCTTTAAATTATCTTTACATAGTTAAAGGAACTTGTTAATATCATTAGCCTCATTATAGATCTTATCATTTCCTTAGTTTCAAATTTTATTTTGCACTTAGATCCTAAAATCAAAATTTTTGGAATCCAAGATACATCATAATCTTAGGATTGAACTTTTATTAGTGAAAGAGTTGAAAAAAATTGTTAAACAAACTTTTCTCAATTTTGATCACTATCCAAACCCAAGATCAATATGACACTATCACAATCTTGTCCTTTGAAGGTTTTTTTACTTAGTTTCACTTTTCTCAAAGAAATATCCTCAGGATTGTAAACTCAAAGACCCCAAATTTTTCTCAAAATAACAAAAACATAGGTTATATAATTTTGTTGCATCCCAAAATTACAAAAATCTCAAAACACATTAGCATAAATCATAGTGCATATGGTTGAAACACATTCCTAGATCTCTAGAAAACAATAAGAAACGATGGAAGAGACACCATTGAGACAATCCTAATCACAATAAATAAAGTTGGGAAATGTCGTGCAACCCATCTTCAGTCCAGGAATAGGTTAAAACCCGCAACCTCAATTTGGCATGACACAAGTAGGGTTAGGACCCGATTTTCAAACATTTGAAACATGAGAAGGAAATGTTCCCTTGACAACACTGATCAATTTGCCACCAATTCTAGACTTGGACCCATCAACTCAAGGCTACATGGAACCATGACCGTTTTCAGGAAGGGAACCTATTTAATATCTGGACTTTAGTTATGCTAGACATGAATCTTCCTTAAATGTGAATGTGCAATCAAATACATCATCTGATTCAGATTACTCACAAGAGGGTCATCTCTCTTTAACTAAAGTATCACAAAAATATATTGACAAGGCTATAAGTGATCCAAGAATTGTTGAGACCTTAGACAAATTGATTTTCATAGACCCATTACGATTTTTCAATCGACTCAAGGAAAAATTGGCATCAACATCTAAATAGAAAACTACAATAGGAGAACTTGACTCCCAAATTGGAACACGAGAACAAACACAACATGCTCAACAAAAATTTCAAATGAATCTCCCTCAACAAACATATCAAATCCTAGAACGTACAAGTGAAGACCTAAGGAAAAGACCTCTCATTGCACAAGGTCCCTTGAAAGAATCCTTCAAAAAATTTGATAATCCCTTATTTAGCACCACATCATTAACACAACAAATGGATCCATATAAGGTTCTAGTATGACAGGTAACAATAGGAACCTTGGAAAACACTATCTAACCTCCAACATCAAATACGCTTAAAACAGGTTTACAACAACCCACTATCCAAGAAGAGGTTACATATATAACTGGGATGTCGTACATACCCCCCTTGAATGAGAATATGAAAAAGATCTCCCTCACACAAACAACAATTGTGCATGTCTAAATAGATCCGACACAAACACAGTCCCATAAACAAGTAACTATCACATCGATTGACATTCCCACGATGTAAATTAACACTAATCCACAACAAGGTCAACCAAGCAATATTTTACCACAAAAAGGTATAAATACGATGTCCCAATCTAGGCCTCGTAAGCATCAAAAATGCAAAACAAACATGCTTAACAACTTGCTTGGGACATTAGGATACACACAATCGATTGTTCAAGAACATGTTGTTACACAAAATTGACAATAGATGCAACCAACTAAGCAAGATGGTACCCAGTATCAAAGTGTTTGATTAACACATCAAGTAACACAATAGCAACTGATTATTCAACCATATCAATTAGACCAGCAACGACAACAATTTCTACCACAATATCAACAAAAATTACCTCAAGTTCTCTAATTTTAACATGTGACACAATAAGGAACTCAACAACAAATACTAGTGACACAATTGCAACAACAACATCGTCCATTACTTACCATTCTAACCCAACAATAGCCAGCTCAACAAACACAACAATTTCAACCTCAGACACAATCCAACACCCAATATCAACCCCAAGTTCAAAATGTTGACGATTTTTCCTGCTACCTCCAACCCTAAGGAAAGTCAATACTCCTAGGTTATGGGATTGTGAACTTACAGTATTCAATTTTCACTATCAATAGGTTGAAGACAAGAAAACACAACGAAACAAGGATTTACTTAGCCTTCTTCACTTTGAGCTCTACTTGATTCAGGAGGGTACTCCTTTTGAACCTACATACATAATATACTTACAAAACTACTATAACTTGCAAGTTTAGAAATGGTAGATATCTCTCAGTTATATGGGGACCATATAAACCAATCTGTGTTCATCCCTAATCCCTGTAGGCTTTGAAATTTACTAAGAAAATAAAATATGTACCACTTGAAGGGTATGAGGGAATACCAAGCATGCATACCAAAATTAATCCTCTGCACTTGAAGAAAGAAAGAGAAAGGGGAAGGAAGATTATTTTAAAAAATGCTTCTGAAACTAACCCTAAGCAATATCAGCAATCCAGTGCATATCTAAGGGAACAGAGTCATACCCACGAAGTCCAAGAACAAACCTACATTGCAAAAAAACTCAAATTAGGGAATTTTCAGAATGTTAATGCCTAACATTAACATGATTCCACTAATTAATTGCATCAACTATTCTTATTAATCCATTTGACATTTCCTAAATTCACTGTAACTTCCACACAGAATTTAACTCCCTCCTCGAGAGAGACCCATAAGCATAATCACACACTAATAAAGAAATACGAGGACAAACTAACATATCCTTAATATTTTAATTCATATGAGTTCAGTAAAATACACTTGCAGATAGTATTTGCAACATTAAAACACTTTATCCATTACTAACTGAGATTTACAATATGGAAGGAAGGTTTTCCTTCTCCATGAGACTCCTAGAAACCCTAGATTAGCAAAGCCATGCCTCTACCCACCCATAATACCGAAATTTCATAATCCTTTCCTACAGCCTTGGTATTCCTTTTATAATAGCAAGGAATGCTATATGCTTCAGGTTGTTTACAGGTGTCTAGTTTCTTTTACCTAATTAGTCCATTTGTAAAGATATGACCTAATGGAGTTGGTTGCTTATATTTTTTCCTAAAGTGCAACTGCTTGGATAGTTATACATGAAATCCTTCATGCCCAGATCAAAGTGCTTCCACAAAATCCAACCATCCTATCAGCCAAACTACCACCGACCATAGGTGGTTATTGATGCAAAGACAACCTCGACAAGAAATTCCCATTACTCATCCTGGTAGAGGAGACCTTTGAGAATTTCCAATAAGCAGAATTGTTGGGCTCCAAAACCGCATCTCCTGTGTCTTCACCCTTCGTTGTCTCCATGTTGATTTTTGTAGCTCAAAAAGTGGGATATGGATTTGCTTTAAAGCAACTCAAGATTAGATTTGCTTTAAATCAATTCGAGTTGGATTTTCAGCAACAATAGTTTTTATTCTTTAAATAGAATGTTTCTAAGTTTGTGAGGATAAGATAAATCCTAGAGTGATTTTATGTGTAAATAAAGCCAAAGAAAGCAAGGAAATATTTTTTCCTTGCACGCTAAGTAAAGCAGCTAGGCTCTATAAATACAAGATTGTTGTAGCAAACTTATATTGTATTTTTCGAAAGAAAAGTTTGCTGTTAGGCTGAATAGAAGATCCAACATTTGCAGGTTTTTCCCTGCATTGGGGTTTCCTGGGTATATCTGTGTTATTGTCTTTTTGTGTTTGGCTTCATGTTATTTTTGCTTCCACTGTTATTAGTTGTTAATTAACCCAGTTGTATTAATTGTTATAAATCAGATTTCTTTTTGTGAATTTATTGTGCAATTAATGTGTTGCTGGGTTATAGAAATTAACATGGTATAAGAGCTCTAAACTCTGAATACGAAGCCAAGATTTGTAACGCAGATTTCAAGAAAAAAAAAAAAAGTAATCAGATTTTCGTCTCCAGTTCTTTTGTGGCTATGGCAACTAGCGTTCGATACGAGGACAGGCTCGAGGGTGCGTCAAACTTCTTGCAATGGAAGGTTCAGATTACATCTGTTCTCAAGGAGAACAGGCTATGGATCTATGCTAGCACAGAAGTGACTCCACCAACAAATGATCCTGTTGCCTTAGATTCGCATGAAGTCAAAGAGGCCAAGGCTCAGAGGATTATCTTGGATGGAGTAAGAGATCATTTAATTCCTCATTTATCGAGGAAAGACACCGCCAAGGAGATGTGGGATACGCTCACAAAACTTTATCAGAGCGACTATCAGAGTCGTAAGATGATGCTCAAGGACAAATTGCATAATACCAAGATGTCCAAAGGCAAGAGTGTGACCTCCTACTTGTCCAAGCTGACACAGGTCAGGGATGAGCTTGCTGCTGTTGGAGAGATGATTAAAGAAGATGAGTTGGTGTGTATAGCCTTGAATGGTTTTTCAAAGCACTAGGAAGTGTTTGTCAAGTGTGTTGTCGGTAGAGATCGACTACCTGATTGGGCAAGACTTTGGGATGATTTTGTTCAGGAGGAGATCCGTGAAGGTGCTCATCGAGGAGATCAGACAAAGAAGGGTCAAGATGAAGAAAATATTGCTCTTGCAAGCAAGGGTAAGAAGAAGTCCAATAAAGAGCAATCGGAAGGTTCTTCTTCCAAGAGTGGGAAGAAGAAAGATCTTAGCAAGATTAAATGTTTTTGCTGCCATCAAATGGGTCACTATGCCAGTCAATGTCCGAATAATAAAAATAAGGACAAGCAGAAGAAGCAATTTGCCGCTACAGCAGAGGTGGATGAGTTTGCATCACAATTTGAGAATGAGTTTTCACTCATTGCCTGTCTCTCAAGTTCAATTGCCAATAGGGTATGGTATATTGATAGTGGGGCTTCTCGCCACATGACGGGAGTCAAAGAATGTTTCACCAAGTTGGAGGAGAAGAAGTTGGATTTCTATATTGAGCTCGGAGATAATGCCAAGTACCATGCAACTGGTATTGGCACCATCAAGTTTCAGAGGGAGTCTGGCAAACCTTTGTTGGTGGAGGATGTGTTGTATGTCCCTGGCATGACAAAGAATTTAATCTTAGTTTCTGCCTTGGAAGACAAGGGTTACATCGTGACCTTTGAGAGGGGAAAAGGCTATATTCGTCCCAAAGATTCCAAGATTGCAAAAGTGATTGGTGTCAGGCATGGCAACTTGTTTCGGTTACAGTTTGAGCCAGCACATGCGTTGGTTAGTAGCTGTAAAGGGATAGGAGAATTGTGGCATAGGAGGATGGCTCACCTTCACCATGGAGCACTTAATATTCTTAAGGAAATAGTGACAGGGCTATCTGAGATGAAGACAAAAAAGCATGAGGTGTGTAAGGGTTGTGCTCTTGGGAAATATACCAAGACCAGTTTTCCAAGCAGCGACACTAGATCCGAAGGGATTTTGGATCTTGTACACTCAAATGTGTGTGGACCTATGTCAACAACATCCTTGAATGGATATGAGTATTATGTTACCTTCATTGATGATTTCTCCAGGAAGACATGGATATATTTCATGAAGAATAAAGATGAGGTTTTCAGTAGGTTCAAAGAGTTTAAGGCTCTTGTGGAGAACCAAACTGGGAAGAAGATCAAGATACCGAGGTTTGATAAAGGAGGCGAGTATACCTCGAATGCCTTCAAATATTTTTGTGCTCAGGAAGGTATCAAGAAAGAGTTGACAGTTCCGTACAACCCTCAGCAGAATGGGGTTGCTGAACAGAAGAATAGAGCTATCATTGGAGCAGCCAAGGCCATGCTTCATGATCAGGATTTGCCTTGGTTCTTATGGGCAGAAGCTTGCAATACAGCTGTATATTTGTAGAATAGGAGTCCTCACAAAGTGTTGGGAAAATTGACTCCAGAAGAGGCGTTCACTAGTAAGAAACCAAATTTGGGGCACATTCGCATCTTTGGATGCCTTGTGTATTGTCACATTCCTGTTGAGAAGAGAACCAAGTTGGAACCTACTGCAGAGAAGGGTATCCTTGTTGGGTACAGTGAAACTTCTAAGGCTTATCAGGTTTATATTCCTGCTCTCAGGAAAATAGTGGTTCACAGAGATGTGAAGTTTGAGGAAGAGAGGGCTCTTCAGAAGTCAAGTAACTTGATGAATGAGGAGGAACAAACATCCATAGTTGAGGTAGCACAAATTCCTCAAACTTCAGTCACACAAGCTGGAGAGCAGAACAAGCAGGATGATCAAATAGAGGAACAAATAATTCCTCAGCCTTAGATTCCTATTAGTGAGAAGAGGAGAAACAGGGCAGCTGAGCAAACATTAAGAGAGGCTCAAGAATATGTAGGTGATCCTCAAGATTCAGTCAGACAAAGAAGGGCTCCCAGACGTTATTCAGATTATGTGGCACCTATGAGTGAATTAATTGAAGTAGAGCCTTCCAGCTTTCAGGAGGCATCCAAGCACCAAGTGTGGAGAGATGCCATGGTGGAAGAGTATTCTTCCATCATGAAGGACAGTGTGTGGGAGGTAGTACCAAGACCAGAAGATAAGTCTGTGGTGGGCTCGAGATGGTTGTATAAGATTAAGCATGCTGCAGATGGTAGTGTGGAAAAGTTCAAAGCTCAATTTGTGGCTAAGGGATTTTCTCATAAGGAAGGAGTCGACTATGATGAGACTTTTGCTCCAGTAGCCAGGTACTCATCCATAAGAGCTATCATTTCTATAGAAGCACAGATGGGTTGGAGGATTCATTAGATGGATGTAAAGATGGCCTTCCTCAATGGGGTGATTGAGGAAGAGATTTACATAGAGCAACCAGAAGGTTTTGAAGCACATGAGAGGGATTCTCATGTATGCAGGTTGAAAAGAGCACTGTATGGACTCAAGCAGGCTCCTAGGGCATGGTATTCATGTATTGACAGTTACTTGCAGAGTGTGGGCTTCATCAAGAGTGAGACAGATTCAAACCTGTACTATGTTCAGGTGAAGGGTGAATTTCTCATATTATTGTTATATGTTGATGACCTATTTCTCACAGGGTCAGAGGAGCTCATAGCACATTGCAAGCGGGATCTTGCAAGAGAGTTTGAGATGAAGGACTTGGGGTTGATGCATTACTTTCTAGGATTGGAGTTGTGGCAGAAAGAGGGAGAGATCTTCCTTGGACAAGGTAAGTACTTAATTGATATCTTGAAGCGATTTAGGATGGAAAACTGTAAGCCTATGTCAACGCCACTTGTGACCAATTGGAAGAAAATTGATGCTTCCAGATAAGAGGCAGTGGACCCGACTTTATACAGACAGTTGATAGGCTCTCTTATGTATCTGGTCAACACCAGGCCAGACATTTGTTTTGCAGTGAACTCACTCAGTCAGTTTATGGTGGAACCTAAACGTGTGCACTGGATAGCTGTGAAGCATGTTTTGAGATATCTCTGAGGTACAGTTGATTATGGGTTGAAGTATGTTTAGCAGGATGGAGTGAAGCTCAAGGGGTTTACTGATGCAGATTGGGCAGGCAGTACAACTGATCGAAAGAGCACTTCAGGGTGCAGTTTCAGTTTGGGATCAAGAGCAGTCTCTTGGTACAGCAGGAAACAGAAGTCAGTTGCACTGAGTTTTGCAGAGGCCGAGTATATGGCAGCCAATATGGCTACATGTGAGGCTATCTGGCTTCGAAACTTCTAGCTGGGCTCTTTAATCAGGAGTTGGATCCTACAGTCATTTACTGTGATAATCAGAGTTGCATCAAACTCTCTGAGAATCCAGTGTTTCATGACAAGTCAAAGCACATTGAGATCAAGTACCACTTCATCAGAGATTGTGTGGAGAAGGGGATAGTGAAGCTCAATTACATTCCTACAGATGAACAGATAGCAGATATCCTGACGAAGGCCTTGATGAAGAGCAAGTTTGAATTCTTCAGGGACAAGTTGGGTGTGGTGCAGAACACTTTCCTCGCTAAGAGGGAGTGTTGATTTTGTAGCTCAAAAAGTGGGATATGGATTTTCTTTAAAGCAACTCAAGATTAGATTTGCTTTAAATCAATTCGAGTTGGATTTTTAGCAACAGTAGTTTTTATTCTTTAAATAGAATGTTTCTGAGTTTGTGAGGATAAGATAAATCCTAGAGTGATTTTATGTGTAAATAAAGCCAAAGAAAGCAAGGAAAAATTCTTTCCTTGCACGCTAAGTAAAGCAGCTAGGCTCTATAAATACAAGATTGTTGTAGCAAACTTATATTGTATTTTTCGAAAGAAAATTTTGCTGTTAGGCTGAATAGAAGATCCAACATTTGCAGGTTTTTCCCCGCATTGGGGTTTCCTGGGTATATCTGTGTTATTGTCTTTTTGTGTTTGGCTTCATGTTATTTTTGCTTCCGCTGTTATTAGTTGTTAATTAACCCAGTTGTATTAATTGTTATAAATCAGATTTCTTTCTTTGAATTTATTGTGCAATTAATCTGTTGCTGGGTTATAGAAATTAACACTCCATAGTTCTCTCATTTTAGAGGTAAAAGTTGATTTTGAGAGATCATAATTATTTGCAAGCTGCAAAGTAGTCTTGCAAGTGCACTTTGAGCTTCTTATTCCTCTCTGGCAACCATGTGCACTTTCAATACCCCTTCGGCTACACAAAAGACTCTTGATAAGTATCACTTCAAGATTCTTGTATATTTTCTACAACATGGTCCATTTCATACATATTTTCCTGGGCTGAGACATGATTGTATCATTCATAAACTTCTTCTTGCTTCCTTTTGGACACAATTTGATAATATTGATTTTGAATGTATAACATTCTCAAACTGTCTTGGCTGATCACACCTTTTGATATTTGCAACAATGAGTGCCAGCTATTAGACTCACACATTTGATCTAATCTACATGCTGTCATAATTCATGCAAGTTGATATTTTCAACTTTTCTGCGTCAGGGAATTTGTGTGACACATTCTTGCATTTCTAACATCTGTACATGACTCAGCCGCTACCATATCCCTTTTCACTGACATTTTTGGACTTTTACAACTCAACTAGGACACATTTGCAATTTTGACAACATGGCTAATGATTTGGATTCACACAAATCATCGGGATCCTGCATAGAATGACAACTCCATATTTGACCTCCATCTATATTGTCTCACTTTACCTTTCGTAGACTTAATGCCACCTATGAATTCCATGTTTACATATTACTCTCCACTCATGACCCTGCTACTTACTCAGATATTCAATCAAGGAAGGAATCCTTTTCAACGAGTTCTGAGTGGTTAAACACATCACCATCTAATCACGCTCTTTGGATATTTTACTTGTGTAGAAGGAACTCAGGACCTCGGCGAGATGCCTAAAGACCTCTTACAGAGCGTTGAGTTGCCATGGTAGACACGACTCAGAACTCGGCCAAATACATGACTAACCTTTCTGCGTCATGAGTGAAGCTTGCTTCATTTTACAATACTGAATCATCTATTGGCTAGATTTTTGGATCATCCTATCGAGCACTCAAATTGGGACTCACTCGACACTCGATGGGATGGCATCTCTCATCTCACCGAGCCCCGAGTAGGTTTATGCGACACCTCTGCATTACCAAGTCAAACATAGATAATAATTTTGGTAAGAAGCACGAACCACTTTAATATTGCCAAACAATCTTTTAATATCATGATCAGCTGAGAGGATACACTAGAATTCTGGGGCCCATTTCAAATGATGAGTGACCCATAAAAACACAACTTAAGGCATGAGTAACTGGGACAAAAAGTCACCAATAAAATAAGACATACCCACCAACAGGAGATTTAAATTTTCGTAGGAACACCATTTATACCTTCCTAATGGATCTTCAAAATTTGGGAAATTTTGAATGTGCTAACAGCAGCTCTAGTTGGAGATGTATGCCCCCTTTGGGCATGACAAGGATTCATATATCTGGTAGAATAGACAAAATGCACAATCCATTGGGTTCCTTATTCACTAAATATTGTGCTTTGAAAATCATCTTCAAACCTCATGTGGCAGCCCCGGGCCACCAAAAATAAAACACAAATATTTACCCCTATCATAAATTTGATTCGCATTATGTAATAGTATGACCACTCCAGAAAAGTCATTGAAATGCATCTGATCATACATACTACAACTGACATTATCCATCCATTCACTATACTTATCATTGTCAGCACACTTAATACTTATAGGTGTCAAAAAATTATGCACATGTTGAAATACATCACAATCTGAAATGCATTTTTCATATCCACAATACAATGCATATTCATATTTAGTGTGGTATCCTTCATCACCTATATCATTGTCATACCTCATAAACATTTCATCCAGCTGGTCTGAAAACTGATCACTATTGTTACAAGCCTCACAATCATCTTCAATCTCTGTCATCTTGTCCTAAAGCTCAAAGCTCTTACTAACCACTACATTTTTAGATTCTTCATAGTTCCCACCATAAGTTTCAAGTAACCTCATCTCACTGAGTTCATCTTTACTCTCATTATTTACCTTATCTTCTTCACACAAACCATTTTGAGCAAGGGGGTATACAATTTCTTGATCAGCATCAAAGTCCTTTTCCTCATTATAGAAACTATGCCTAGGCTCCTATGAACTATAATTATCTTTAGCAGATTCAATGTCATAACCATAATTAAAATCATCAAAAATTGACAAATCTAACATGTCAATTTCATCAACATCATTATCCTTTTCACACAATGAGATAACATTTCCGCCATTTGAACATGTCTCATCCTCATACAATAGGTTTGTAAAGTGATGAGAACTTTCTTCAATTGTTACATGGCATAACATTGTATGATTTTCCTTGACTATTTGATTTGTCAACTGATCCTCCTCTATTTTCTCTTCATACATTGAATTTGAACAACCTTTGAAATCACTCTTAGTTGCATATATCATCTCCACATGCTGGTCACAATAAATATCCTCTCTTATATCAGGCACCACTTCTTTTTGAAGTACATTCACTTCAATCATTTGCACCATTTTATCACCTTGAGTGGCATGGGAACACTCTTCACAATCAGTTTCATAAGTGGAAACAATATGAGAGGGTTCAAGACTCTTACTTACATCATTAGTTAAACTTTCAGCATCACCTCCATATTCAAAAGTCACATGTGATTCCATCTTGGATAGACTATGATGGACATTACAACAAACACTTTGAATACAATCACCAAGTGAAAGTATACATGAAGAATCATAAGTATTTGATTCGTTGTTGCTTAAATCCTCAAAACTTGCATACACATGGTCATCATTTAACTATCCTTCATCTGAGAGTTAATGAACCCTCCTAATGGTGCTAATATCCTTGCACTCTTCATTTAGATCATCACCATCACTAGGTTGTAACTGAACTTCAACTGATGTAACTTTTTCATCCTTGGCAATCCTTCTCGTTTCAAGGTCAATCAATGCTTGGATATGTGCTAGTGAGTCAAGAATGTTTTCATGCTGCTGATCAACAGTCTAAAACTCAACTTGATCTGTATCAGTAGAAGTCATATGTGAAGGAGCAGCAAAGTCACATTTATTTGGGATAATCTTTTCAAGAACATACATGTCTGAAGACTGCTCATATGTATTTGATACTAAAACATGAGGTATAGTTGTTGATTGAAACATATTTTCTTCATTCATGTTCATTCCATCACTTAATGGTTCCTGAATAACATTTGAAAAACCATTACCAGCATTTTGAGATGAAATAAAACTTGGGTCAGCATGTTGATAATTATTAGGAATGCCATTATTAATCTTTGAACTACACTTTTCACTTGCATATGAAGCTTTACTCATGAGCTTGAGTTTTCTATTCATTCCATATATGGAAACCATTTCAATTTTTATTGCAATCTGAAAGGCTTCATGTAGATTTTTTGGGTCTTCATTTCTCAATCTGTAACTCGTCCTTTTATCAAATGCACCCAAATATACCACTAACGCCATTGCATCCTGAGGTCTACAACTCTAGGGAATCTTCTTCAATGCCTTCATGAATCATTGGTTAAACTCGGGAACCAATTCACCATTTCTGATTTGAATATTTATAACTTATTAATGACTGAAAACTCAAAGACTCTTTCAACAAATTGATCATTGAAAACTGATTTGAATTCATCCCAAGTACTGATTGATCCAGATGGAAAATTTGAAAACCATTCCCTAGCATCATCTTTTAAGGACTACACAAACAATCTTATGATGACATCCTCATGATCAATTTCTATCAGCTAGTATCATATTTGGGAAACCATGAACGTGACTAAAATCTATGGCCTTATACCTCTCACAAATTGAAATCATGTTTTAGATTACACAACTGATTACATATCATGGTTGCACTTGAAACCATATATGGATGCATAGACTGGAACATATTTGACATTGTTGCTCTTACAAACATTCTTTCACAATCATGAGACCTTAAAATTCTATAACACACAACCTTCTACAAAAAATACTAAGATCTCCTCTCATGAAACATAAAATATAAGAACATACATGTACTTCTTTGAACATAATACAAAGAATGCCAATAACAAATGAGAAGTATGATAAAATTACTTCTACTCTCTCCCTATCTTAGTGCTCAATTCACTTGAAAGGAATATTTGACATCTTCACATAAATTTTGAAGAATACCTGGAAAATTGTAGCTATTGTTCATCCTTTTCTTGACTGAGAACTTTGTAGATCTGTAACATTCTATACATCTCCATCAAGTTCTACATTCAGAGTACCCACCTCCTTGATAGAGGAAAGATTTTAAATAGCCTGATGCCATTTGAAACACATCTTCATTCTGGGATTTTTGTCAATAGCAGAGTCACATAAATATTTTTCAATTGAGCTGCAATAAAACCTTTCCAAGCTAAAATTTATAGATCTGAAACAAATTTTCAGATTCTCCAAAACTTGGACTCTTCTTTTCAATGGATTTAGCAAGTTATCACCAGAGACTTTGTAGTGACAATTTAATCAAAAAATTTATTCGTCCCCAATCGAGTCGCCATTTCTGTTGGCATAGACTTTGATGGGCTATCTTGGTTTGAATAAGATTTAGCAAGATATTTCCAAAGACTGTATTATTTTCCCCAGCAAAGTTACCATTTTTGTTGACGATTTTTCCTTCTACCTCCAATTCTAAGGAAAATCAATGCTCCTAGGTTATGGGATTGTGAACCTATAGTATTCAATTTGCACTATCAACAGGTTGAAGACAAGAAAACACAACTAAACAAGGCATTACTTAGCCTTCTTCACTTCGAGCTCTACCTATCTTTGGAGGGTATTCCTTTTGAACCTACGTACATAATATACCTACAAAACTACTATACCTTGCAAGTTTACAAATGGTAGATATCTCTTAGTTATATGGGGACAAAATAAACCAATCTGCATTCATCCCTAATCCCCGTCGGCTTTGAAATTTATTGAGAAAATCAAATTTGCACCACTCAAAGGGTATGAGGGAATACCAAGCGTGCGTACCGTAATTAGCCCTCTACACTTGAAGAAAGAAAGAGAAAAGGAAAGGAATATTATTTTAAAAAATGCTTCTGAAACTAACCCTAAGCAATATTAGCAATCCAGTGCATATCTAAGGGAACAAAGTTATACCCACGAAGTCCAAGAACAAACCCATATTGTAAAACAACTCGAACTAGGGAATTTTTAGAATGTTAATGCCTGGCATTAACATGATTCCACTAATTAATTGCATCAACTATTCTTATTAATCCATTTGACATTTCCTAAATTCACTGTAACTTGCACAAATAATTTAACTCCCTCCTTGAGGGAGACCCATAAGCATAATCACACACTAATAAAGAAATACTAGGATAAACTAACATATCCTTAATATTTTAATTCATATTAGTTCAAAAAAATACACATGGAGACAGTATCTGCAACATTAAAACACTTTATCCATTACTAACTGAGATTTACAATATGGAAGGAAAGTTTTCCTTCTCCGTGAGACTACTAGAAACCCTAGATTAGCAAAGCCCTGCCTCTACCCACCCAGAATATTGAAATTTCAGAATCCTTTCCTACAGCCTTGGTATTGCTTATATAACAACAATGAATGCTATATGCTTTAGGCTATTTACATGTATCCAATTCCTTTTACCTAATCAGCTCATTTGTAAAGATATGACCTAATGGAGCCAGTTGCTTCTATTTTTTTCTGAAGTGCAATTGCCTAGATGGTTATACATGAAAGTCGTCATGCCCAGATCAGAGTGCTTCCACGAAATCCAACCATCCTGTGAGCCGAACTACCATCAACCATGGGTGGTTATTGATGCAAAGACAACCTAGATGAGAAATTCTTGTTACTCATCTTGGTAGGGGAGACCTTTGAGAATTTCCAATGAGCGAAATTTTTGAGCTCCAAAATTGCATCTCCTGTGTCTTCACCCTTTGTTGTCTCCACAGTTCTCTCATTTTGGAGGGAAAAGTTGATTATCAGAGAAATCAAAATTATTTGCAAGTTGCAAAGCAGTCTTGCAAGTGCACTTTGAGCTTCTTATTCCTATCTGGCAACCATGTGCACTTTCAATACCCCTTCGGCTACACAACAGACTCTTGATAAGTATCTCTTCAAGACTCCTGCATATTTCTGCAACATGGTCCATTTCATACATTTTTTCCCAGGCCGAGATATGATTGTATCATTCATAAACTTCTTCTTGCTTCCTTTTGGACACAATTTGATAATATTGATTCTAAATATATAACATTCTCAAACTTTCTTAGCTGATCACACCTTTTAAGAAATGCAACAATGAGTGATAGCTATCAGACTCACACATTTGATCTAATCTGCATACTGCCATAATTCGTGCAAGTTGATCTTTTCGGCTTTTCTCTATCAGGGAATTTGTGTGACACATTCTTACGTTTCTGACATCTATACATGACTCAGATGCTGCCATATATTTTTTCACTGGTGTTTTTGGACTTTTACAACTCAACTAGGACACACTTGCAATTTTGATGGCATGGCTAACGATTCAGATTCACACAAATCATCAGGATCCTGCATAGAGTGAAAAATTCATATCTGACCTCCAGCTATATTGTCTCACTTTACCTCCCGTAGAGTCAATGCCACCTGTGAATTCCATGCTGACATATTACACTCCACTCATCGTCCTACTACTTACTCGGACATTCAGTCAAGGAAGGAATCCTTTTCAACGAGTTCTGAGTGGTTAAACACATCACCATATAATCACACTCTTTGGATATTTTACTTGTGCAGAAGGAACTCGGGACCTCAGCAAGATGCCTAAAGACCTCTTACGGAGAACCAAGTTGTCGCATTGGACACAACTTGAAACTCGCCCAAATACAAGACTAACCTTTCCGAGTCCCGAGTGAAGCTTGCTTCATTTTACAATACTGAATCATCTATTGGCTGGATTTTTGGAACATCCAGCCAAGCACTCAAATGAGGACTCACTTGGCACTTGGTGTGATGGCATCTCTCATCTCACCGAGCCCTGAGTATCTTTATGTGATGCCTCTTCATTGCCACATCAAACATAAAGAAGATTTTTGGTAAGAAGCACGAACCATTTTAATGTTGCCCAACAATCTTTTGAAAGCATGACTGGCTTAGAGGATACATTAGAATTCTAGGGCTGGTTTCAAATTATGAGCGACCCATAAAAACACAACTTAAGGCACGGGTAACCAGGACAAAAAGTCACCGATAAAATAAGACATATCCACCAACAGGGGATTTGAATTTTTGTAGGAACACCATTTAGGCCTATACCTTCCCAATGGATCTTCAAAATTTGGGAAATTTTGAAGTTGCTAACACAAACCACGATGCAATTTCCACAATCTCAATAGAAAAATCTATACCAAGACACCATTGCGGTATAGTAGGGCAACCTATACCAAAACACACCAATCACAAGTACACCTTGATCCACTATTCTCGAATATCAAGAGAAAAATCCACCCAAAGGAACAAATATAGACAATGAGGTCATGTAGGGATGAATGACGACACTATTGAAAGTATGCCTTGATGTGTTGTGGTTTTCATTGATGTCAAACTTGTTGCTTTAGGTTTGTTTGAAATGTTTGTGGTATGTTGTTGATGTTGCAATTTTTCTATTAGTTGTTCTAGAAGTGCTTGGGTCCAAAATATGTTGTTGGTGTTGAGAGTTGTTGTTATCTTCATTTGATATAGTTTCGGTATCTTGGATATAATGGTTATGTGGTCTAGAAACATCCTTGTGTTCTTCAGGTGTTGTGGTATTGATCATTGTTGGTTGTGAGATTTTGTGTTTGACCTATCCTTAGGTCGAGAGATGATTTGTAGAAGCATGCTTGATATGTTATGGGTCTCACCATAGCGTGCGAAGATCCAAATTTGAGTTATTTGCATTGGAGAGTATTTTCTTGATCGTTAATTGCTTATATGGATGTGTAGCATGTGGATATGTTGTTGGTTATGGTCCATTGATTGCGGATAGGTGAATTTATCTTTGAAAGATGTGTTTTGGTCCCCTATTTCTCTTGGAGTGGATCAATGTGTGTATTTTTGGTTTGGAAAGTGTATCTTGATTCAGGCTGACTTGGTATAAGTTTTGATGATCTATCTTGTATATAAGGATGTGTGTTTTAGTTGCAAGTGTGAGAAGAGAGAGAGAGATGCAAGGAAGGAAAGTGTAATGAATATAGATGTGATAATAATTAGCGAGGTTTGGTAAAGAGAAGAAGAAGAGTTGTGTTTGAATGATATGTAAGTTGTGCTGAGATTGTGACAGAGATTTGAGATAGAGTGTTGGCAATTGAGATCAGAGTTGTGTGTGTTGATGTTGGTCACTTGATGCAGAGTTAAAGTAAAAACCTCATGATCAGAAGATCCTTCTTTTTCATATCATTTTTGTACCTTTCCCTGAGTGCAGTTAGCTTCAAGTTTTGCAAGTCCTCTTTTGTATCTTGCCCCATAAGAAATTAACCTTGGTGTGCAAGTCTAGAGCAATTAGCTCTTTTCTTTGTAATCTGATATACATAGTGGATATATTTTGTGGGTAGGTGCTCACCATGGTTTTTCCCTATTTGGGTTTTCCATGTATAAATCTTGGTTATCAAGTGTTGGATGTGTGTTGAAATTTAATTATTTTTGTGCTACAATTTTTATTTTTTTGGACCAATTCACCCCCCCTCTCAATCATGCCTTGTGTTCAACAATTGGTATCAAACCAAGGTTCCTCTCGAGTAATTTTAATTTCTTGAGGTAGATCTGGTATGGCGCAATACATGCATTAAAAATTTCCTATCTTTGATGGTACAAATTTTTTGTACTAAGGAGAGAATGGAGTCACATTTGGAGACATTGCAAAATGGAATTTGGGAAATCATTCAAACCGAATATACAACTCCACAGGGTAGTGCTCAAAATGCAGATGAGATAAAGTTGAAGGAGGATAATGGAAAGGATAGAGCAATAATCCTCAGTTGTATAAGTGATTTAGTGTTTGGAAGAGTAAAAGGATTGAAGGAAGCAAAAGTTGTATGGGAAAAGTTGTGTTTGGCATATGAAGGAGATCTGAAGACAAAGCAGGATAGGCTGATGAATTTGAAGTAGAAGTATGAGTACCTGAGAATGTTGGAAGATGAAAGTGTTGACTACATTCATAGAGTGACTAATCTTGTTGATAGCATTAGAGTTGTCGGTGGACATTTGGAAGAATGTGATGTTGTTCATAAGATCTTGCTAACTTTGGCTAATTCTTACAAGTTGTGAAGATGTGTTATACAAGAGAGCAATGATTTGAGTAAATATACTATCAAGATTAGCTTATTGGTACCTTAGTAGCCTATGAGATTTTAGAAATGGAGGAAGAGAAGAGAGAAAAGAGAGAAGCAACATTTAATGTTTCAAGACTTGATGATTCAAAATGCAGTGGAGATCTAGATGAAGCTAAAGAAAATTTTGTGAGAAGATTCTAGCATGGCACTAGAAAATACAAAGGTAAGTTACCTCTTAAATGTGTTTCTTGTGGTAGAATTGGACATTATGCTTCTAATTGTACTTACAGAGAGAACTATAAGAGACCAGATGTTGATGAGAAGAAGAACAAGTTTAAGAGATGCAATTTTAATAGAAGAGAGAAGAAGGGATTACATTCTATTGGGGAGCATACATCAAAAGATGAAGTTGAGGACAATTTGAATGAATAATCCCTATTTCTGGCAATTGAAGATAAGGAGAATGCTTTGGAGTAACCAAAAGAAGAGAAATCGGTTAAGACTGCATTACATGCTAAGATAGAATTGAGTACATGGATTATAGACTCTATATGTTCAAATCATATGAGTGGTGATAAAGACAGGTTTATTAATCTCAAGAAGTATGATGGAGGATCAGTGAAGTTTGCTAGAGAAGATGGTGCAGCTATTAAAGGTATTGGAAGCGTTTCTATTGATGGTAAGCATAATACTAATGATGTTTATTATGTTGAATTATTAAGAAATAGTTTGTTAAGTGTTAGTCAAATGTGCAAAAAAGGATATGGAGTTTTCTTTAGTAGCACCAAATGTGTGATAAAAAAGGAGAAGATTGGTAAAAGAGTTGCAGAAGGAGTTAGAATACGTGGAAATGTATATTATATCAAGGATAAAGAGGAGAGTAAGTGTTTTCTAATGTAGAGTACAATGAATGTTGGTAATGGTACAAGAGAATGGGACATGTCAATTTTGATAACATGATCAAGATTTGTAGATTTGAAGCAGTTAGAGATCTACCTAGACTTGTGAAGCCTACTGATATTGTGTGCAAAGAATGTCAATTAGGAAAGTAGACAAAGAGAAGATTAAAGAATAAGGAATATTCTACTATGAAACCTTTGGAGTTGATTCATACAGACTTATGTGGACATATAATGACAAGAGGTTTAAGTGGAGAAAGGTATTTCATAACTATTGTGTATCTTCTTAATAGGGTGTAGATCAGAGTAACCATACCAAAACACCTTATGAGTTGTGGAAGGGTAGACCTCCTACTGTGAAGTATTTTAAGATATTTGGAAGCAAATGTTATATCAGAAGAGATGATGACAATCTTGAGAAATTTGACTCTAGAGCATATGAGGGAATCTTTCTAGGATACACTCCAAACAACAAGGCTTATTGGTGTTTCAACAAGAGGCTGAACAAAATAGTATAAAGTACAAATGTGAAGGTATGTGAAGAATGGAATCAAATTGAACCTAATATTGAGACCGATATTGAGATTGTTCTAGTTGTTCCAGAGAAGACAAGTGATCCAGAAGAAAACAAAGAGAAGTTAACCAATGATGATGCAGAAGAAGAAGAGGAGAATTCAAAAAAAAATCTACTAAGTATGTTCAGAAGCATCATTCATAGAATCAGATAATTGGAGATAAGACCAAAGTTGTTCAGACCAGAAGGAAGATTGTAGAAGCTTAAGATCAAGCTAATTACTATTTTTTATCTATGATAGAGCCAAAGACTTATGAAGAGAAAGCAAAGATGGGAGTTAGGTAAAAGAAATGGAAGAAGAACTAAAATAGATTCAGGAGAACAAGACTTGGGAGCTGGTACCTAGATCGGTGGACAAGAATGTAATAGGAACTAAGTGGGTATTTAGGAATAAGTTGAATGAGCAAGGATAGGTGACAAGGAATAAAGCAAGGTTGGTATGTAAAGGATATTCTCAAGTGGAAGGTATAGACTTTGAAGGAACTTTAGCAAGAATGGAAGTTATTCATATGTTTCTTGCATTTTATGCTTACAAGAACTTTAAAGTTTATCAGATGGATGTCAAATCAACATTTTTGAATGATGATATAAAAGAAGAAGTTTGCATTGAGCAACTGGATGGATTCAAATTGACAGAAGATCTAGATATGGTATGTGTTGCAAATGTGAATTTGACGGTATGTCAATATGGTTGTCATTGATGTCAACGTATTGATTCAGTGATTTAATGATTGGTTTGTGCTCCATATTTCTGATATGTTGCAGTTGTAGTCATGAGGTTTTTGTATGCTGTTGGAAGTTGCTTTGGGATGTCATGTTTATGATTTTGTGCTCCAAAAGTTTGTTTAGTGATGATGATGTTTGAAAAGGTTTGTAGTGTTTCGCATTTCTCTGTATTTCTAATTCTGATAATGAGATTTTGGATTTGTGCTATTAATGTCTTTAACTTTGATATTTTGATTCAAAAAGTGATGATGAGTTCTGGAGTCATGGTTGTTGATATGTTCATTCTGATTCCAATTGACCTTGAATGATTTTGTTTTTTCTAGATCGCATTTGTGGTGTATGGTTAATGCATTGTTTTGATCAATGTTGTGCATTGTGGTGTGGTCCACTTCTCATTCCTTTCCACTGTGGGAATCTTTAGTGTAGACCTATTTCAAATTGTGTTTCGGTGAATTGTTTTTTGGCGGACTTGGAGAGATTCTTAATTCAAGAGGTCAGTATAAATTGAGGATGATTATATTGAAGAACATATGGAAGCAAGTGGATTGAAAAAGATCTATTTTATGTGAATGTGTGTGAGGTTATGAACAGTTGTGGTTGAGAAATGATATTGTGTGTTGTTGTTGTTTGGTACTAGAGGCAGTGAACCAAATATTTCCTCCAAAATTAAGCATTGTGGTATTTGTGCTTCAATGGTGGATTCTTTCTTTTTCTTTCTTCTTATTTGGGGTAGTGAGCCCTTCTTTTTCTAGCAGTTGTAGTTGGGTAGTGAGCTAATGGTGCAGAAGCACCCTAGGTTTAGTAGGTTCAAAATTAGCATTTTGATTTTGTTTGATGTTCTACCAAGTAATAAGGTCATTTAAGACCATGTTATGTGTGTTGGAGTCCATATTAGGTCGCTAGGTGTGTTGGAGTGTCAAGTTGCACAAGTTGTCAATTTTGCTAAATATTGTCAAAATTGCAAAACATGGAATATGAAGAGTCATTAGTTGTAAATGAGGGAATTTGGACAATTGTAACTCAAAAATCAGTTGATAACCATTTTTACATGTTTAAATAATCCTTGGAGGGTTGAATCCAAGGAAAGAGAGAGAGGTAGTAGTTATTGAAAATCTTAAGGTTGGAGTAATAAAAATATCTTTGTTTTCTACAAAGCTAAATATTTCCTTGTTTCTTTGCATTGTAAGTGTTTGTGTGATTTTATATTAATCTAGAAATTATTAGGGATGAAATATCATCTAATCTACTTTCTTGTCCTTTTTTTCACTCAATTTCATTGAGATTTGACATAAGTTATGAACATTTTAGTGGTTGTTATTTTTAGATTTTTCTTGTAACAGTCATGTTGTAGCGTATTGTACATCCTTGTACAAACCTGTATTGATTTGATAATAATTGGAGATAAAGGAGGATTGAATCTAGTTTCCATAATATTTTTTTTCACTTCATTTCATTGAGTAGATCAAAAGTTATTGCATTTTCTTGACAAACAAGTATGAAATCCTAGTTAGGGTAATAGTGAGCAAGCAAACCAATTTTTGTAGAGTTTCATACAAAGTGACCACTCATGATTTTTATGTATGTTGTATAAAACCAAAATGGGTGTCTGAAACCATGTTTACATTCTTGATATCATGTGTGCAGTAAAAATATGGCCGAAAAACCCAATTTGCTACTATCATGATTTAGGATCAAGAAATAGGACAGTCAGATTTTTAAGCCCCCTGTAACATAAAAACCATACCTAAATTTTGGATATGTTTAAAAAATCCCAAAAGGCTACTCAAAAAATCTTTTTTATTATGGTTTTGAGTTGTTTCCTTCAAGTTATGCTAGAAAAGGTATGTTTATTATCCTAATTAAGTCTAGTGCAAAACAAGACAGTCAATTTTATAGCTGTGTTACAAAAAAAACCCACCTGAAAGTTTGGTATGTTGTCAAATTCCAAAAATGGTATCCTAAATGGTGATCATATTCTTGGTTTGAGATCTAGTTTGGAAATTATGCTAGAAAAACCCTATTTGTTGTCCTACAAGGCCTAGTGTCAAATTGTGAAGAAAATCACTCTATTTGAGGTGTTAAGATTTTGGAAAAGTGTTGTTTGAGTTAGTTTGAAAAAAACCACCCTTCCCTACATTAAATTGGTATCAGAGCTTAGGTCTAGTATGAGGAAAGAAAAATTGAGTTGAAAAAAAAGGACAAGATGCCTCCTAAAGGAATTGCTAGAGAAGTGAGTGAATTAAAAGAAAAACATGCAAGGGAGTTAAGACAGGTACAGGAGTCTCATGAAGCTTTTATATCCAAACCTTCAACGCTTGAATCAAATCAAAGGAGAGGTGTGGTCACTGAAGATCAGAGTGACCAAGAGGAAGAGGAAGGGGGTGAGAATGAAAACCCTCAAAGAGGAGTCCAAGATGATGAGGAAGAATTGGACCTTGATGAATTGAGAATGGTTAAGATACTAAAGGTTTCCAAAGGAGGCACTCCTAAGGTGAATATTGAATTACCCATGTAAGGTTAGAAGTTGGATATTGAAGAAGTGTTAGGTTGGATTTATGCACTTGTTAACTATTTTGAGTTTGAGGAGGTAGCAGACGAACAAAGGGTAAAATTTGCTAAAACAAAGTTGAAAGGCCCTACCTTGACTTGGTGGAATTATGTCTAGGAAGAGAGAGTGAAGAATGGAAAGTAAAAAATCAATTCATGGGACAAAATGGTGGCTAAAATTAAGAGCCAATTTCTACCCGATGATTATGTAATTTAGACATTTAGGAAGCTTCCAAACCTCAAACAAAAGGAGATGGATGTTGTGGCTTCTACTGAAGAGTTTCATAAATTAAGCATTAGGGTAGGTCATGTTGAGGATGAGGTGGAGAAAGTAGCAAGGTACATAAATGGGTTAAGATTCAATATACAAGATGAGTTAAGTATGGCTCTTCCAAGAATGGTTGAAGAATGCTTCCAATTGGTAGTTAGGGAAAAAGAGAAGTTGAAGAGAAGGAAATAAAAATAAAGTAGAGGTAAAGGAAGGAATTCTAGAGGAAGAGGAGAATTTTCTGAGACAAGGAAGTCATATGAGAGTCAAGAGGATACAAGTAAATTCCAAGACCAAATTGCAGATTCAAGAGGTGGATTTAGAGGAGGTAGATCAAACTTTAGAGGCAGATTTGGAGGTCAAGGAAGAGGTTCTCATGCATTCACAGGAATTTGCTATCAATGCAACAATTTTGGACATCAATCATGGAAATGTAATGAAGGACACACTTCCACTTCACATAGAGGAGAAAGAATAAATCAATTGGTCCAAGAAGAGGACAATGAGAGTGTAAACTCTCCATCACAACATGTTGGTCCAAAAGTTGGTGAATCACCCATGGTAAGGGGAACTCTCATCAAAGAACTTGTAGAGAAGGAACCATCACAAAGGAAGACTCTCTTCAAAACAACTTGTAAGTGCTTGGGTAAGCTTTGTAAAGTTGTAATTGATTCGAGAAGTACATATAATATGGTTTTAGTTGAGATGGTTGATAAACTTTGGGTGCCTAGAATACCACATGTTACTCCTTATAAAGTCTTTTGGTTGAATAAGAGTCAATATGTTTTGGTAAATGAAAAAAATTGGGTGGAATTTAAGATAGTATGGTATAAGGACATAATTTTATGTGATGTATTACCCATGGATGTATGCCATTTGCTACTAGGGAGGCCTTGGAAATTTGATAGACATGCTATGTATAATGGAAGGAGAAATATTTATGAGATAGACAAAGATGGAGTTTCCTACACTTTGACACCATTGAAGGAGGAGGATAGAGGAAAAAATATTATAAATGTGATGATGATAGGTAGGAAGGAGTTCATAAAGGTAGAAGAAGAGAAGCACATAAATCTTGTAGCCACTCCTAAACCTGAGGATATTATGACAACAAAGATGAAGAATGATTTGATTGTAGAGATCCAAGATTGGCTTTAGAAGTATGTTGTTATGAGGATAGGAGTGTTAAATTCATTACTTTCAAAATGGGATGTTGGTCATTATATTTCTTTTAATTCAGAGGTTAGTATGCATGATCAAGCATCAGTCATAGGGGCAGAACATCAGATGGAAGAGGTGGGAAGAAAAGGTGAAGAGGTCAAAGATAAGTTGGAAGGGAAAGTGAGGAAGTCCAAGCATACACTTAAAGTAAAGAATAAGTAAGCTCATTACAAGGATGGAGGAGGTATAGTAGCAGGTAAATATGTAGATTCAACAAATTCTTAGGTGAAAAACAAATCAAAGATCATCCATCAAGTGAAGAACATGCCAAAGACAAGGGATGATTCCTATTTCCAAAATTTGGTTCATTGGAAGGGGTTTCCAACTAAGGATGTCACTTGGAGGTCAAATAATGACAAGATAAAACATAAATCTATTGTCACAACACTATCCTCAAGGGGACTTGAGTTCATTTTCCCAGGGAGTATGGTGTAGGAGCACCCTAGGTTTAGTAGGTTCAAAATTAAAATTTTGGTTTTGTTTGATGTTATTCCAGGTAATAAGGCTATTTAAGACCATTTTATATGTGTTGGAGTCCATATTAGGTTGCTAGGCATGTTGGAGTGTCAAGTTGCACAAGTTGTCAATTTTGATAAATGTTATCAAAATTGCAAAACATGGAATATGAAGAGTCATAAGTTGTAAATGAGGGAAGTTGGATATTTGTAACTCAAAAATTAGTTGAGAACCATTAGTACATGTTTAAATAATCCTTGGAGGGTCAAATCCAAGGAGAGAGAGAGAGAGAGAGAGAGAGAGAGAGTGGTGGTGGTTATTGAAAATCTTGAGGTTGGAGTAATAAAAATATCTTTGTTTTCTGCAAAACTAAATATTTTCTTGTTGTTTCTTTACATTGTACATGTTTGTATGAATTTAAATATTGATCTATAAATGATTGGGGATGAAATATCATTGAATATAATTTCTTATTCTTTTTGTTTCACTCAATTTCATTGAGTTTTGAGTAAGTTATGAACGTTTTAGTGGTTGTTATTTCTAGGTTTTTCCTGTAATAGTCTTCTTGCATCGTATTTTACATCCTTGGATGGACCTTTATTGGTTTGAGACTAATTGGATATGAAGTATGATTTAATATAGTTTCCAAAAAAATTGGTTTCACTTCATTTCATTGAGTAGATCAAAAGTTATTGCATTTTCTTGACAAACATGTCTAAAATCCTAGTTAGGGTAATAACGAGCAAACAAACCAATTTTTGAAGAGTCATGTACAAAGTGACCACCAATGATTTTGAGGTATATAGTATAAATCCCAAATGGATGTCTGAAATCATGTTTACATTCTTGATATCATGCCTGCACTGAAAAATATCGTCGGAACCCAATTTACTGTTATCATGCTTTATGCTCAAGAAATAAGATGGTTATATTTTGAAGCCCTCTATAACATAACAACCATAGCTAATTTTTTGATATGTTCACGAACTCCCAAAAGGGTACTCAAAACATATTTTTGATTGTGGGTTTGAGTTGTTTCCTTCAAGTTATGCTAGAAAAGGTTTGTTTGTTGTCCTAATTAGGTCTAGTGCAAAACAAGATAGTCAGTTTTAGAGCTTTGTGTTACAAAACACACCCACCTGGAAGTTTGGTATGTTTTCAAATGCCAAAAGGGGTATCCTAAATGGTCATCATATTCTTGGTTTGAGACCTAGTTTGGAAATTATTCTAGAAAAACCTTGTTTGTTGTCATACAAGGCCTAGTGTCAAATTGTGAAGAAAATCGTCTATTTGAGGTGTTAAGGTTTTGGAAAAGTGTTGTTTGAGTTAGTTTGAAGACAACCACCATGCTTTGCATCAACCCACCTGTAGTGAGCATTCTGGCAATGAGCCACCCTTTGCAAAAATTACCTTAACCGATGTCACCCTAATAGGTGTTTCATAATTGAGAATTAACATTCTCTGTGGTTTTTCCCTCCTTGGGTTTTATACGTATATCTGGTGTTTAGTGTATGTTTTATATTTATGATCTTTCATGCTTATATCTATTTATGGTTAAGTTATCAAAATTTTATTTACCAGATTTTTTTTTTGTGGATTAAGTAAAAGATTTTAATTGGTACAATTGATTCACCACCCCCCTCTTAGTTGTTTGAGATATTCAATAGTATGCGGGTTGAAGAAGGAATTGTATGGACTCAAACAGGCATTGAGAGCCTAGTATGCAAGATTGGATACACATTTGCTTCAACATAATTTCAAGAAAGGTACAACAAACAATAATCTTTATTTTAAGATTGATAGAGATAAGTTATTAATTGTTATAGTTTATGTTGATAACATTATATTTGGAGGAGATGATATTTTATGTAAAGAATTTCCTAAGGAGATGTAGAATGAATTTGAAATGTTAATGATTGGTGAAATGTCTTTCTTTCTTGGGTTGCAAGTCATTCAATCAAAAGATGGAATTTTTATTTCTTAGAGCATGTATGTGAAGCAAATGTTGAAGAAGTTTGGTTTTGATGATTGTAAACCGGTTACAACTCCTTTAACTATTGGATGCAAATTGAGTACAGATGAAAAGTCTAAAAATTGAACAGAAGTACATATCAATGATTGGTGGATTTTTGTATTTGATTACGTCCAAACTAGATATCATGCAGGTTGTTTGTCTGGTAGCTAGATTTCAGGAAAATTCGAAGGTAACACGTGAGCAAGTTGTAAAGAGAATTTTTAGATACTTGAAAGGTATTGTGGATTATGGACTTTTGTACAAAAAGGGTGGATATTTTATGTTGAAAGCCTATACTGATGCAGATTGGGCTGGAAGTGTTGATGACTAGAAGAGTACTAGTGGTGGTGCATTCTTTTTAGGGGACAGATTGGTCTTTTGGTTCAGTAAGAAACAAGATTCAGTTTCCCTATCTACTGCTAAAGTAGAGTATATTGCAGCGACATCTTGTTGTACTCAGGTAATGTGGATGAGACAAACTCTTAAGGATATCAAGGTAATATATGATGAAGCAATTCCTATTATGTGTGATAATACTATTGCAATAAACATTTCAAATAATCTAGTTATGCATTCGAGAAAAAAGCATATTTCAATCAAATATCATTATTTAAGGGAGAAAGATGCTAAGAAGGAAGTTCGATTAGAATGCATTTCTACGAAAGAGTAGGTTATAGATATTTTCACTAAGGCATTGGTGAAGGATACATTTGAGTTTCTTTGGGTCATTTCCCCTTGTTTTAGCTAGGTGCATTATGGAGACGCATCTTTCCAGTGGGAGCTTTCATGCCTATTTCTTTTCCTAGATTGATGTTATGACTACTCTTAGGGGGAGTAGTGGTGTGTGTAATACTGCTATGACCTTTGTCCTTGATGGAAAAGGGGGAGATATTGAGTAAATTCCGCCAAAGGGGGATAGATTGAGCAAGTTTGATATGTTGGGAGAGAATGAGTTTGAGAGAGAGTGTAGAAATGTGATGTATTATTTTGGAGAGATATTTAGTAGTATTATTGAGGTGCAGGTGTCATCAAGTGTTGCCATCAATGACAAATGGGGAGGTTGTTGAAAGTATCCATTGATGTGTTGTTGTGGTTGTCATTGATGTCAAACTTGTTCCGGGTTGGTTTGAAATGTCTGTGGTGTAGACTTATCTTGTTGTTTTGTTGATGTTGCAGTTGTTCTATTGGTTGTTTTGAAAGTGCTTGGGTCCAAAATTTGTTACTAGTGTTGAGTGTTGTTGTTATCTTTATTGGATATAGTTTTGATATCATGGATATGATGGTTATGTGGTCCAAAAACATCCTTGTGTTCTTTGGGTGTTGTGGCATTGATCGTTGCTAGTTGTGAGATTCTATGTTTGACCTATCCTTAGGTCTGGATATGATTTGTGGAAGCATGTTTGATATGTTATGGGTCTCATTGTAGCATGTGGAGATCTGGATTTGAGTTATCTATATTGGAGAGTATTTCCTTGACCGTTAATTACTTATATGGATGCATAGTGTGTGGATATGTTGTTGGTTATGTTTCAATGATTGAGGATCGATGAATTAATCTTTGAAAGATTGGTTTTTGTCCCCTCTTTCTCCTAGAGTGGATCAATGTGTGTATATTTGGTTCAGAAAGTGTATCTTGATTCAAACTGACTTGTTCTAAGTTTTGATGATCTATCTTGTATATAAGGATATGTGAGTTTGAGTTGCAAGTGTGAGAAGAGAGAGAGAGAGAGATGCAAGGAAGGGAAGTGTGATGAATATAGATGAAAGGATAATTAGTGAGGTTTAATAAAGAGAAAAAGAAGAGTTGTGTTTGAATGATATGGAAGTTGTTGAGACTGTGACATAGATTTGAGATAAAGTGTTGGCAGTTGAGATCAGATTTTTTTGTGTTGATGTCGGTCATTTGATGTAGAGTTCAGGGATAGCTTCATGATCAGAAGATCCTTCTTTTCCTATCTTTTTTGTATCTTTCCCTAAGTGCAATTAGATTTAGGTTTTGAAAGTCCTCTTTTGTATCTTGCCCCATGAGCAGTTAGCTCTTTTCTTTGTAATATGATATACATAGTGGATATATTTTGTGGGAAGATGTTCACCATGGTTTTTCTCTATTTTGATATTCTACGTATAAATCTTGGTGTTCAAGTGTTGGATGTGTGTTGAATTTTAATTTCTTTTGTGCTACATTTAATTTTTATTTTAGAGATTCACCCCCCTCTCAATCTTGCCTTGGGTTCAATAGACCCCCCTATACAAGGACCTTTTGACCCCATGAAGCAAAAAATTGATAAATTATCCAAACAATTTAAAGAATTACAGACAAAAGGGATCAAAAGAAGTTACACACCACAGGACCTATGTTCTAATAACTTTGACAAAAGTCTGTATATGCCTCCTTTACCAAAAAACTTTAGTGTCCCTAAATTTGACAAATGCAAAGGAAAAGCAGATCCAAAAGATCACATCAAAGAATTCTACGCATCTTGTATGGAATTTCATTATGATGACACATATCTCATGCATCTATTCCCACAAAGTTTAGCCAGACAAGCAATGTATTGGTATGCCCGACTACCCGATAACATTAAGTCATGGAATGAGTTATCCAAAAAATTCATTTCCCATTTTTCCTTCAATATAGACAATGAAATAAGCATGACTGACCTTTACATGACCAAACAGAAAATAGGAGAATCCTTTGACACATTTTTACAAAGATGGTGAAACCTAGTTAAGTGTTTTCCATCTGACATCCCTGAGGAACAACAAGTCAACTTGTTTATTGAAAAACTAGTACCAAAATTGATGTACAAACTAAAACTCAAGAGTCCTAGCTATACTGACAAACTTATCAAAAAGGGACAAACATTGAGAAAGCTCTCATACAAAAATGGGTTATTAAAATCTCTAAAGGCAATACCAACAACCCTAGTAGTTCCAATGAAAAGAGAAAATTCTGGTGTAGAAATAAAAAAATTACGAATGATGGGGTTGTGGATGCAAAAATAGTAAACAATATGCACAAAAAACTCATCTTCAAAGGAGCTATACCATCAAATAGTCAAGCAAACAATTAACCTTCTCAGCAAAATAACACATCCAATCAAAAATAATATCAAGTGGCCAATACCATGCAACAAAATCAACAACGAAGACCTCCTTGAAATAGAGACACGCCTCCTTGCCAATTTACACCGTTAAGGGAACCTATTGAGTTTTTACTAAAATAGTTACTTCAATCAAATCTTGTACAATTACCCAAGATCATAAATGAACCAACATTAAAACCTAGTTGGTGGAATGACAATTAGTACTGTGAATATCATCGAACAAAAGGACACAAAACTCCTTCTTACTTCCAATTAAAACATCTGATACAAGACTTGATTGACCAAGGGTTGGTTGAAATAGATTCTCTCGCAGCTTCCTCAAATACATATTATACCATATTCAAGACTCCATTACTTGATCATGATAAGGTAAAGGCCTCTACATCTAATTCTGACTCAAAAGCCAATGGTAGTTACAAAAGTGCTTCCCATCAATATACCATAAATTGTCTCCAAATATTAGACAGTCAAGTATCTATCGTAAGAATCAAAGATCCAAGTTCCCAGTGTGTGATAACTACCCAACAATCTAAGGTTGTTTTGCAAGGATCCCCTCCTACAACACAAGTTCCTAGTCAATATAATATTTTTGATCATTTAGGAAAAACGCCTACCCAGATCTCTATTCTATATTTATTGTGCATCTATCCTACTCATAGAGTAATCCTTGATAAATTGTTACAAGAGTCCATGATTCCTATCGACATAAATGTTAACCAATTTCAAGCCATGATAGGACATATTTCTCCCTCATGCGCAGTTACATTCACTAAAAATAATTTCCTACACAACAAGCCTAATCATAATGACCCTTTACATCTAGAGATCTTTGTCCATAACACCAAGATAAGACGATTCTTGATAGATGGTGGAGCAAGAATGAATATCCATACATTGAGAGTTATCATAGCTCTTAGCTACTCTAAAAATGATATTGATCCATCAAGGAAAATAACTATCAAAGCTTATGATGATGCAAAATTCCTTTTAAAGGGTGTTATTGTGCTACCTATCAAAATTGGACCTACCACTAAAAGTATAACACTGCAAGTCCTAGACCTTGATCTTCCCTAAAACATGACTCTGGGTTGCCCTTGGATACTTGCCATGAAAGCAGTCCCATATACATACCACCAGTGCATAAAATTCCCATACAATGGAATAGAAATCACCATTCCAAGAGGTCCAAATCCTTTCCAATTTTGTGCTAGCTTAAAAGGGACATCTAAGCAATAAGTTCCTGTAAATAGAGAAGCTTCATCATCTAATGAAATTTCTTGGAACACAGATCCTCAAACATTGACTAAACTATCTAAAGGAAAACTCAAAGTTGAAGATCATGGATGTGGAGAATACACTATGGCACAGACATTCCACAATTGAAAATTACATCTTCTCCTAAATCCTATGGAATGCCACATCCTGTGAAAAAGGAACCCAAAGTCATAATTCAATATCAGCCTTACACCACTTTCACAAAATGGGGAGACCATAATGAAGAAAAAATTGAAGAAGATACATCCAAGTGGCTTTACAAAGATGAGGAAGATGTTCCACCTATACAATTTCCTATAGAAAATTATGGTAAAGGATTCACTATCATGTAGAAAAGATGATATGATGGGCACAATGGTCTTGGCACAAACAAACAAGGAATTATAAAACATGTTCAACCAAAGGCATGACATCATACCAAAGGAATCAAATTTAAACCATTACAAATTGGTCCTTCCAATTTTAAGTTAACCTCATGTGAAGTGGGATGTACTCCTGATGATGAAAAGACACTTGAGGAGAACCTTAAAGAGACTAATTCCAATAAGCGGGAATGAGATTCCTATTCTTCTAGCTCTTATGCCCTAAACGATATTTTCATTGACCCAGATGACCTACCCATTAAAGAAAAACATGTCAATACTCCTCTTCCAAAACAACCTTGTCATAGAGCCTAGATTTTAGACTTTTGGGATCCTATCTCCTCTTTTGAAGAAGACCATAATAAAAAAAATGTTGATAGTGACGCTACCAATGTCCATATCATGACTTTCACCCTTACCACACTAGACCTATACAATGTCGATGATAGCATTGTTGGATCTCAGTTGTATTTATGGTTTGTCCTTGATGACAAAATCTCTTTCAATTAGTTCTCTTTGATGATCAGTCTCAGTTTGGATCCTTATGATTTATAATGGCAATTCTTTGATGTCTCTTGGCTATTACAGAAAGTTATTTGTTATGTTTCATGGTGGTAAGAATTCTGGTTCAAATTATGAATGCTATTTCTTTGACTGACAAAGCTTGAAAGATGGTTTCTTTGTCAGGATGGTTCTCTTTGCATATCACAGGCTTACACACACTGGCATGAGTATGACAGGGTCTCCCTGATCCACTTTGAAATGTCTGAGTTGCCTATCGGTAAGACATTTCAGATGTCATGGCAATTGAATTTATCTTACAGGTTGCTATCGACAAGATTTCTCTTTTGTTTCGGCAACAGAATGTGTTCTCTATCAGCATATGTTATTCCGTCGATATGTGGTCACATCGAAGTTGGTATGTCACACCGATCGGAGATTAAATGGAAACTTCAGCAAAAGCTTAAGGCCTCGGCATGAGGTTATAACGAATTTGCATTGTCACACCGACCGAAGGAAGATGAACTTATCGGAAAGAGTTTTGTTATCGGGGTAGTGTCTCATCGAACTTGAAATGTCTCCTCGACTAGTGCTTGTGGAAGTCTATCGGTAAGAGCTTGTGCATCAAAGAAAGGTCTTGGCGAATTTTATTTGTTACACCGACCGAAAAAATAAACGTAGTCTCTTCGGTAAGAGCTAGGGTTTTCGGCGAGAGGTCTTGGCGAGTGACCTTCGGTCTCGCCAATGGAACATAAAGGGACTTTTTCGGCATAAGTATTGAATTGTCTTAGTGACACAGGATGAATTGGTGACTTTTGATATGACTCAAGCTTTCTATGAGAAGTCTCCCCGAGAGCGATATGTTACGGTGACAATGTGTATTCAAGTGACTTTCGGCAAAACTTTATGAAGTCTACAAGAGGTCTCTCTGATATCATTTGGTCACAGCGATATTGAATGAAACTAAGGGAATCTCGGTGAGAAGTTTCCTTATGTCTTAGCGAACGAATAATACTCTAAGGAAGCCCATCGATGAAACATGATGCATTTGATATGTCTTCTCCCCG
Organism: Sequoia sempervirens; assembly: GCA_007258455.2. NCBI lineage: Eukaryota > Viridiplantae > Streptophyta > Pinopsida > Cupressales > Cupressaceae > Sequoia > Sequoia sempervirens. The sequence goes on from VDFB02256132.1 coordinate 138,978,372, forward strand.
ACTCTGATGTGTCACAGTGAAAGCGATAACTAAGGGGATTGTCTGGCGTTAAAGTTGCCTTCGGCATAACATTACAGCGATGGAAAAGGAGAGATTAGGGCAAAGATGAAATTCATTATTGTTTATGTAATGAATGGTATGGTTGCTTATGATTGGTGCACCTCACTGGCTTGAAGCTCGACAATGGTTGAAGGAAATCGTGGCAGTGGCAAATTTTGTCTGATATTCATGTGTTTCATACTGCACTTACTAGTTTGTATTCACCATTTTAAGGCTCTCTACATTTCAGTTACGAATGTGGAAAATGATGCCATAAATGAGTATTGTCATTCATGCATTGGAGATTATGATTTTCTATGGTGGACAGTTGTGCTTTCTATGATGTAAAATGAACTCATTCGTTACAGATTTGTTGAGAACGGCTCTTAGCTGGGTTGGTTGTTCTGTCGTTACTCCTTAAGACAGTTACCTATCTGGCATGTAAATCAAGATGTATATATAGAAGCAAAAAACTTAGTTTTATGTTCGACTATTGATGTAATTCTGAGATAATCATTCCTTGGCTGTATGAAAATATATGGATAAAACTCTGCAATAAAATCTGTATAACAAGATGCAGAGATTGTGAGTTTCTTCTCTATGAGGTATTTTAGGGATTCAGTTATTGAATCTTTAAGGTATTCTGTAGATGAGAAAATAGAGAGATATGTGATTAACTGAAAATAGAGAAACTCTCTGAATCATTATTATTGTTCAAAACATAATTTGAGGGGTTGGTACTCCTTGAGATAGATATCTCTAAATGAGGGGTTGGTGCTCCTTGAGTGGGTGCTCAAAAATCAACCGATAAGGCATTGTGAACAGTTGATTAAAAGATTAAGCCAGGAAGGCATTTAGGGAGTGGTTTTTATACCCCAGGAGGGTTTTCCACTTGAAAAAATATTGTGCCTCTTTGTTCTTCTATGTTCTCTCTATTTTACTATGTTGTTGTTGTTTTAGTTCACTGTTGAGTTATTATTTTTCTCAATTCTATTTATGAATGATTACATTCAACTCATGAATTCTTTAATCAGAGTGATATTGAGATCAAATCTAAGCTGTGTGTTTGAATAGTTGAAAAATTGGTCAAATAGTTAAGACTTTGATTCACCCCACCCCTCTTAGTGTCATTTTAACTCCAACAATTGGTATTAGAGCATAGGGTCCTTTGATTGGTTTAATTACCTTGGATTGATCTTGGTCTTAGAGTTTGTTTTTAATGGCACATTCTCAAGACAGTGCATCTGTGACCAGAGCTCTGTTATTTGATGGAACAAATTATGTGTTCTGGAGAATAAGAATGGAAGCTTTTCTTGTTTCTTTTGATGTTGATGTTTGGAGCATTGTTTTAGAAGATTACAATGTACCAGCCACTATTCCCACTGATGTTGCTGAGAAAAAGAAGTATGAAACAAATGCCAGAGCTAAGCATTCCATCTTGTGTGGATTAACTAAAGATGTGTTCATTAAAGTCATGCATTGCAAATCTGCTCATGGAATCTGGGAAAAACTTGAAACTATATATCAAGGGAATGAGAAAGTCAAACTGTCAAAAATCATTACTCTCAAACATCAGTTTGAGGAGTTGAAAATGAAGGATGATGAAAAAGTGGCTGAATATTTCCTAAGAGTTGATGAAGTTGTCAATGCAATGAAAGGTCTAGGTCAAACTATTAATGAATTTGATGTTGTCAAAAAGTTTGTTAGAACCTTACCATCCAAATTTGAATCTAAGGTTTCAACCCTAGAAGAAAAGAAACACTTTGATCAGCTTACCTTAGACAGCCTACAAGGAATACTTACTGCCTATGAAATGAGAACTAGCAAAAACAATTCAACAAGAAAAGAAACTGCCTTTAACACTGAAAAGAAAGAAAAAGTTGAAGCCAGTGAATCAAAGCTGTCTGATTCTAAAGAATCTCATTTTGTTAGAAGATTTAAAAAGGGATCAGGAAAATATAAGGGAAAACTTCCCTTTAAATGTTTTAACTGTGGCAAAATAGGTCACTTTGCTGCAAAGTGTCCCTATGATGATCAAATCTATGACAATGAGACAACTGAAATACAGCCTAAGAAGAAGGCTTTCAAACCTAAACGAAACTTCAATTTTAAAAAGAAGAAAAGTCTATTTAGTAAGGATGAATCTGATATTGAGTCTGAAGACTCATCAGCTGATGAAGTTGAAACTATTTTCATGACTGAAATTACTCAGCAAAATGATTCTAACACTATTGAAACTGGAGAAGGTGAAGTAGATCTTGAAAGTGAGCTGAAATGTGCTCTTCAAGAGGTCAAAAAACTCAAAAAACAAGTTCTTACTCAAGAACATAAACTAGATCAAGAATTGATCTCTCTGAAAACTCAGCTTGAAGAAGCTAAAAGAGATGAAGTCTGTCTTAGAGAGACTGTAAGCTGCAAAGATCATGAAATTCAAAAACTGGAACAAGAAGTAGTCCTTCTTAGGAAGGAAATTGAAAAATATGAAAGCACTCTAAAACTGAATGAGATGCTCAGCAAACAAAAGGTGTATAAAGATAAATCTGGTGTTGGCTTTGAAAAGGGTGAATGCTCAATTGACAAAGCAAAAAAAAATCCCTCTTCTGAAGTCAAAAATTCAGGTTCAAATCACTCAGAATCTGGTAAGGATCATGCTAAGTTTTTTAGAGGTAATAGACCTTCATACAACATTTGTCAATTCTTTTTTCTATGGTTATTGATTTTTCTACAACAAATTTGGTCATAAGGTGAGCACTTGTAGGCTTATGAATTCTAGAATACCTAGGTTTGGTCTTAGGCAACACTATGGTTTTGTTAAATAGACCAGATGTTTTAAATGCAATACTTTGGGAAATTCTATCAAACAATGCATAACTGATCTGCAATCAAAACAACAGAAAATTAAAAAGGTTTGGAAACCTAAGACTATCAACAACATTGAACAAACTATGTTGGTTCAAACTACTTTTCATTCCAAGAAAAAGGACTTATGGGTCCTAGATAGTGGATGTTCTAACCATATGACTGGCGACAAGGACAAGTTTATAAAACTTGAAGATTATGTAGGTGGATATGTTAAGTTTGGTGATAACTCTGGTATTCAAATTAAAGGTAGAGGTTCACTTCTTATGAATGAAGACACTCCTATCTATAATGTGTACTATGTGGAAGGTCTCAAGCACAATCTTCTAAGTGTTAGTCAAATATGTGATAGTGGTTATCATGTTCTTTTTAATTTGTAGGGATGTGAGATTAAGAACAAGCTTGGAAAGGTTGTTGCAGTTGGAAGGAGGACAAAAGGAAATGTGTACAATCTCCTTGACTCATCTTGCAATGTCAATATTCAAGGTATGTGTCTAATGGTCCAAATTAAAGAGAGTTGGTTATGGCATAAAATATTAGGACACATAAACTTTGAAAATCTGGTTAGAATCAGTAAGAATTAGAATGTTAGAGGTTTACCAATTCTTAACAAGCCAGAAAATTATGTGTGCAAAGAATGCTTAAGTGGTAAGCAAACTAAAATCAGCTTCAAGACAAAAGAACATTCTTCTTCAAAACCTTTACAGCTTGTGCATACTGATTTATGTGGACCAACTAGAACAAGGTCTATTAATGGTGAAAAATACTTTATGCTTTTTGTAGATGATTATACTGGAATGGTTTGGGTCACATTTCTTAAGCATAAATCAGAAGCCTTTGAAAGGTTCAAAATCTTTCATAAAATGGTTGAAAAGGAATCTGATCTAAAACTCAAATTCCTTCTATCAAACAAAGGAGGTGAGTTCATCTCTCAAGATTTTATTGATTATTGTGAACAACACGGTATTAAAAGGAAGTATGCTGCAACTAAAACACCTCAACAAAATGGGGTAGTTGAACGTAAAAACATAACTATAAAAGAAATGGATAGAACCATGCTAGATGAAGCTAAGTTGTCTGATATGTATTGGAAAGAAGTTGTTCATACAGATGTATACATTTTGAATAGAGTGAAGCTTAGGGTGAAATCTAAACACACTCCTTATGAACTGTGGTATGGAAAAACTGCTTTTGTCAAATACTTTAAATTTTTTGGAAGTGTTTTATCAAAAAGGACAATGATAATCTTGGAAGTTTTCAATCCAAAAGTGATGAGGGTATCTTTTTGGGATACTCAACTCACAGCAAAGCTTATAAATGTCTCAACAAAAGGCTTAATAAGATTGTTGAAGTTGTTAATGTAAAATTTGATGAGAGACCACATTTGAATGTTGAATCTTTCCAAAATAATGAGGAAGAAGAACTTGAATTTGAAATAATTTTTGAAGGAGCTGGAACAACAAAGTCTACTGCTGAATCAACAAGCCCTAAAAATGAAAATACAAGTCTTGAAAAGGTTGCATCAAATGCTCCTTCGAAAACTCTAGCTATATACCACCCCAAAGATCAGATTATTGGGGATAAAAATGCAGGATTTCAAACTAGAAGAAAGGCTGCAGAATCTGATGAAAAGGCACAAATTGCTTTCTATCTAGTTACTTAGTTTGAGCCAAAAAAAATTAATAAAGCTCTCACAGACTCATGTTGGCTTAATGCTATGCAGGAAGAAATTGATTAGACTGAGAAAAATCAGACTTGGGAGTTAGTCCCAAGACCAGATGACAAGAATGTCATTGGAGGCAAATGGATATACAGAAACAAGGTTAATGAAAATGGTAATGTTATTCTTAACAAAGCAAGATTTGTCTGCAAAGGCTATGCTCAACAAGAAGGTATTGATTTTGGTGAAACATTTGTACCTGTTGCTAGACTAGAATCTATTAGAATATTCTTGGCTTATTCTGTTTACAAAAACTTTACTATTTATCAAATGGATGTCAAAACTGCTTTTTTGAATGGCTATTTAGATGAAGAGGTCTATAATGAACAGCCTGAAGGATTTATATGCAAAGATAATCCTAACCATGTTTATAGGTTGAAAAAGGCTCTCTATGGCTTAAAACAAGCACCTAGAGCTTGGTACTCTAGGCTGGACAGTCACTTAATTTCTAATGGCTTTGTTAGAGGAGGTGTAGACAGTAATCTTTATGTTAAAACTGAAGGTTCTGATATTTTAGTTGTTGAAATTTACATTGATGATACTATCTTTGGCTGTAATAATGTCACTTTGAGTAAAAAAATCTCTCAAATAATGGAATCTGAGTTTGAAATGTCAATGTTAGGAGAATTAAACTTCTTTCTGGGTCTTCAAATCTCTCAATGTGAGAATGGAATATTTATTTCTCAATCCAAATATGCTAGAGAGATGCTTAAGAAATTTCAGATGGATGAATGCCATCCAGTTAGCACTCCAATGGTTACTGGTTGCAAACTTACTAAGGTTGATGATTCTCCTTATACAAATCAAACGGAATATAGATCAATAATCGGCAATCTCTTATATTTAACTGCCTCTAGACCTAACATTATGCAGGAAGTTTTCATTGTTGCACATTTTCAGGCATCACCTAAAGACTCTCATGTTACTGTTGTTAAACGGATCTTTAGATACATTCAGGGCACTCTTGACTATGGTCTTTGGTATCCTAGGAACAATTATTTCTCTTTGATTGCTTATACTGATACTGACTGGGCTGGTTGTTTGGATGATAGGAAAAGCACCAATGGTGTTGCATTCTTTCTTGGTGATCATTTAGTGGCATGGCACAGCAAGAAACAAGTATTTGTTTCTCTCTCTACTGCTGAAGCAGAATACATTGCTGCCACTTCATGCTATACTCAAGTACTGTGGATGAGTCAGACTCTTTTAGATATGGGTATTGATGTTTCTAAACCTGTTTCCATTCTTTGTGATAACACTAGTGCGATAAATATATCAAAAAATCCTATTATGCACTCTCGCACTAAACATATTGCTATCAAGTTTCACTTTCTTCGAGAAAAGGTTTTGGCTAATGAAGTCTACTTATAGTTTGTTGGATCTCAAGATCAGGTAGCTGATATTTTTAAAAATCCCTTAGCAAAATAGTTATTTAAAAGGTTGAGACTTTGATTGGGAGTTATCTCTCAATCATTACTTCACTGACTCTCCAAGCTACTACTTAGGGGGAGCATGCTATATATTTTCATTCACTTACTGCTCTCCTACAATTTTGGTTGTTGCACTACTACTCTTTTTTTTGCAGCTATTTCTCATGATATTTTGGTTGGCTTCTTAGTTGTGTTTCATGGAAATGCACATTCTTCTCTTCTATTCTTTGTCATTGAGGCAAAAAGGGGGAGATTCATTTGTGTTTTTCCATCAAGGACAAAGGGGGAGTTTGTTGGATCTCAATTGTGTTTATGGTTTGTCCTTGATGACAAAATCTCTTTCAGTTAGTTATCTTTGATGATCAGTCTTAGTTTGGATCCTTATGATTTATAATGGCACTTCTTTGATGTCTCTTGGCTATTATAGAAAGTTAATTGTTATGTTTCATGGTGGTAAGAATTCTGGTTCAAATTATGAATGCTATTTCTTTGACTGACAAAGCTTGAAAGATGGTTTCTTTGTCAGGATGGTTCTCTTTGCATATCACAGGCTTACACACATCGGCATGAGTATGACAGGGTCTCCCCGATCCACTTTGAAATGTCTGAGTTTCCTATCGGCAAGACATTTTAGATGTCATGGCGATTGAATTTATCTTACAGGATGTTGTCAGCAAGACTTCGCTTTTGTTTCGGCGACAAAATGTGTTCTCTATCGGCATATGTTATTCCGTCGGTATGTGGTCATAGCGAATTTGGTATGTCACACCGATCGGAGATTAAATGGAAACTTCGGCAAAAGCTTAAGGCCTCGGCGTGAGGTTATAACGAATTTGCATTGTCACACTAACCGAAGGAAGAAGAACTTATCGGCAGGAGTTTTGTTATCAGGGTAGTGTCTCATCAAACTTGAAATGTCTCCCTGACTAGTGCTTGTGGAAGTCTATTGGTAAGAGCTTGTGCATCGAAGAAAGGTCTTGGTGAATTCGATTTGTTACATCGACCGAAAACATAAAGGTAGTCTCTTCGGTAAGAGCTAGGTTTTTCGGCGAGTGACCTTCAGTCTTGCTGATGGAACATAAAGGGACTTCATCGGCATAAGTATTGAATTGTCTCAACAACACAGGATGAATTGGTGACTTTCGATATGACTCAAGCTTTCTACGATAAGTCTCCCCGAGAGCGATATGTTATGACGACAATGTGTATTCAAGTGACTTTCGGAAAAACTTTATGAAGTCTACAAGAGGTCTCTTTGATATCGTTTGGTCATAGCGATATTGAATGAAACTAAGGGCATCTCGGTGAGAAGTTTCCTTATGTCTCAGCGAATAAATAATACTCTAAGGAAGCCCATCGATGAAACATGATGCATTCAATATGTCTTCTCCCCAACTCTGATGTGTCACAGGGAAAGTGATAACTAAGGGGATTGTCTGGCATTAAATTCACCTTCGGCATAACATTACAGTGATGGAAAAGGAGAGATTAGGGAAAAGATGAAATTCATTATTGTTTCTATAATGAATGGTATGGCTGCTTATGATTGGTGCACCTCACTGGCTGGAAGCTCGATAGTGGTTGAAGGAAATCGTGGTAGCAGCAAATTTTGTCTGATATTCATGCGTTTCATACTGCACTTACTAGTTTGTATTCACCATTTTAAGGCTCTCTGCATTTTAGTTACGAATGTGGCAAATGATGCCCTGACTAAGTATTGTCATTCATGCATTGGAGATTATTATTTTCTGTGGTGGATATTTGTGCTTTCTATGATGTAAAATGAACTCATTCATTATAGATTTGTTGAGAATGGCTCTTAGCTGGGTTGGTTGTTCTGTTGTTACTCCTGAAGACAGTTACCTATCTGGCATGTAAATCAAGATGTATATATAGAAGCAAAAAACTTAGTTTTCTATTCGACTATTGATGTAATTCTGAGATAATCATTCCTTGGTCGTATGAAAATATATGGATAAAACTCTGCAATAAAATCTATATAACAAGATGCAAAGATTGTGAGTTTCTTCTCTATGATGTATTTTAGGGATTCAGTTATTGAATCTTTAAGGTATTCTGTAGATGATAAAATAGAGAGATATGTGCTTAACTAAAAACAGAGAAACCCTTTGAATCATTATTATTGTTCAAAACATAATTTGAGGGGTTGGTACTCCTTGAGATAGATATCTCTAAATGAGGGGTTGGTGCTCCTTGAGTGGGTGCTCAAAAATCAGCCTATAAGGCATTGTGAATAGTTGATTAAAAGATTAAGCTAGGAAGGCATTTAGGGAGTGGTTTTTATACCCCAGGAGGGTTTTCCACTTGGAAAAATATTGTGCCTCTTTGTTCTTCTGTGTTCTCTCTGTTTTACTGTGCTGTTGTTGTTTCAGTTCACTGTTGAGTTATTATTTTTCTCAATTTTGTTTATGAATGATTACATTCAACTCATGAATGCTTTAATCAGAGTGATATTGAGATCAAATCTGAGCTGTGTGTTTGAATAGTTGAAAAATTGGTCAAATAGTTGACTCTGATTCACCCCCCCCCCTCTCAGTGTCATTTTAACCCCAACAAGCATGCCCTTGGTCCATCTTGAACTTATTGATTGGGACCAACAAGGACCACCAAGTTTAGACCATTTTTAAAATGATCAAACCATAGAAATATTCCTTGAATATCATGAAGATATATTAGCACAATTTGGGGAATCAACTCCTTCTAGTCAAAAAAATGAAAATAATGAAAATAATAAGTCTCTTGGTGAAAACCGCAAGGTACCTCTAGACATTAAAAAGTTAAAAATATATGACATATCTAAGGGTGAAAACCTTTCTAAGGTGCCCGAGGATGGAAGAATGGACAAACCCCTAGAAGAAAATGTGAAATATCCTCTCTTGGTGGAGATGACAGAAGAAATCAACTTAGGAACACCAGATAATCCTAAGGTCATTCACTTTGTAGCCTCCTTGTAAGAGCAAGAAAATACAAACTTCATATCATTATTTCTGCAAAAATAAATCAATTTTTCATGGCCCTACGCATATATGCTAGGACTAGATCCAAAATCAGTACTTCATCATTTTCCATTACAGCCAGATGCCAAACCAGTCAAGTGGAAATTGAGAAAATGCATCCATAGATTACATTACTTGTAAAAGTTGAGTTAAAGAAGTTACTAGATTTTAGTTTCATTAGGCCTATATATTATGTAGAAAGGATATCTAACCTAGTTCCAGTAAGTAAACCCGCAGGGGGCATCAAGATTTGCACTGAATTTTGAGATTTGAACAAAGCACATTGTCCAAAAGATGACTTATCTTTGCCAAAAATTGATATAATTGTGGACCTAATAGTTGGCTGTGAAATGATGTTCCTAATGGATGGATTTTCTAGATACAATCAGATTAGGATAGCTCCCAAAGATTAGCCTAAGAAAACTTTCACATGTGCTTGGGGAACTTATTGTTGGAATGTAATGCCCTTTAGCATCAAAAATGTTGGAGAAACTTATTAGAGATCTATCACAACTATCTTTCATGATTTCATGCATACACAAATGGAAGACTATGTAGATGACTTTGTATATCACTCACCAGATACAGTCATCTAGGTATCCTAACTTTGATCTTTGATAGGATGGAATAGTATAAGCTAATTAGGATCAACCCAAAGAAATGTACTTTTGGGGTTACATCAGGAAAAACTCCTAGGATACATTATCTCTCATCGTGGTATTAAAGTAGATCTAGAAAAAGTGAAAGCTATCATGGATATGCCTCCCCCATCAAATCTGAAATAGTTGAGAAGTCTACAAGGAAAAGTGTAGTCTATTAGAAGTTTCATAGCTCAATTAGTCGATAACTATCATCCTTTCCAACATTTGCTTCATAAGGGAGTAACATTTAAGTGGATCGAATAGTGTCAACAAGCTTTTCAGCAACTGAAAGATTATTTGCTATCTCCACCAGTTTTGATGCCTCCAATTGAAAATAAACCTTTCATACTATGCATACCAGCAACTACAATTGCATTAGGAGCTCTCCTAGAATAACATAATGAACAAGGGAAAGAGTGGGCTATATATTATATCAGTTGAACTTTGGTTAGCTATGAATTGAACTATACAAGGGTTGAACAAGCATGCCCAGTAGTTATCTTTGCTACCTAGAAGTTAAGACATTACATGTTCGAGTCATAAGACTTTTCTCATTGCAAAGATAGATCTATTGAAGTACCTACTCAATAGGGAAACACTCACAAGATGCCTTGCTATAAAAGGACAAGCAATAGCAGATCAACTCACAGAAGCTCCCATCTAAGATGATCACCCACTATTATTTCATTTCCTAAATGAGTCCTTATTCAATGTCACCTTTGCTCTAGAATGGAAACTCTATTTTGATGGTTCACATACACAGCATGGCTCAGGGGTAGGTATCTTATTCCTAACCCCACAAAAGGATGCAATTCCTAAAACATAAAAAATCACTTTTTAGTGTACAAACAGTATTGCAAAGTATGAAGCCTCGGTCATAGGATTAAGGATTGTAGTGCAGTGGGACATTAAACATCTTGAAGTACATGGTGATTCTCAATTAGTCATCTTGCAAGCAAATGATGAATATGAGACAAAGGATGTGAAGCTCGTTCCTTATAAAATGTTGGTTTATTTCTCTAAAACACTTGAGGTTTGTTACAATTACCTTCAGTCAAGTACCATAACTAAAAAACAAACATGCAGATGTCATGGCTACTATTTCCTCCATGCTAGACATCCCTTAGAATTTTGCTAAATGTGAGTTCTTGGTCGAACAACCGTTGATCTCAACTTTTGATATTCCACAATTTGAACTCATGTGTGAAATTTTTGGTCCTAATTCCCCTTGGCACCAAGACATATACAACTATTTGAAAACCAAAACTATACCTCCCAACCTGTCCAAAAACCAGCGTCACTCCTTCATCCATCAAACCACTAGATATGTTATCATTAGTGACACCCTATATCATCCCTCTTTTGACCAAACCCTCCTCAAGTGTCTTGATTCCAACAAAGCACAAACTGCCTTACAAGAGGTCCATAATGGTTTTTAAGTCTTTCCAAGAAGCTAACAAGACTAGGAAACTATTGGCCTACCATGGAACAAGAAGCTCACACTTTTGCAAAGAAGTGTTGGAAATTCCAAATTCATGGAGACTTGATTAATGCATCAGCACAAGAACTCTGACCTATCATATCTCCTTGGCCCTTTTCTCAGTAGGGACTCAACCTCATAGGAAAGATTCATCCTACCTCTGCCAATGGACGTAAGTTCATTATCACTGCTCCCGAGTACTTTACCAAATAGATTGAAGCCATACTTATGACCTATGTTACCAACATCTAAATTTCCAAGTTTATCCTTAATTATATCATATGCCAATATGGAATTCCTTTATCTATTGTTATAGATAATGGTTTCCCTTTCAAAAACCACAATGTTAAGGAACTATGTGTGAAATTTCATATCCAACACACTACTTTTCCTCTCCTTATTATCTGTAGAATAATAGTCAAGCTGAGGAATCTAACAAAACCATCAGAAAACTTCTTAAGCAGACTGTCAATAATGTTGTCCATGATTGGCATGTGCAACTTAACCCTGCCTTATGGACCTACTGAACTAGTGTCTGCACACCTACATGTGCTACACCTTATGCCTATTGGGAAAATGGTGTCTCAACCTTGTATTTACATGAGGTTAATATTTATAGTAAGTTTTCATTTAACCATGAAATGGTGTGAAATTTTTCCCAAAGCTTCGAATTGGCTAGATAAGCATGTCAGTAAATTTTGGTCGCAAAATCATAACTAGTTTTGAAGATATTAAAGTTTTTATTTTTGAAGGATGTGATGAAATGTTTAAATCCAATTTTAAGGAATTTAGAGGGTTTAAAATTCCTTATTCTATTTATGAGGTGATATATCAGTTCACAAGCTTTTCAGCGCTTCAAACGATTCATCAATCGGACACCCGGTTCACAAGTTATGGCCTTCGAAAGTTTGTACTCCTAAAATAGGAAATATAAAATGCATCAGACACATACATGAGTTGTAAAAGAGAGGGACATGTGTTGATGTGTGTTTTGACACATCATAGGGCATCTATATTTGAGATAAGGTCAGCTCTAATTTATTGGGTGGTTTTAGCCCATAGTTTTGTAATACCATTTGACGGTTTCTTGTATTGTATCTCCTATATATGAGGTGCATGAGATAGAGGTTGTGTGTAATAGTCTTATGGCTATTGAGTTACCTTAGAATCTCTGGTTGATGGTACTCCTATGAAGAGATTTCTCTATAAGTATATTGTAATTTGTTATTGATTGATGAATAATATATTGAGTTGCTTTTGGAGTGTAGGGTTTTTTCTCCTGAAAGGGTTTTCCCCATGTAAATTACCGTATTATGATATGAATGCTATTTTTGTTAAATTTTTGTAACTATTATAATGATCTATAATTTTTTTTGCATTAACCTCCTCTCAAGGTTAGTGTAGGAATTTTTTTTGCTACTTAACTTCCTTACAAGTGGTATCAGAGCCTGATCACCTTTGGTTTCAGTTGTGGGTTGTTGGGTTTTTTGAACTAATCCAAATTTGAGTGGGAGCTTGTGCAGAAGATAATTTTTGATCTTGTTGTAGGAATTTCCAGATGGAAAGTTTGTCAGGGAGAATAGAGGCGGAGAAATTTTCTAGAAGTAATTTTGAGATGTGGAAACTAAAGATGGAAAATCTGCTAATAGATTGAGATCTGTGGGATGTTGTTGATGTGAATGTCTCAAGACTTGCAGATCCTACTGTGGCTACTCAGTATGATGTTATGGATCAAAAACCCAATGGTCTAATCAGACTGTGCTTGGAAAAATCTGTTATGATCAATGTCCATGAAGAGAACTCTGCACAAAAGCTATGGACTAAGCTTGGTGAAATGTATCAAGAGAAATATTTATTGAATCATATTTTCTTAAGGAAGAAATTATATTCCTTGAGAATGGAAGAGGGTGGAAGAATTACAGACAACCTGGAATCATTTAATATATGGGTGGCCCAATTGGCATCTGTTGGTGTTAAAATGGATGAAGAGGAGAAATGTCAGATCTCGCTTTGTTCTTTTCCTGATTCATGGGATTCTCTTGTTATGGCTATCAATAGTAATTATGTTGTTTTGAAGTCTGAAGATGTGATGGGTGCCCTACTTGGTGAAGAGATATGGAGGAAGGTATCCCTCAGTTCAAAGGAAGCCCTAACTATTCATGGAAGACCTAAGGAAAAAAGAAAGAAGAATGAGAAGCGTAATAAGTCCAAATCTAGAGGGAGATCAAAATCTCTTGGAAAGTCCAAAGTCATTTGTTGGAATTGCAGTAAATCAGGTCACATCTGTAAGGATTGCAAAGAAGAAAAGAAGAAGAAAAAGAAGAAGTTTGATTTTGATTCTGAGTCTGAGAAGGAAGATGGTGATGCACTCATTATAGCTTTGGCTACTCATGCAGGTAATGATGCATGGTTAATTGACTCAAGTGCATCTTTTAATATGACTTCCAATAGAGATTAGTTTTCTGAATATGAAGAATTTAATGGAGGTAAGGTGTACTTGGATGATGATTTGTAATGCTCAACAAAATACCCTAGAGAAAATAACTAAACTAACTAACAAATAGAGATATTTTTTTTTAAACATCTACTATTGCAACATAATAACTATCATTACTCAATATCATAGATTAACATCTACGTGAATACTTAAGACATCATGAACATATCCATAACCATAACAACATATAACACAAGCCGAAATAACATCATAACAATCACCATCTCAATGCATACATATATTTAATCATTCATTCAATCATTCCCTAGGGTACTTCAACACCACTACTTAACAACTCTAACACATAAACACATCTCCATCTAAAATATCATATGCACTTAATACAATCATTTCCTAGTCAATTACTTTCTTATTAACCATGAGAATCACTAACAACATATGCATATCCTAACATATCCCATTAACTCTTAAGTTCATTTTAAAGGACCAATTAAATGTCCCTCATTCCCTTTTTGCAAACCATCTATCATGACAATATCATCTTTCTGCATGAAAAACCATATAATGCAAATCTAATACATTACTTCAAGAATATCCATGTATCCTACAAGCTAATTGTTAGCTCTTAGAAATTGCACCCTATGCAAAGTTATAAAAAATTGAGCTTTCTAGAGAAACATGGGATCATTTCAAGGTTGTGGGTCACCTAAAATTGAAATGAACCTCCAGAGAAGGTCGGCTTCCTTTGTGCTATCACCTAAACTACTAACCTTTATGAGGGAAAGGGAGAGAGAGTGCATGAAAATAAAACTGAATCCTATTGTGATGCACCAAATTTAATAAGAAGGCATATAACACAGTTTCAATCAATGACAAAAGCTTTGTCATACACAACTCAATCACATATGTTTTCTACATAAACATTCATGAAAAGGTTCATATGGCTACACTCCTAGAAGGAAGGAATAACTCCACAACTAGAGAATACTACATTTTGAACACATCTCACAACCTACAAAAATACATATTGCTCTACAGAAAGGTGTTGAGATAAGACATAACTACAAGGAATCATATAGTTTCACAAGTAGTTTCATCAATTATACAAATGCACACGATTTAATAGAGAGATTCAAAAGGTAAAGTACTTATACTCATTGATTTCAATGGTGAACACTAAGATACATGTCTGTCATGAGCTACAAAACATAGCCTCTCTTCTGCAAAGAACCCTACAAGTTACAAAGGCAGAAAAGTACCAAGTTTGAACTATCTACCAAAAGGCCCAAAAAAAATGCCCTATATACAAAAGATTGTCGGCCCCGTAGGGCTTACAAAAATATCTCCCTTCAGGATAAATCTCCCTCAGATCTTTTGACGAAATTAATGTTGCATCCCTGTGGCCATGTCGGTGTGGAGTTGCTCCAAGAATGGCCTCCCTGATCTTTCACAACTACCGCATTCACTTCTGCTCCTCGTGTCCACCTTTGAATCCCCTAGCGAGCTACTTTGAATTCTCTTGAGCTCAGAATAGATACACGTTGCCTTTCATTCTGTTAATCCTCCTCTTCCTGGTCAAACTGCCACGACTCACCCTTAGCTCACTCTAATTGGTCGATCATACGACACACAATATTGCTAGACAGTTAAGGGTCGCTTTGACTAAATCGCATGTCAGTGAGACACTTATCGTGTCTCACCCATGCGATTAGGCTCTTCATCTGTCATTGGCATAGCATGCCTCTATCGGTGAGACCTTATGTTGAGCAGAAAAAGTCATATTGACACCCTTGGAACCATTGGTAAGACTATCACTTTCGGGAAGACCTCATGGCGAGCCATTAGGAGTCATACAGATATCTCTTTCATCACTGAGACCTTGACCCTTCGGCAAGACCTTTTACCAAGCACATTTCGCTCTCCCCGACCTTCGTTCATTCCATTCGATGAGACTCCTTGTCAGTTGGTGAGACATTACACCAACCAAGCCCTTTTCCCGTGAGTAAAACTCCTTCGGTGGGACACCCATGTGTCGGTGAGACCTCACACCGAGGTCTTCATTCTTTCGTTATGCTCTGCCTCCTTTATCTTTCAGTGAGACATCTCTTAATCGCCAAGACCTTGTGGCGATGAAATCTTGCTTTGTCGATGTTGTTTCGTTCATTAAGACTCTAATGGATTAGCAAGACTTATGCCGATATTACCTCATGTCAGCGAGACCTTTTTTAGTCGCTGAGACTCTACACCAACTGAAGCCTTCTTTCGCCGAGCCCTAAGCACTTCGGGAGACCAACAACCATCAGTGAGACATCTCACCGATTTCATTTCATTTTGGCCAAAATTTATCTCCTCAGCATGACATCACATCGAATCCCCTGTACTCTCGGTGAGACACCATGCTTATTGGCTAGACCTCCTACCGAAGGAAAAATTATTTCTGAACTGAAACTTCCGTGGGGCCTTCTTCTTTCGAGCAGACCTATGGCGATATCTCTTCTGTGTTGCCAAGATTCTAGCACATCGACCAAACTTTATGCCGAAGGCATAACCTTTTTTCGATCTTTCGTTTCAAAGAGACCTCTCCATAGTCACGTCAATATGTATTCCTACGTTCATATGCATTGCTATAACATCCTCTTGTCGGGGAGATATCTTGTAGATACCCTACATCTTGCCGAAACCTTTATATGTTCACTTTTGGTCGTCGTGACAATCTCATTCTCTCCCTAATGAAGCAACATGTCTGTGTGACTATCACTGGTTGGTGAGACTTCAAGACCTCATACCGATAGAACCCTTTTGTGCTTTGTCGGCGAGACCAAATGCATTCGCCAAGACATCTCCTCGCTATAAATTTTCTCACCGAGATGCATATCTTTTTGGTGGTCGGCAAGACTTAAGGGACTCCACAAGACCACCCATTGAAGAAGACAACTCCTACCAAAATGTTTACCCGATGCGATTATTTAGTGAGACATAAAGATCTCGCCGAGACCTTTCTCCGAAGGAGATCCTCATGCCAATGGGGAAACTCTTAGTCGTCGGGACAATGATTTTTTCCTACCGATAGGAACCTATAGGTGAAGAATTTAGACTTGATGGAACCCTTGCTAGTTGGCAAGACATCTAGAAGGTCTTGCCGACTTTCTCCTGAAAGGAAAATTATGTCAAACTTGACTGAGGCCGACCTTTCAACTAAACTCCCTTGTTTTGCATCAAGTGAATGATCTAATCATGCACAAAAAATGTCCCATCTGGCCTCCTTGAACATCTGAAATGCAATTTTACCTACCTGATCGAGCCGATAGGTGAAAATTGGGCAACATTTTTGGCGACCTTTGCTGGATGTTTTCCTACTAAACACAGAAACTAGTAGCCTGGCCTATCCATTGGGCACGTAATCATTGGGAAAACTCAAGAACAGACTTGGAGCAGCCTTGTACATGACTATAGCACATTGTAACTCACTAGAACACTTGGAAACTTATTGAAAACAAGAAAAAACTGCTGAATGGAAACTATTAACTGTGTTGGGACAGCACTTAGGGAATGTAAACTGCATCTAAACCTACCCTACACTAACCAGTAAGAAATTGATCAAACAAACCCATTGATAGGTTGGGTAAAATAATTTCCTTTTCTAAAAAATTTACAATGTTTGCTTATACTCTGGAGAACAACTGAAGAGAAATGAAGCATGCATGACAATTCCATAGATGGCTGTAGGATCTCTTGCAGAACATATTCAGGCTTACTAACTTTTTCATACGGAATGTAAACATTCTCGTTATGAGGTGGAAAGGTAACTTGAGTGTGCTCCTCCTAAGCAGTACCCTCATGCTTGGGTGCGAGCAAGTTATTAATATCTTTGTTGGTCTCCATTTTGGCTAGATGCCTAATCAGGCATCCTTGTGAAAGAATAGCTTCCAAGCCAATCCTGTTGGGTCTACTTTGATTAGTTGCTTCCACAGTCATAACCCCATGATGATTGGAATGAGCTACCTTGTGTGATTCAAATGAAATTATGGCAGCTCCTTCCACTTGGTTATTCTACTCACACTCTCCAGATTTAGCTAATGATGGCTTGGCTTCAAGCTTTGAGCAAAAATCCTCCACTATGCTTAAAAACATATCCTCTTCAAGTTCTTGAATAGCTTCCTCATGCATGACATGTCCTACATCAATCTCATAACTTTCTCCTTGAACACTTAAAGGAGTACCCATCCCTTTCAAAACATGCTCTTGTTGATCATGCCCCTCTTCATGGATGTTTTCACAGGTACCAACCCTTTCACCTCTTAAGACCAGGTTGCCCCCATATTCCTCTTGATGAATGAACAACCTATCAAAGTGAATTTCATCTTCTAGTTGTCGAAGCTTTAACACTGGTGTTAGTTCAAACAGTGTGTCTCTATCATCACCCACAAGACTAGGAAGTTCAACGGGCTAGTCTATTGTGAGCTCATCACTTTGCAGCTCAAAACTAGGCATTGAGGTAAGTTCAATCAAGCACTGCTCGTCTTCACCTATAAATTCTGGAAGTTCATCAAATAAACAAACAAAAATTTGAACTTGAGCATCCTTTCCTTCTTCCATTGTTTGTTGTCTTACTTCCTGCCTCTCCTCCTATTTGTGCTTTTCTTGCTGTAGTCGGTAACATGCTACAGCTAAATGCATTGGATTTACTTTGCTAATTCTCTCCATGAGGAGTAAGTCATCTGGATCAATGGGTTGCTCTTGAGGGATGATGGATTGGTCTTGTTCAGGTACTACATTTACTTGCATTGAATTGAACCCCTTAAAGCTTGGAATTTCAAACTGAGAAGACTTACTAGGGGATCCAAGAGCCTGACTTTTCCTAAAGCTGGAAAACTTGTACTTGGGAACCTCTTGTTTAGAAAAATTTAACCTCATTTATGCATCTTTTGCAGCCAGCTGCTGGGCAAGCCTCTCTTCAAATTTCCTCTTTTGGGTCTCCCATTCCTCCTCACTTGTCTAAGCTTGGTAAGCTTCTTGTTCTTGTTGCCAATCGATCTCCTGCTCATGAAGGTAGGCCTGATAGGCCATCTCTTCTTGTTGTTGATCATACTCCTGCTACCTCCTAAGCTCTTCCATCTGCCTTACGATGTCCATCATTTTGTCCTTCATGTTATTCATGTTATTCTTTATATAATCAACCTCTTGGAGCTGATTTTGGACATCCAAATGTGGATCCGAAGACTGAGCAGGGGTGGGTGGGAGGTAAGCATATTGAGCATGTTGATAAGTTGCTATTGCATGGCTGTTTGGGATTAAACCAGCAGCATGATTGGCCTGATATGGCTGATAGGGTGATTGGTTGACATGATTTTCATGAAATGAGGGATGATTAGCAGTTTCATGACAAGATGGATGATAGAACATGTCTTCATAAAATGTAGACATTTTGGAGCATTCATAGACGCTGTAAATGCATTAAAATTTCTTGTAAAACAAGAAGACTAGATCTGATTTTTCTAGAAATAAGAACATACCAGCACTTAATCTGCTTGAAACCAGTTGATATTCTCCTGGAGTCACCAAGTATGTAAAGAAAATGCCTCCTAAAGGCTGAAACTACTTATGCACACACCATACAGCAGCAATAAAATGCATAAACATGAACTGAGAATTAGTTAACGAGTCCCACCAAGCGTGCCAGAAACTGTTAGCTCTTAGAAATTGCACCCTATGCAAAATTATAAAAAACTGAGCTTTCTAGAGAAACATGGGATCATTTCAAGGCTATGGGTCACCTAAAATTGAAATGAACCTCCGAAGAAGGCCGGCTTCCTTTGTGCTATCACCTAAACTACTAACCTTTATGAGGGAAAGGGAGAAAGAGTGCATGAAAATAAAAATGAATCCTATGGTGATGGACCAAATTTAATAAGAAGGCATATAACACAGTTTAAACACACAGTTTCAATCAATGACAAAAGCTTTGTCATACACAACTCAATCACATATGTTTTCTACATAAACATTTCATGAAAAGGTTCATATGGCTACACTCCTAGAAGGAAGGAATAACTCCACAACTAGAGAATATTGCATTTTGAACACATCTCACAACCTACAAAAATACATATTGCTCTATAGAAAGGTGCTAAGATAAGACATAACTACAAGGAATCAATCATACAGTTTCACAAGTAGTTTCATCAATTATACAAATGCACACGATTTAATAGAGAGATTGAAAAGGTAAAGTACTTATACTCATTGATTTCAATGGTGAACACTGAGATACATGTTTTTCATGAGCTACAAAACATACCCTCTCTTTTGCAAAGAACCCTACAAGTTACAGAGGTAGAAAAGTACCAAGTATGAACTATCTACCAAAATGCCAAAAAAAATGCCCTATATACAAAAGAGTGTCAGCCCCTTAGGGCTTACAAAAATATCTCCCTTCAGGATAAATCTCCCTCAGATCTTTTGACGAAATTAATGTTGCATCCCCGTGGCCATGTTGGTGTGGAGTCACTCCAGGAATGGCCTCCCTAATCTTTTGCAACTACCGCATTCACTTCTGCTCCTCGTGTCCACCTTTGAATCCCCTGGCAAGCTGCTTTGAATGCTCCTAAGCTTAGAACAGATACATGTTTCCTTTCATTCTATTAATCCTCCTCTTCTTGGTCAGACTACCACAACTCGCCCTTAGCTCACTCTGATTGGTTGATCATACGACACACGAGATCACTCGATGATTAAGGGTCGCTTAGACTGAATCGCATGTCGGTGAGACACTTATCGTGTCTCACCGATGTGATTAGGCTCTTCATCTGTCGTTGGCATAGCATGCCTATATCGGTGAGACCTTATGTCTAGCAGAAAAAGTCATATTGACACCCTTGGAACCATCGGTAAGACTATCGCTTTCAGGAAGACCTCATGGTGAGCCATTAGGAGTCATATAGATATCTCTTTCATCATTGAGACCTTGACCCTTTGGCAAGACCTTTTACCAAGCACATTCTACTCTCCCCAATCTCCGTTCATTCCATTCAATGAGACTCCCTGTCGGTCAGTGAGACATTACGCCGATCGAGCCCTTTTCCAGCGAGTAAAAATCCTTTGGCGGGACACCCATGTGTCGGTGAGACCTCACACCAAGGTCTTCATTCTTCTGTTATGCTCCACCTCATTTATCTTTTGGTGAGACATCTCCTAATCACCGAGACCTTGTGGCGATGAAATCTTGCTTTGCTGATGTCGTTTCATTCATTGAGACTCTGATGGATCGGCAAGACTTACGTCGATATTACCTCATGTCGGTGAGACCTTTTTTAGTCACTGAGACTCTACACCGACTGAAGCCTTCTTTCGCAGAGCCCTGAGCACTTCAGGAGACCAACAGCCATCGGTGAGACATCTCACCGAGTTCATTTCATTTCAGCCAGACTTTATCTCCTCAACATGACATCACATCGAATATCCTGTACTCTCAGCAAGACACCATGCTTATCAGCCAGACCTGCTACCGAAGGAAAAATTATCGCCGAACTGAAACTTTGGTGGGGCCTTCTTCTTTCGAGCAGACCTATGGTGATATCTCTTATGTGTCGCCGAGACTCTAGCACATCGGCCAGACTTTATGTTGAAGGCATAACCTTTTTCCGATCTTTCATTTCGGGGAGACCTCTCCATAGTCACGTCGATATGTATTCCTATGTTCGTATGCATTGTTGTAACATCCTCTTGTCAGGGAGACGTCCTATAGATACCCTACATCTCACCAAAACCTTTATATGTTCACTTTTGGTCATCATGACAATCTTGTTCTCTCCCTGATGAAGCAACATGTCATTGTGACTATCACTAGTCAGTGAGACTTCAAGATCTTATACCGATAGAACCCTTTTGTTATTTGTCGGTGAGACCAAATGCATTCACCAAGACATCTCCCCGCCGCAAAGTTTCTTACCAAGATGCATATCTTTTTGGTGGTCGGCAAGACTTAAGGGACTCAGCAAGACCACCCACTGAAGAAGACAACTCCTACCGAAATGTTTACCCGATGCGATTAGTCAGTGAGACAT
This sequence comes from Sequoia sempervirens, assembly GCA_007258455.2. Lineage (NCBI taxonomy): Eukaryota > Viridiplantae > Streptophyta > Pinopsida > Cupressales > Cupressaceae > Sequoia > Sequoia sempervirens. The sequence continues at coordinate 139,000,079 of VDFB02256132.1, forward strand.
AAATATCTCACCGAGACCTTTCTCCGAAGGAGATCCTCATGTCGATGGGGAAACTCTTAGTCCCTGGGACAATGATTTTGTCCTGCTAATAGGAACCTATAGGTGAAGCATTCATACTTGATGGAACCCTTGCTAGTCAGCAAGACATCTAGAAGGTCTTGCCGACTTTCTCCTTAAAGTAAAATTATGTCAAACTTGAATGAGGCCGACCTTTCAACTGAACTCCCTTGTTTCACATCAGGTGAATGATCTAATCATGCACAACAAATGTCCCATCTGGCCTCCTTGAACATCTAAAACACAATTTTCCCTGTCTGATTGAGTCCATAGGTGAAAATTGGGCAACACTAATCATTCATACTCTAAAGATAATCAAGATGAAGGTATACATCTTTCATTTTATTACTCTTTCTCACAAACATACATGAATCACTTAGCACTTCCACTACTATCCATAAATACACATGAGATAATCAAACCACATTACTTAATCATTATATTTCATTCCAATATAGAGTTACATAAATAATAAATATCCAATTACAACAATCATAATCCATAATAACTCATCATGAACTCATTCTACTACTAGTCCTATTACATTGGTTCACAAAGTAAAAATTACATATTCCTTCTTTACAATTACATCTATCTCAAGTTACGAATACATGAGTCAAATCTCAATTACATAGTTTATGCTCCAAAGATATCCATCCACATGAAGAGAAGATATAAATCCAAATCCATGCACACTAGCAACCATTGAAGAACATCCCAATGGAAGAAGGCATCAAACCACCTGACCATGTGGAACCAAATAGGAACCACCCCCCATGCTAGGAGATGACAGGGGGTTCCAACTCACACTCGAGACCTAGGCTAACACCTAACAACAAAGGGACTCAACATGACATCCACAAAGATAACAACCATAGTCAATGAATCAAATCACAAGGCTAATCATAAATCAATAAACTCCCAGAGGTGTAACAACAACCAAAGCATAAGGATCATGGACACATGTAGGGAAAGAGTGTCATCACATGCTATCCTCACAAAGAAGGGGCCAAGCCACACCTTGATAGACATGCGGAGCCATCTCAACCTATGAACAATCAAGGGAGTTTGGCTTACCATCGTAATGGTCTTCCCAATCCCATCTTGAGTCTCTCCTCCAGGGCTATGAGTGGGGCACAAAAACTACTCATTATCTTGATTATGTGAATCCTAATTACCCATTCCCACTAATCAAATTATTATTGTTATCACTTGTAATTATATATAAACACTTCATGTGGTTCCATGACAGGTCTAGACCCTAAGCATCCTCTCTAGGAACCTCTTAGAGCCTATTGCTCACAACCCCGATCCTACACATGCAAGAGCCCACTCTCCCTATCCATGGACCAAGACCTTAGGGTAAAACATAACATAATGACATCAAAATAACATCATGAAGGCTCAATATGAAATGAATCTATCAACACAACATCACTGATACAACTGAAGCACATATGAACCATAAAGCCAACACATAAAGGAAGAGCCTTCACCAATCAAAGCATAACAATAAACATGAGTAAGGAATGCATTACTCTTACTCAAACATAGAAAAATACATCCTCAATAGTGAGGCACAATCCTCTCACTAGAGCTCTGAAAATATATCCCTCAACAGCAAGGGCATTCTCCCTCTTGTTGGAGCTATGCAACACATATGCACAATCATCAACAGTAAGGTACAAACCATCCTACTGGAGCTCAAACCAACATGAAATGGTCAAGATAACATCAAAATACATCTTTGAGAACATCAAATCAATCACCAAAAGCCTCTAGTACTTTCCCCAATCCGAAAAAGTGACCTCATTGGACCAAATTGAGAAAACTAAGAAAACCAAGCAGTTTAGCGCATCCAAAACCCATATTAGTGCGTATGAGGTCCATACTAGCACATATGACCTATGTTTTAGCACATATGACTTGTCTTTTAGCACATATGAGGTAGAGAGCTAAAATACAAGAAATCAAAAGTTTTAGGTGACGAAAATGCCCAGTTTTGCACATGGGCTCAAAAAATAGATAAATGAAGCTCTCAAAAGGTGCCTTGAAAACATAGAATTACATTCACAAAGTCACACAAATGAATTTCAACATCAAATCCCTGCACCTCCTTCACACAGGCTTACACAGAACTTGCCCAGATTACAAAGGACTTCACCCAAGGATACAATGGGGTAAAGGGAAGACTCTTACACCATAATGAAAGGAAACAAGACTCTATAAGACCATCAAGAAGAAAGGACAACAAGAACATCAAGCACAGAAAGACAGTCACTTTCAATCACAACATACACAATCACATTCCTCCATCCCATAGGAACATATGTATGAATAGAACCATGAAATTTATTCCCAAATCAATAGATAATATCTTAATATCAAATAACATTCTCATTCACCCCAAAGACAATCTTTGAGAAGACACAGAAGAAAAATTCTTTTCTGAAAATTAAAATGCAAGAAGTTAAGATCCTCCAACCTGGATCTAGAAGTGATGGAAATGCCAATCAAAGAAGAGTAATCAATCCAATCTAACACTAGCAATCCAATTCCAAGCTCAAACAATCCAAAATCCAAAATCTTCAAGCAACATTTGCAGAGATGCCAACCTCGGCAATGCACAACCAAAACCAATAAATAGAAAAAATAAACCAAAACTATCGAAATGCACCGACTAATCCAAATATTCTATTAAACTATATAATATACCTACCATACATAATATCGAGGCAAGTAATATTTAATAATATTATTTACTTACCTCCCCACAACTCAACCAATATGGTAAAAGGGTAGGTAGGTTAAATAATATGTCCATAAATCATATAATAACAAAGGTTAATATATTTAATAATAATAATATAAACTTTAGCAAATAAATAATAATCAAAACCCTAATAAACAATTATATAAATAAATTAAATTGATAAAAGCTAAATATAAATAAAATCCAATTAAATATAAAATCAAACCAACATAAAAAAAACATTATTAAACAATAAATAATTAATAAATAACCACTAAAACAATCAATCAATAAATCAAATAAATCAAATAAATAAAGCTCAATAATCATTAATCAAGCCAATATAGATAAATAATAAATAATCATCCAAATAATAAGTAAATAATAAAACTATAATATCAATGCTATAATATTAATACCTTATTAAGCTGACATCAATTAAATAATAATCACATACTCACATCACCTCAAACAACCCGACATAGGGTCGAACATCAACACAAAACTCTAACCATCAACTTGTGCCACAACACAAACTAACAAGGTAGACAACTTAAGCCTAGAGTATGAAAGGGAAACACATGCCATCTCTGACAACTTTCCATTAGGATAAGACACGCTCTAACTTGTGAGACTAAGTGGAGTCGATGTCTAGTACCTGCAATCCTGCATCCACCACTAAACACAATACAACATATATACAATACATATGCATCATAAATGATCAGGCATGTGACAGAGAATCACGTCATATAATACTCGCAATGAGTGGTATGCCATCGTCTCTATTCATGAATACACTAGAAGTCAACCACAATCATCATTGCATCAATTCAGCTAATAGGATCATGAACTAGGATTAGCATAACCAAGATATCATAAAAATTTCATAAGCAATATGATCCATCATGAATAATAAGCACATATAAACCATCAAATATAGGTCCATCATCAATATAGTCTAAGGTGTATCAATCATCCACATAAGTCATCAAATAGAAAATGTCCATATAAAGTATCTAGCATCATCCATATCATCTGAGATAGAAATAGTCATAAACATGACTCAAAGCATCACATAAGAGTCTATTTATGCCTATGGATGCATAAATCAAAATGTGAGTCTAGGAGGGACACTACATCCTCCCCCACTTTGCCTAGGTTTACTCTTGGAACCCTGAGAACAAATAGGGGTAAAGCTCTCTCATCCGCGCAACATCCTCCCAAGTCACCGAAGAATCATCACTCGAGTCCCATTGGACCCTTATTTGCTCTATGTCCCAACCCCTGAGGGTCAACCCTCAATGTTGAAGAATGTGCATGGGCTCCAAAGAAAGTTGTCTATCCTCTACCTACAATGCATTACAATCCAAAACATACGATACATTAGGATGATAAGGCCTCAAAAAAAGCACATGAAACACATCATGGATACGGGACAAGCTGGGTGGCAAGGAAAGGTGATAAGCCACAAGACCAATCCTCTCCAAAATCTCAAAAGGTCCAACAAATTGAGGAGCCAACTTATAGCATTTTCCATAATAGATAGGACTCTTTCATGGACGCACTCTCAAAAACACCTTATCACCCACTAAAAACTGCCTATCCACACGGTGAGCATCCACATATTTCTTTTGTTTGTCTTGCACTACTGTCAAATGCTCTCTAATACGTGTCACCTATTGCTCTAAATCCTACAATGTCTCTGAACCAATAAGCATTGTGTCCTCCAAACGATCCCAACCCAAGGGTGTCTGACACGGTTGACCATACAATGCCTAAAAAGGGGACATGCCAATCGAACTGTGATAGCCATTATTATAGGAAAAATCCACCAAATGAATCTAATCCTCCCATCTAGACTGTTGATCCATGAAATACATCTACAACATATCCTCCAACACTTGATTAACCCTCTTAGTCTAACTATCTGTCTCGAGATGATATGATGAACTAAAGTTTAGTTGCGCTCCTAAATCATGTTGAAGGGAAGTCCACAATGCTGAAGTGAACACTGGATCACGATCTGATATAATTTGTTGAGGAATACCATGCAATCTCACTATCTCCTCCATGAAAATACAAGCCACTATCGCCATTGTGTATGAATATTTGATTGGAGAGAAGTGTGCCACCTTGTTCAACCTGTTGACAGTGACCATGATAGCATCATGTCGATGAGAAGACATAGGCAATTCAACGATAAAATTCATAGATATAATGTCCCATTTCTAGTCTCGAACCAGGCTGGACTACAACAAACCTATTGGATGTTGATGCTCTACCTTCACACGCTGACACTCCAAGCAAAAAGACACAAAATCCACTCTATCTCTCCTCATGATTGCCCCATGATACAGCTATCACAAATTTGCATGCATCTTCTTAACACCTGGATGTGTCGAGTAAGGTGCACAATGAGCCTCTGATAAGATCAATTCTCAAATACCATTTGAAGGTGGAACATAGATACATCCCAAATTTTGAATAAGACCATCAGACTCCAAGGATTATCCTACATATATTCCATTCAAAGCTCTCCCTGAAGCAATCTCTACTCTGACCTCCTGGTACCAAGCATCTGAAGGAAGGGCAGTAAGAATCCTACTCCTCAAATCTAAACTAAGAGTCATCACTGAAACCTCATGTCTCTTACAACTCAAGGCATCTACTACCACTTTCTCCTTACCCTGAATGTATCTCACCTCAAAATCATACTCACACAAAAACTCCATCCAACACCGCTGCTTAGAATTCAAGTTCAATTGCGTGAAAATGTACTACAAACTGCAATGATCACTATGTAGCTCAAACCAATGCCCAAGAAGGAAATGTCTCCATCATACCAAATCATGTACAATTTTCGCTAGCTCTAAATCGTGAGTAGGATAATTCAACTCATGATCTTTGAGCTTACGTGACTCATATGCTATCACTCGACCATCCTACATCAAAACTACTTCATGACCCTCCAAAGACACATCTGTGCACACCACAAAATCACCCAAAGGATCTGGTACTAATAGAATAGGTGCACTAGTCAAATTCTCCTTAAGGATTCGAAATGTTGTCTCACACTAATCTAACCACACAAACTTCTTCTATTTCCTCTGAAGAGAAGTGATAGGATGAGCAATCCTCGAGAAATCCTGAACACATCGACAATAATAGCCTGCAAGACCCATGAAACTATGAACCTCACCCACATTAGTGGGTGCTGGCCAATCCACAATAGCCTGAATCTTAGAGGGATCCACTATGATACCCTCTCCTAATATGACATGGCCAAGATATCTAACCTCTGTCTAGAAGAACTTGCACTTTGCCATATTGGTGTATAATTGGTTCTCCTGAAGACACTGCCAAACCTACCTCATGTGCTCCTCATGCTCCTCCATTGATCTCGAGAAAATCAATATATCATCCAAAAATACAAGCAAAACCCTATCGAGATAAGTCATGAAAACTCCATTCATCAAGCTCATGAAAACTGATGGAGCATTAGTGAGACCCAAAGGTACCACTATAAACTCATAATGTCCATATCAAGTGTGGAATGTATGATGAATATTCGCCCCGTGAATCCTCAAATGGTGATACCCAAACTTAAGTTCTATCTTGGAGAAGATCTTTGCATCCTTAATATGATCAAACAAGTCATCAATCCTCGACAAAGGATATCAGTTCTTCACCGTCACCTTATTAAGATGTATGTAATCAATGCATAGGCAAAGAGAACCATCCTTCTTCACAAATAACACCAGTGCACCCCATTGGGAAACACTAGGATGAATGAATCACTTAGCTAGAAACTCCTCCAAATACAACCTCAACTCACTCAACTCTTGGGTAGTCATCTGATAGGGAGCCTTTGATATCGGCTCTACTCCTAGGACCAAATTTATCTGAAATTCAATGTTGTGCTTAGGCAGCATACCTAGAATCTCACTAGGGAAAATATCTAAAAACTCCTGTAGGATGGCATGATGAATAAAGAGATCATCATGATTCCCTCCTTCATCCAAATCATCCACTCTCATTGCAAATAATTGACAACCCTGTCGCGCACATCGCTTCAACTACATAGCGAAAACCATGTGAAGGGAAATAGGTTGCTACTCACCCACTATCTCCACACTCTTCCCACTATCATCAAGATACTGCACCCTTTTTCCACAACAATCAATACTAGCCTGATGAGCATCAAGCCAATCCATGCCTAGCACTACACCATAGGAACCCAAAGGGAGAACACAAAGATCCACTGAGGTGGTACAAACTCCCAAATCCAACATACAACCATGCACGAAGGAATCCACTACCACCTTGGACCCTGTAGCCAACTCAGCCTGCCACCTATCACCTTGCTTTGCCATAGCAATCCCTCATCACTCTACTATTGAAGGAGAAATGAAAGAATCTAAAGCACCTGAATCAAATAGTATTGAGCAAGAGATACCACCTATCTCACATGTGGTCTCAACAACCGTAGCTTGGTGCTTATCCTAACGGTTATCAACCACTGCAAATACACAATGGGATCTCCCTCCATCACCTATTGTGGGCTCGGAAGCCGCTAGTCTCTATCTTGACATTTGTGTGGTCCTTTAAGGACACTGAATAAAAATGTGGCTTGGTTGACCACATGAGAAGCAATCTCTCCTACTGAATCCTCTACTCACTGGAGGCACACTGGGTTGTTGAACACTACCTCTGTTGGAAACCTATTGGAAATTCTATGCTAGATGAGAAGGAAAATATTGCCTATCACACTACCTACCATGATATTTATCTTGTTGTGATCTAGCACCAGGCACAAAGTTCTAACTCCATGAAATCTTCTGAAACCACTGACTACTCCAAGAAGAAGATGGATAACTCCTGGAAACACCTAAAGATTGCACCTGCACACCTCTCTCAACTGCTCTTGGGGCTAGAGCACTAACCATTTGCACACCTGGTGCACCTCCCAAAGAAAAAGCATGTTCTCCTTGACCAACCACACTTCTCCACAATAGCCTCCATAGTCTTAGGCTTGAGAATTCGAACCCCTCCACTGATGCGGTCATTAAGACCTCTAACAAAATGTTGAATCAAGATAAGCTCATCATCTACTATCCCATTGTACTACTTAAGTTCAAAGAACTTACGCTCGTACTTCTCAACTGTCATGTTTCGCTGCCTCAAATCATGAAACTCGTTTTCCTTTCTCTACCTCCAATGATCTAACAAGAATTAGGCACAAAACCACTCAAGAAACAACTCCCATGAAACTATAGCAATGTCCAAATGCAACTTTTGCTCCTCCGTACGCCACTGTGTCGAAGCAAAGTCATGAAGATGCATGATCACACACACCTAGCCTTGGTGTTATTTCTATAGGGATGCATAGCAAAACATCTTCCCATGTCTAGAAGCCAAGTCTCTGCCTCCATGCCACTACTAGAACCATCGAAGGTAGGGGAACAAGACCTCAAAAGATCACTCATATGACTAGCTGCATTCGCATCTTGATCCACAACCACATCTGCTCTCCTACGAGGTGAACGTGATTGCTCTCCCTCCAGACAACCAGAATGGTGAGACTCCTCCTATTGATTCTCCTCCTATCTCAATCCTAAGTGACCAAAAAGATCCTAAAGCACCAACTACAAAATTGCATCACCACCCTGTTGATCCTACTACTACTCCTCATGGTGTGACTCTTCAAAAACCTTAGGATGAGGATTTCATCGAGTACCCATATGCACACCATGACCACAACCTCTACCTCTACCTCTAACAGGCATCTTGTCTAACCAAGACATAAAAGAAACTATAAGCTAAGAGCCAGGGCAACAAATGCAAGAAAATAACAAGTAGGGACAAACCGTTGGGCTACCCCATGCTATAGTGCTAACATGCACAATGGACTCATATGAAACTAGAGTACCCAATGTATGAACATGGGATCTAATATCAGATATAATTCATGCCAAAACACCCTAGATAAAATAACTAAACTAACTAACAAATAGAGATTTTTTTTTTTAAACATCTACTAATGCAAAATAATAACTATCATTACTCAAGATCATAGATTAACATCTACATGAATGCTTAAGACATCATGAACATATCCATAACCATAACAACATATAACACAAGCAGAAATAACATCATAACAATCACCATCTCAATGCATACATATATTTAATCATTCATTCAATCATTCCCTAGGGTACTTCAACACCACTACTTAACAAATCTTACACATAAACACATCTCCATCTAAAATATCATATGCACTTAATACAATCATTTCCTAGTCAATTACTTTCTTATTAACCATGAGAATCACTAACAACATATGCATATCCTAACATATCCCATTAACTCTTAAGTTCATTTTAAAGCACCACTTAAACATTCCGCATTCCCTCTTTGAAAACCATCTATCATGACAATATCATCTTTCCACATGAAATATAAAGCATGAGGTGATGCCAAAATATAAAGAAAAAAGGGTCTACCAGGTATATATCCAACATCAAGATGGGAGGATTAGCCAAATAAATCTTGATAGATTTGAAAGCCTTGTGGTATTCATCATCTAATCAAAAATAGTCATCTTTCTTCAATAAGCCTGTGAATGGAAGGGTATGATCAGCCAATTGAGATACAAATCTATGAATTACTTGAATCTTCCCTTGTAAACTACATAGTTGAGAGATGTTCTTAAGTGGAGGCTGTGTGTGGGAAATGTTAGTATCAAAATAAGATAACAAAAACACACCAATGCAACATTAAACAAAAGAAAAGCTAAATAAAATGAAATCAAAGAAATCAAACAGAGCTTCTTCAGAATTGTTCCATTGTCCTCTATCTCCAATGATTTGTTTGAAGCTATTGCTCTCAGATTGTGTAAGAAAAGCTTCTCAGAATGGCAACCTACAGAATGAGTATGCAAAGGGAGAGTACTTCTCTATCCTATATGCTGGTGGAGTGAAATGTTGATATACGGATATGCACAGGGGTTGTAGATTATGCACAGGGGCTGTGGATTATGAATGCTATTGAAGCTATGATATGAGGATGATAGGCCATGATATGGATTGCTAATATGCTAAGCTATGCTATGCTATGCTATTATTCTAAAGACTATGGATGCTAGAAGGCTGATTGACTATAGTTTCCATGTATGCAAGCTTCTCTCCTTTTCTTTTTTTTCAAAGACCCGATAGTCCCTTTTATAGATTTTTACAGGCAAGAGCCTGGCTGGAAAAAATCAATGGCTATGAGATTGTATGGTAAATTTTAATGGTGAAATATTAAGAGGTTGAGAGGAAGATGGAATATGTTGCGAGGTTGGAGAGAAGAATGGAGGTTTGTCTTCAACCCACGGGAACAACTTTGCTCAGAAACAGAGAAATTTATTAATTTTCTGTTTTGAAGTTTGTTTCATGGTTGTTGTAGATAATCCAAATTAAATAAATAAATTTATTTAATTTTATGTGATTTTGAGGATTTAAAATATTTTTGAAATATTTGATGTGAATGAACATTAGAAGATTTAAATAAATATTTTGGAATATTTAATTGCAATGTGACTTTAGAAGATTTAATTAAATATTTAGAATATTTAATTGTGAATGGACTTTAGAGGAATTTTAGAAAAGAAGAATATTTAATCTTTATTTGAATAAAATATTCAAGCCAAGATTATATGATAATTAATATAAATAAATCATAATTTTATTTAATTAATTAAGAAATGGATAAGAAAAGTGATTAAATAAACTTATTTATTTAATCTATATGAAAGAATGAACAATATAAATAAATTATTTAGATTTATTTATACGTAGATTGAATTCAGAGATTTAATTAAATATTAAAAATATTTAATTAATTACCAGACTATTGTGATGTGACCATTTTTAGGTTTATACATTTTTCCCCTCTTTGAAGTGATGTGTTTTACGCATTGCTTCAAAGAATTTTGAAATTTTCCCTAGATGCTGATTGTCGAATGTTGATAGGTATATGCCCCCTTGGACGATGAATCGATAAGATTTTGATTTTTTGTGAATCTTGTTGAATGTTTAAATTTGCTAGAATTTTTTTATTTTTATGATTTTTAAGATGTCGATTCATCGTTCGAAAATGATGATGTGAAGAAATTGACGTGAAAAGATGTGAGATGAAAAATTGATGACCTAAATTGCCCCTGCTGTGATAAAATGTGATAAAATGCCCCAATTTTTCCTTTAAATAGGTTTAAAATGTCATTTTCCCATTTTAACCTAGTAAAAATTGAAATTTTTGAGCTCTGGAGTGAGAAAGATGGCACTTGTTACCCACCAGCACCGTTTTGAGTGCATCCAACAACATCAGCGGCCAGCACACTATGGACCCACGGTATGTACCCTGTTAAACTTTCAGTGTTTGAAAATTTTCCGTTTAGGGCACATTTTCCAACATTTATGGACCTTCATGCATTCTTTTAGTGCCCTTTATTCTTTTTGTAGTGCCCATTATGTTTTCCATAGCGCCCTTCATTCTGTAGCACCCATTAAGTGTTTTCTAGTGCCCATGATGATTTTGACAACGCCCATTACCAATTTGACAATGCATGACCGTGTATTGATTGTTTGCATATTTCATTGCCTTGTTTTGATGATGTTTGTCTGATTAATTTGTTCCCAAGGTTGTTGGAAAACAAATAATAGCTGATAAATTTTCTTTTAAAGTTGTTAAAAACAAATAGTTGTTGATAGGTTTGCTTCTAAGGTTGTTAAAAACAAACAGGATTTTGATAAAGTTGTTTTCATGAAAATGAAAAACAAAATAGTTTTGGTTGATAAGTTTGCTTCTAAAGTTGTTAAAAACAAACAAGATTTTGATAAATTTGCTTTCATGAAAATGAAAAACAAAATAGTTTGTTGATAAGTTTGCTTCTAAAGTAGTTAAAAACAAACAGGATTTTGATAAATTTGCTTTCATGAAAATGAAAAACAAAAAAGTTTTTTGATAAGTTTGCTTCTAAAGTTGTTAAAAACAAACAGGATTTTGATAAATTTTCTTTCATGAAAATGAAAAATAAAATAGTTTGTTGATATTCAGATTTGACTGATTTTCCTTGATGAATCGATATTGATTTTGCTTTGACTTGATGATTTTTTCTATTTAATAGGAGAGATTGAGCATCTTGCAGTTATGGGAGAAATTCCTGAAGACATGGAGATTGATTCCACAGCTTGTACAGGCGGATAGAGATGTGATCGAGGCATGCGGACTGACCTCATTACTTGAGATGCTTGAGGTGCATCTCAACAGAGCCTTATTGACAGCACTTGCAAAAAGGTGGCACAGTGACATGAACACCTTTCATTTGCTGACAGGAGAGATTACCGTGACTCTTGAGGATGTGTATCACATCCTGAAGATTCTAGTGATGGGTGAGATAGTGGGATTTGATGGCCGGGAGGTGGGAGGTACTGATGCTTTGAGACGGATATTCAAAGATGATCATATTGCAGGATATTGTATCTCATGGGCAGTGATGATGGATTTGTATTCGCCCTTACCCTCTGTACTTGCAGGCTTCATTGGAGGTGTTTTGTGCCTCGACCATAGGTTGAAGGGTTTTGCAATCAGGTGGGGTCATGTACTTGAGAGTATGGTGATGCAGGGTACACAATATGCTTGGGGATCATGCATGCTTGCACATTTATATGATGAGCTACACCATGTTGTATACGGTCGAGGCCAGATTTTAGCTGTTGGTTGTTCACTTTTACAGATATGGGCATGGGAGCATTTTGTCATTATGCGACCATTGAATCATGGATGACAGCCTGTCGGTCGACCGTATAGATTCAGATATACCAATGTCATTGCTTAGCCAAGGATGGGAAAACTGGATCATTGGTAGTATCTTCTGGATGATCTCGATACAATATGTTGGCGGCCCTATGTAGATTGTGAGGCATGGCTAGAGGATGCTAGGGAGATGCCCTATGTCTTTACCACCAGATATCTGATTGGTCATACTCCTAGGATTATTAAGAGGTTTCTTCTTGATCAAGTGTGGTGATACTATGGTCGGCCTCAGGGTATGCCATAGGGTTCTTCTATTTATGCGTGTCAGCAGTAGAAGGTTACAGTGTGGGGTCTGCAGATTGCATATGATGCAGTAGTGGCAGAGTTCACCAGTTTGGGAGTACAGGTGTGGGACTACAGAGCTAATATTCTTGATGGAGGGATGACTCTAGAGTCTGGTCAGTATGTGTTGGAACATCCTATGCCACAATTATTTGATCTTGATGAGCCTACCACTCCAGTTGCAGAGCAGAGACCACGTATAGGGGGACATAGGCGATAGCAAGAGGCAGCTTCAGAGGGTGATGACTCTGAGGAGGATGATGATGATGAGTCAGATGGGGATGGAGATAGTAGTGATGAGGAGAGTGGGGGTGATAGTGGTGGAGGAGGTGGCAGAGGTGGCAGAGGTAGTGGCATGGGTGGTGGCAGAGGTGGTGGCAGAGGTGGACCACGGATGAGACATTTAGCTCCATCGTCTTCAATAGATCCAGTGGTTCTGAGTCAAATAGCTACCTTGCAGAGTAGAGTGTAGAGCTTACAGGGTCAATTAGCACAGGCACATGCCTTGGTTACATAGCTACAGGGACAGTTGATGACAATGATAGCTGATAGAGATACAACCAGACGGCAGGGTGAGCAGGCCATGGCCCTAGCTGACAGTCTACAGAGAGCACCAGCAAGTACCTCGATTGGTGACATGATGAGAGAGGTGACCAGGGCCACCAGGGAGGTAGAGTTCTATAGGACTAGGTATCATGATGCAGTGCCACCTGAGCGGAGAATGAGTTATACACAGTCTCGGTCCACACATAGTCACTCTCGGGCTACCAGCAGGGGTGTATCTCAGCCATTACTTCCATGAGGGTCATTAGGAGCAGGTGGAGCAGGTCCATCAGGTACAGGTGGGGCAGGTCCCAGACCAGCAGCATCAGAGGATAGCACTTCATAGTGCTTTTTGCATGATGTCCTATATGTCTTATTGATACTCTATTGAGACATCTGTATACACACTGATATGATCCCATTTTTTATGATGTTATGTCATGCATAGTTGACATCTTTGTATATTTGACATTCATTTTTGAGATATATGATATGCAGTGATGATTCCTTATGTGATGAATGTGTCTATTTTCTATATGCATGATGTTTTATGTGATGGTTTCACGATGTTAATGCTTATGATGTATATATATGCATGATTTTTAGATATGAAAATGCAAGTGCAATGTTATGATATTATGATTGCGATCTATTGATGGAGGAATATGAATGTGAAATGATGGATGGTACAATTTATGAATTCCCATGAATGTTTTGATTATGATATATGCTTTGTTTTTTTATGATTTTCTGATGCAAATATGTATGAAAAATGTATGTGATGTTTTTGTGAATGTCAAAATGTACTCAGTCATTTATTGGAAAGATATGAAACTTTGATACTTTGCCAGCTTTTTAGAAAAAATCTATAAATGTAAAATGCAAATTCTAAAATGAATGTAATCTATACTAACCATGCAGGGTACCTGTACAATATTGTCATTCTAAGAGCTTATTTTTGCTTTTTGTGTCATCATAGAGCATTGAAATGTTGAAAGTTAATACAAGCATCAAAGGGTATGTTAGCACCAGTGATGACCTGAGTATTGCTTTCATGAATTTTGATATAGAAAGATAATACAAGCATCTAGGTATAATTGAACCGAGATGACCTAAGTATCGCTTGCATAAACAAACAAGAGATAACCCGTTTCCCATGCAAATTCTGAAATGTCATCAATGATACTTAGTAGAGCATGTCTCGCGACCAATTTGCATAGTACTAATGATTTCCTCGCAAACAACAGACAAATAAAAATCATACTCCTTCCTTTCTTTTCTAGTTCAGGACATCATCGAATTTCTCCAGAGATATGATAGAAAATCAACCAACAATTCAATTTTTTCCTAAATTATTTCAAACATTATTCAAATTAAGATCATCCAACTTGGTTATCAACATTGATGTTTGTGTTTTGATTAACGTTGTTTTTGACCATGTTGTTTGATTTCATTGGCATTGAGTGATTGTGTTGGTGTTGTGGTTGATTTGATGTGTCAATGTATGTTGTGCTTTGTCAAACTGTCATTTGTCTATTTGTGATGTTCTAAAAGCTCATTGCCCCTTTCTTGTTTAGTTTATGTTTCTGCCCCCAGTGTAAACACAACCTGAATATTATGGATATGTACAAATTTCATCAAGCCATGATGAAACACAAGGATTCCCATTGCATGATATGGATATGATAGATATGTACAGATGATAGATATAGATAGATGATGTAGTAAAGTGAATGGAAGACATAAGCTAATAGATAGAGGAGCCCATTTTGATCACAAGTAGTGCCTATTTTCTAGGTTTTCACCACTTGTTTTTATTGCACTTTTTTAGATCATGTGAACTTTTTGTTGTTTTTTTCTGCTTTTCTGATTCTTATGTATTTTTTTAGGACTTTTTCTAATTTTTATGTATTTTTTTAGGACTTTTGATGATTCAAACATAGAACTTCTTCAAATGAATGTTGTTGACCGGCTCTTCAAATAGGTCCCCTTTTGATGTAGATAACTGATAGGCTCTATAACCGTATGTTGCAATGATGACAAATGGACCAAGCCAATTTGGTTCAAATTTTCCTTTCTTTTCTCTATCTTGCTAATTGCGTGGATTTTCTTTCAAGACTAAATCACCTAATTGAAATGCATGTGGTTTAACTCTGTGATTGTAGCTACATGATATAACTTGTTGATAACCCTTCAAATGATCAACTGCATGTTGACATCTTTCATTGAATAGTTCTAGCTCTTGCAGACGAGATACTCGGTAGTCTTCATCATTTATCAATCCTTTCAATGAGACCCTAAGTGAAGGTATTTCAACCTCTAATGGTAAGATCGCTTCAACTCCATATACCAAGGCATATGGGCTAGCTCCTGTTGGTGTGCGAATGCTGGCTCTGTATGCCCACAAAGCTGGATTTAACTGGACATGCCAATCACAACCGGCATCATTTACTGTCTTCTTTAATATCTTCAAGATTGTTTTGTTTGAAGCTTCTGCTTGACCATTTCCTTGTGGATAGTAAGGTGTAGAAAACCTGTGTTGGATGTGAAATCTTTCACAAAGTTCATCAACATCCTAGTTCTTGAAAGGCCTCCCATTATCAGTGATGATAGAATTAGGAATTCCATATCGGCAGATGATGTAATTCAAGATAAATGAAGAGATTCGTTTACTAGTCACGGTTGTCAAAGGAACAACTTCGATCCATTTTGTAAAATAATTTATAGCCCTGATAATGAATTTATGCCCATTTGATGATGAAGGATGAATTTTTCCAACAAGATCTACTCCCCACTGAGAAAAAGGCCATGTTGGAGTGAAAGGTTGCAGTTCCTGTGCAAGTGCATGAATAAGATTCCCATGAATCTAGCATTTAGAACACTTCTTAACAAAAGTAAAAGATTCTCTCTCCATGGTAGGCCAATAATATCCCATTCTAACATTTTTTTTGGCTAAGGTTAAACCGCTTGAATGAGTTCCACAAATACCACCATGAACCTCTTGTAAGGCTTGTTCAGATTCATCACGTTCAAGACATCGAAGAAGCGTACCATCAAGATCACGTCGGTAAAGGATATCAGCGATCAAGGTATAACGAGATGATTGGCGTATGAAATTCCTTTTTTGGTTTCGGGATAAGTCCATAGGTAAGATGTTATTTTTCAGGTAGGTATAAATCTTGTCATATAAAGGTGAATCAGAATCGGTTAAATGGCATATGACTTGGTTCTCTAGATTATCATAGGCAGGAGAAAACAATTGTTCCACCATGAATTCATACCATTTTTCATTTTCTGATAATTGTAACAAGGAAGCAATTGTAGCCATTGCATCTACAGCTTTATTATCAATCCTTGGAATTTGTGAAAACTTGATTGCCACAAAATACTTTTTAAAATCATCCACCATGTTCTTGTAAGGTAGGAGCTTATCATATTTAGTCTGATAATCATCATTGATTTGATTAATGACAAGTTGTGAATCACCATAGACTTGCAACTCTGTAATCCACCAGTCCAATGCTATCTTCATTCCTGTGAGCAATGCTTCATATTCAGCGATGTTATTTGTGCAAGGAAACATCAACTGATATGATTTTGGGATGGTATGTCCTTCAAGTGTAACAAAAAGAATCCCTACCCCTGAGCCATGTTGCGTGTAAGATCCATAAAAGTACAATTTCCATGATTTCTTAATTGTTGTCGTGAAGACGTCTGCATCAGGAAATTCAATGTGCATTGGGTTTTCTTCTTGTAAAGGTGCTTCGGCCAACTGATCTGCGATGACTTGTCCTTTTATAGCTCTTCAATCTACATAGTGAATGTCAAACTCACTTAATATCATTACCCATTTTGCAAGTCTTCCTGTTAAGGTAGCTTTGCTTAAGAGGTATTTTAGTGGATCAATTTTGGTTATCAGCTTAACTGTATGAGCCAACATATAGTGGCACAACTTTTGAGAAGCAAACACTACTACTAGGCAAGCTTTTTCAATGAAAGTGTAGTTTAGTTCATGACTTGTTAAAGTTCTGCTGATATAGTATATGGCTCTTTCTTTGCCTGTAGAATCCTCATGTGCTAGTAACGCTCCCAAAGATACTTTTGTTGCTGAAATATATAGTATGAGCGGCTTTCCTGGAACTGGTAGAATTAGGACTGGTGTATTCATGAGATATTGCTTGATCTGATTAAATGTTGCTTCACACTTTTCCTCCCATTTGAATGGGATATTTTTATGCAATAGATGTGTAAATGGTAAGCTTTTGTCTGCCAGTTGAGCTATAAACCTCCTGATGGATTGTAGTCATCCTTGCAGTGATCAGAGCTGACTGATATTTCATGGTGGTGGCATGTCCATTATAGCTTGTACTTTTCCTAGATCAACCTCTATGCCCTTTTCTGAAACAATGTATCCCAAGAGTTTTCCAGATTTAACGCCGAAGACACATTTCTTTGGATTGAGTCGAACATTGAACTTCTCCATTATGATAAAAATCTTTGGCAAGATCTCGAGATGTCCTTCTCTTGTGTTGGATTTGGCCAATAAGTCATCCACATAGTCTTCCATGAAGGTGTGCATCATGTCATGAAAAATGGTTATCATTGCTCTTTGATAAGTCGCTCCTGCATTTTTAAGCCCAAATGGCATGACATTCCAACAATAGGTACCCCAAGGGCATGTGAACATTGTTTTTTCTTGATCCTCTGGTGTAATCTTTATCTGGTTGTATCCTAGTAATCCATCCATTAATGAATACATTGCATAGCCAACAACTAAATCAACAATCATATCTATGTTTGGCAAAGGGAAGTCATCTTTAGGACACGCTTTGTTCAAATCTCTGAAATCTGTACAAATTCTATCCTTTCGTTCGGCTTTGAAATAGGTACGATATTGGAGATCCATTCTGCATAGTCAATAGACCAAATGAATCCAACATCTAAAAGCTTCTTTAACTCTTCTTTAACCAATAATGCAACATGTGGATGCATTTTTCTAAGTTTTTGCTTCATAGGTTTTTCCCCTATGTTTATAGACAAATGATGCATTATTAGATTAGGATCTAACCCTGGCATATCAGCATATGACCAAGCGAAATTGATTTGATTCTCCTTCAAGAACTCTATGAATTTTAGTACTTCTTCCACTGTTAATGATGCTACCAGTTGCAAAAAAATTGGCTGCTCTATTGTACTTATGTTGATTGATTCTGTGGGCTCAATCAAAACAGAAGATATTTCTTGATAATGTTTGGGAAGAGTGTCAAATTTCTCATCCTTCAGTGCCTCAAAAAAAATTTCACCGTCGGATTCACTCTTTATTTTTCTCTTGTTGAGATCTACCACTGCCATTTTTCAGTTTTCACCGATAGATCCATCTTTTATTTCATTTATTTTGCAGCTAAGATACTTGACACCCTTCCTATCAAAATATTGAGTATGAGATTCTTCGATGGAACACTTGTTTTCTTGATTAGATGAACAAAGGAAATTTACAATATCCTCATCATCATGAAATGTAGGGATATGGATAGGTGCATCATTGTCCCAATCAATAAGTTCTAGATAGACTAAAGGGATGGGATCATTAGGTTGGGTAAGGTCTTGAGCATTCAAAGTCATGACATAGTTGTCATTTTCATGATGGACAAGGTCTATGATGGTATTCTCCTATCGATTATCAATCTCGTTACAATCTGAATCGTCCTCACTTGAGTCATTGTCACTTTGTAAAACATAATCAAGTGGAGGCCTTGAGCCCTCCCCTTGTAAGAACGTGGGTGCGAATTTGTGTATGACATCCACCCTTTTCTCTGTTAAGAATGTATCATCAGAGACATCATCCCATTCGTATTCATTGGAATCAGTGTCTGAACTGTTCTGCAATTCAAAAACTAATCCATAAAATTTTTGTAGAGTGACATCTTCATGGGGTTTATCTGAAATTGATTCTCCTTCATGAGTTTGTTGTGCTTGCTGTGAAGTTGACTCTTATGTATCCTTACCATATCCAAGTCCTGTTTTATCTTTTGGATGTATTGAAATAGGTTGAATTGGCTCAATGATTCCTTCTTTTCTTTTTCCTATAGGACCATTTCCTTCATAGCCCATTCTTTGCATGATGGTATACCCTTTACCATATTGTTCGGTAGGTAACTTGATGTGCAAGAGAGATTCATCTTCATCTTTGTATAGCCAGCTTAGGATGTCCCTATCTTCGGCTTCTTCCTCAGTGGTGTTAGCTTTAATGAATTGTCCATCAAACTTTGTGATTGGCACAGAAGCTTGGGATGTAGAGACTATTGCGATCTTTTGATTTGATAGGGTTGGCTGACCATATGACCTCAGAGAAAGAGGTAAGCTAGAAATGGATAGCGAATATTCGCCTACTCCTTTGTCTTTTAAATGTAGCTTGGTGTCAAGATTCTTTGTCAATTCTTGCAATTGGCCTTGTAGATTGGAAGAAGAAGCAGTAAGAGCCTCCCTATTATGCGGCACAAAGGCGTCTTGAGTTGCTCGGAGATTTGAACAAGTTTGGGTGCTATTGTAGTCAGCTTGCATAGTTATTTCTTGTCCATCATACGGAAACTTGAAGCATTGATGGTACGTTGATGGTACCGCTTGCATATCATGAATCCATGGATGACCCAAAATTATGTTATAGGAAAGATCACGGTCTAGAACCTGATAAAAGGTATTTTTCACAAGTCCCACTCTAATAGGTAGCATTATTAGTCCTTTAGAAGCTCTTTCTTCATCATCATATGCCTTGATAGTTATTTTCCTTTCTGGATCAATGGAATTTTATGATATTCCTAAGGCATGTATTAGCTTTAAGGTACAAATGTTTAAACCAGCTCCTTCGTCTATCAAGACACGTCTGATTCGGTGTTTATGGATCATGACTTCAAGATAAAGTGATGAATTATGTGGATGTGTCATGGAGGCGTCATCTTTTTTGGAGAATGAAAGACAAGTTGGGGAAGAAAAATGTCCCACCATGGCTTGAAATTTGTTTACATCCAGATCGGTGTCTACGGTTGTGTTTACAAGAGCTTCTTCTAAAATATTCTTGTGTACAGGAGATATTTTGAGAAGTTCAAGGATGGAGATTTGAGCTGATGTTTTTCTCAATTGATCAACTAGATTATAATGACTTGGAGGAGGAATAGCTGCCTTAGATGAACTTCCTTTTAGGACAACTTTTTCTTGTCCTCTTGTAGTCACATTAACCTATTGATATTCTTGTTTTTCCTTGATTTTGATAACATTAACCCATTGATTATCTGCATAGATGTGGCGGATTATGTTGTCTTCAACATTATTTATTCTTTTTGCTTTGGTATCTGATGTTTCCCCCTTTTGATAGTTTGGTAAAGGATCTTTGAAAGCTTGATGATCATCGTTGGTATGATGTCCTTCAATTGTGATGGTGCCATTGTCAATTAAATCTTGTACTAGATTTCGCAAGGCTTGACAGTTATTTGTTCTATGACCTTTACATTGATGATAATTGCAATAATACGAGTCATTCCATGATGGTGGTTTGACTCGTGGCTCATAATCTCTTTGTGGTGGTAAGGTGATAACCTTACTATCGAGAAGCTCCTTGAGAGAAAACTCAAGAGATTGACCCAAAGTGGTAAAATTCTGTTGATTTGAAAAGAATGTAGGTCTTGGTAGATTTGATTTTTGCGTATTTCCAATATTGTTATTGAAATTACCACGATTATCCTTTTTGTTTTGATTGGTCATGCTTTCTTGATTGGAGTTTTGTCCTTGTTGATTGTTGTTTCCTTGTTGGTTGGTATTTCCTTGTTGGTTGTTTCGTGGAGCACTTGATAGGTTGGAGATAAATGGTCTTGTTCGTAGATTGTTTGCATCCACTATACCATCATTAATGAAATTTTTATTTATGTTCCAAAACCTTGTTTTATCATTGTTGTTATGGTTGGATGAACTTGGATTATCAAGTTTTATCACTCCTCTTTTGACTAAGGCCCCTTCGATGGTAATTGTGTTTTCAATCAATTTTTCAAAGTTATGAGGACAATGAAGATTAAGCATGTAGCTTAATTCTTGATCTAGGCCATTGATGAAGATATCCATATTTTCCTTTTTAGGAATAGGATGGGAATATCGTGCAAACAATCTTCTCCATCTTTGCAAAAATGTAGTGAAAGATTCCCCTACTTTTTGTTTCACTTTACAAAATCAAGCATGGTTATCTGGTGTTGGATGTTGTAGGCGTATTGTGATATAAACTAATTTATTAACTCCTCAAAGGTTTTAATGGGAGAAGTGATCTTGGAAAGCCACTCCATGGATTGTCCACCCAAACTTTGTGGAAACAATCGCATTAAGTAGGTATCTTCATAAGCAAATTGTAGACTCATATTTCGGAAATCCCTCACATGTTCAATGGGATCAGTTTTTTCATTGTACCTATCAAATTTAGGGATTTCGCAATGTTTTGGAAAAGGGATCATTTGAGACTCCTATCAAATGGATAAGGAGATATGTCATCCAAAACATATTTTTTTGTTGCACCCCCTTGCATTTCCTTTATTTTCCCTTGTAATTCTTTTATATGTTGAGTAAGGGCACTAAAATCATTAGGAGGAGTTTCAGAATTCTCTTTAATCCCTTCTATATCAAAATCGGAAGGTAACTTAGCTCCTTGATTAGCTAATGAACGAAAATATCTTTCTTTGTTTCGTTCTAAAATCCTTTCCATAAAAGTATGGAATTGGGGATCATGCTCTGCTTCTTGAATTTTTTCTTCTGTTATCTCTTCAATATGAAATGGATTCTCTTCCTTCTCACTATTATCACCCATTTTTCTTGTGGTACTTTCTCTTTCATCTTTTTATATGTGCTTTTGAGATCTCGTGACAACAGGCATAAGCTTTTCCCCAAATTCTACTAACTTTTGATCAAAAGAATGAAATAGTGCAATTTTTTATGGTTATGAAAGTCAGGATAGAATGAAGATTCTATGACTTAAAAGATTTCTAGTCTTTATCTCATGTTTTTCCTTGATTGAAAGGATGAAAATCCTATTGGCTGGAATTTAAGCAAAAGATCAATAAAAAATTATTTTTCACTTTATGAAGTTTGATCGTAGCTTCGTAAAAAGATGGATTTGTGAGAAATGCCTAATGTGATTGAGTTCTCTATTGCAGAAATTGATTCGAACGAGTAGAATATTCAATTGCAGGTTGGGGAATATAAGAAGAATGAATACACTGACTGTGGTTGTGCCTTTGAGAAAGGGATCTTCTTTGAAATAAATTTTGTGAGTATAATGGTTCTACAGCATAATCATCAGTGAAACCTCTAACACAATCATGATATCGATGGATAAAGGTTCTATGTTTAAGTAAAACCTTTCAACTTTGGTACAAGAATCATCTTTTCTTCAATAGTTTCTTGTAGCTAAGTGGTTTCTTTGGCTTTTTGATTCATTTGAGAATGGATTTCTTAACAAAGGTTGTGGATTTCCAATCTCTTAACATGAGAGTAATCAATGTAATTGTGAGTTTGGATGATCTTTATTGATTTAATGTTTTGAAAACACATCAAGCAAGTTGTAGAATAGTTGTTTTTAAGTCCTATACTAAACATTAAGTGTATGATCAAAAAAAAATTCAAAAATTGTTTTCACAGGTTTTACACATGACAGATAGTTCAAGCAGACTCACTCTTAGTACTCAGGTAGGTCACCATAATAATCAATAGCCCACATCTTAGAACTGCGTCGACTCACACAGCTGTGTCACCCCTGAAGGGGTGCTCATGTTTTTGTCTTTTCCAGGTGCGTACTCAGAGTGATGGAAGTGGATACCAAATCCCTTGAGCAAACGGTCCTTGGCAGTTATATGGTGAGTATCTTGGGGGTAGATTCTTCCCTCCCCTGCACTGTGGTTATTATGATGTTCAGAAATTGACTTCAGCTGGATACTACACTAAGTTCGTAGTAAGGGTTTCCATTCGGTGTGGCAATAATAAACTCCCTTAGGAGACCTCCCAACCTTTAGAACAAAGGCTTTGGGGATGGTTATCTTGCACACTACTATCGAATGGGATTTTCATCAACCATCCTCATTTGATTAAAGTGGGCTGGAAAACTTGGCTTTAGTCGTTCCCACTTAGGTCATTCCCGTAGGGTGAGTACTTTTTCCCACTACGGCAAGCCTTCTAAAAGGTTTTAACAAAGCTTAAAATTGCATGAAATAGAATAGATGAGTCTGGAATTTTGATCAACCAGTTAAGGGGAGAGCATAGGCCTATCACTGTTTAATCATAGCAAGCAAGAGTTCAATTTTAAGCCCAAACAAATAGTTTTCTATGCTAGGTGAAGATAGTGCTTCACAAAGACATGGAGTTCTTTTTAGTCCAACATAGAAAAATGAGGTGACTATCCTAGGATTCCTTTATTTTGAATTAAGTGACTATCCTAGGATTGATTCATTCCAATTAAGTGACTATCCTAGGATTGGTTTTTTTTTAAAGCTCTTACTGGCCGCGGTCGCGTCGGATCCAGTCAAATCCTACTTAAGTTATAGATTACAATTGCAGACTTCCAAATTCTATGCTAAAATAGAAAAATGCGCTAAAACAGACATTAAGAGCGCTAAAACAGAAATGCTCTATGAAAATAGTAAAGAGCGCTACAGAATCAGTAAAGGGCACTACAGGATCAATAAAGGGCGCTACAGCATCATTAAAGGGCACTACAGGATAATTAAAAGGCACTACAGGATCATTAATGGGCATTGTAGAATCTTTAACGGGCATTGTAGAATCTTTAACGGGTGTTGTAGAATACTTAAAGGGTGTTGTAACAAAGTTAAAGAGCGCTAAACTGGGTGTGATCTGCGCTGAAGCGTGTTTGATGCACTAATATGCTCTTTTAGCCGTAACCTATCAGAAAAATCTGCAAAAAGATGTTAAAATTGGGGCAAGAGCCCCACGGTGGGTGCCAAAAATGTGTGTGGGAAATGTTAGTATCAAAATAAGATAACAAAAACACACCAATGCAACATTAAACTAAAGAAAAGCTAAATAAAATGAAATCAAAGAAATCAAACAGAGCTTCTTCATAATCGTTCCATTGTCCTCTATCTCCAGTGATTTGCTTGAAGCTGCTGCTCTCATATTGTGTAAGCAAAGCTTCTTAGAATGGCAACCTGCAGAACGAGTATGCAAAGGGAGAGTACTTCTCTATCCTATATGTTGGTGGAGTGAAATGTTGATATACGGATATGGACAGGGGCTGTAGATTATGCACAGGGGCTGTGGATTATGAATGTTATTGAAGCTATGATATGAGGATGATAGGCCATGATATGGATTGCTAATATACTAAGCTATGCTATGCTATGATTCTAAAGACTATGGATGTTGGAAGGCTGATTGACTATAGTTTCCCTGTATGCAAGCTTCTCTCCTTTTTTTTAAAGACTCGGCAGTCCCTTTTATAGATTTTTATAGGCAAGAGCTTGGCTAGCAAAGATCAATGGCTATGAGATTGTCTAGTAAAGTTTAATGGTGAAAGATGGAGAGGTTGAGAGGAAAATGGAAGATGTTGGGAGGTTGGAGAGAAAAATGGAGGTTTGTCTTCAACCCACAGGAACAACTTTGCTCAAAAACAGAGAAATTTATTATTTTTTTGTTTTGAAGTTTGTTTCACGGTTGTTGTAGATAATCCAAATTAAATAAATAAATTTATTTAATTTTATGTGATTTTGAGGATTTAAAATATTTTTGAAATATTTGATGTGAATGAACATTAGAAGATTTAATTAAATATTTTGGAATATTTAATTGCGATGTGGCTTTAGAAGATTTAATTAAATATTTAGAATATTTAATTGTGAATGGACTTTAGAGGATTTTTAGAAAAGAAGAATATTTAATCTTTATTTGAATAAAATATTCAAGCCAAGATTATATGATAATTAATATAAATAAATCATAATTTTTATTTAATTAATTAAGAAATGGATAAGAAAAGTGATTAAATAAACTTATTTATTTAATCTAAATGAAAGAATGAACAATATAAATAAATTATTTAGATTTATTTATACACAGATTGAATTCAAAGATTTAATTAAATATTAAAAATATTTAATTAATTACCAGACTATTGTGATGTGACCATTTTTAGGTGTATACAAAGGCATATTAACAATTGCATCAATCTTATTCATATCAACTTCAATTCCATGATGGGAGACAATAAATCCTAAAATCTTGTTGACGTATATGCCAAAGATGCACTTAAGAGGATTTAGTCTCATCTTATAGAGTTGAATCCTTTCAAAGATAAGATGAAGATTATCTACGTGATCTTGGCGGGTCATAGATTTAGCCAAGATGTCATCAACGTAATCTTCTAATATCTTGTGAATAAAATCATGAAAGATAAGAGT
Source organism: Sequoia sempervirens (assembly GCA_007258455.2). Taxonomy (NCBI): domain Eukaryota; kingdom Viridiplantae; phylum Streptophyta; class Pinopsida; order Cupressales; family Cupressaceae; genus Sequoia; species Sequoia sempervirens. The sequence continues at coordinate 139,026,017 of VDFB02256132.1, forward strand.
CATTTCTCATTGGTTAGTTGCTCAAACACTCTTTAATCCAAATGGAATGACTACACAATAGAAGGTACCCCAAGGGGTAGTGAAGGCTATCTTATACTGATCTTCTGAGTTAATACGAATTTGATTATAGCCCAAGAAGCCATCCATGAAGGATAATAAGGCATAGCCTACAATCGATTCCACAATCATATCAATAATGGTCAATGGAAAATCATCTTTAAGAGAGGCCTTATTAAGATCATAGAGGTCAATACAAATACAAATACAACCATCAGGTTTACTAACGACAATGATATTCGATATCCAAGGTGATTAGTCAATAGGATAGATAAAACCAGCTTTCAAAATCTTTTCTTAGTCTTGACTAATATAGGCTTGTCATTGAGACATGGGATGATGTTGTGAACTACTAAAAATTCATCAATACTGGGCATGTCCTCATATGACCAAGCGAATATACCAGGATGAGAATGTAATAAGTCAGCATATTTAGATTCTTTTGAAGAGAGGCACTTTAAAATCTTAATCACTTTCTCAAAATATTTAGGATCCATGAGAACATCAGAAGTATCCCCTTTGAGGAGGGCACTAAAACGTTTAGGATGAGGTATAGAAACACTATCATCCATATTAGATAGAGAAGCCTTCTCATTAGAACTCATAATAGACTCTCTAAAATATGCCTATCTATTCAAACAATATGGGAATCATCATTTATGGTAATAAGAAGGTAAGTTATAGTAGACACCTAAGAATTCTTCTAGAGCTTCATCTAAAGCGGAAACATCTAGAGGAACTTTATTAGATTCTACCTTGCTTTCAATATATTCAAGATGAACTTATTTAAGAGGATGAGATTCGGTGGAAACCATGTTGACATTCAACCATGGTTTTTCCTTAGATTTTGTGGGGCGGTAGCCAAGTCCAATCTTAAAGTCACATGGGTTAGCCTCTAAGGGGACTTTAATACCTTGTGCATTACACCCACAACCTTTACCTATGTAATTGAATTTAGAAAAGATATTGAATCTTGGTCTATAATGTGATTACAATTCTTATGTATAAATATCAAGGAAGAATGGGATGAAACATGACGTGTTAACAGAGAAGAGTTCACAAAATCGTTAGGAAACCCTAAACACTAGTAATCAAATAAGGTGGGGGTAGATCAAGCAACACATAGAATTTAAATGAAAATTATAAATATTATGATAAGTTACAACCTATTGGCTAACATTAACTAAGTTATGATTAAGTCCAACAAAAATAAGTGCAAAAAATCTAAATAGAAAATATTTATTAACTAAAACAACTTTTACACTATGAACATCATGTATAGAGGAGGGAAATAAAATATTTTTCTAGTCAACTTTAGACAATGCATTATTAGACGCACAAAAATAATTCATATTTAGAGCGGTCAACATAATGTTGAGAAAATGATTAATGATGTTAATGTGCTAAATAATATCCTCAAGATAGAGTTCATCCCCAAAGGAGAGAGAGTGAGGGGGAGATTGAGAGAATGATCTACCTTTGGGAGAAGAAGGATCAATACAAGCATGTGACTAACCATCAATCAAAGTAAGATCATCAATAGAAGTATAATAGTTATGTGGTGAAAAGAATATAATAAAATTTAAGAAGATGATCATCATAGTTAAAGAGAAGAGGGGAGTGACTTGAAATTCCACGAGAGATATAAGGGGTTTTAGCATATTCTATTCAAATGACTAATGTTTTCAACAAAGAAGTGGTTATCATCAAACTAAGAATTATTATAAATAACAAAATTAGTCATGGGTATGGAAGACAAGATAACAATGTGTGGATAAAAAGAGTAGAATTGAATCAAGTAGGTAAATAGAATAAATAAAAATGTTATTCTAAAGAATTTCAATTGTTGAATGAGCTTTGCTAGGGTTTCTTGTGTTTGCAATCATCCTTGGCCCCTCTTGTGTCATACCATGCTATAGGCATAGGATTTACCCATTTACTATGTGTAAGACCACATTTACTGTGGTTTTTGTGGTTTTATTATGCCTACAACCAGCTCTAACCCAATAATTCATGCTAGTGTTGGCAGTTCAATGACTCTGCTCAATGGCTCCTCCTCTAAACAAGCGCCCCAAAAAAAATTTCTAAAAGTGTTCCACAAGCTAAGTCTTTTGATTCCCTCATTGATGCAGTTTTACCCATGTCAAATTTTGATTATGCATGTCAATGGCTAGAGCATCATACTCTTGTTGGTTATTTTGTTGGGAGGACTCCCCCTAAAAGTGTGCTTAAAGAGTGGGTTCAAAAGGCTTGGGTCCCTCATGGGTCTGCCTTGATATGGTTCAAAATTTGACTAAAGGTCTTCTTCTTTTTCATTTTGTGGAAGTCAGCCATGTTTAAGCAATCTTGAACCATGGTCCTTGGTATGTATGGTACTCTTTGTTGGTCTTCTAGTCTGGGACCCGATACTTCGCTGTCTTAGATGACACCAAGTTGTGGGATCTAGTTTGGATTGAGTTTCCTGGTTTGTTGTTTCCTTGTGTGCATTTTTTGCAACATATTGCTTCTTTGGGGAGGGTTATTTGTGTTGAACCAGATAGGTTCTTTCAAGCTCACCCTCAAAAGCGAGTATGTGTCAAAGTGGACCTTTCCCAAGATTTGAAAGAGAATTGATATTCAAATTGGTTCTTTTCAAAATACACAGCAGGTCACCTATTTTAATCTATCGAATATTTGTTATAGGTGTCAGTTCGTTGACCACAAGAGTAAGGATTGCCCTATGGTAGTCCCTTGCACTCCATTTCTGCCACAGGATGCCAAAAATCCCCCCAACAAGTAGAAAATGTTGCCGCCAAACTAGAGGAAAAATGGACTATGGTTACCAACCGGAAGAATAAGTCCAATGGCTATGAGGTGACTTCTAAAGCCCCCGACCTGATTAAAGAAGTCTCAAACCCTTCCATGAAGGGGAAGGAAACCTAGGTGGGTTGTAATAGCTCTGTTGTAAAGCCATGACCTAAGGCTATACCTCAACCTACCTCAGTTATGATAGCATACTCGATTGAGTATCCTCCTGTAGACATCCAAATTTGGACACTTAATTTATCCAAATTTATCACTTTTCGTCTAAACATCCTCTTATCCGAGTTAATTAAGTAATATTACTATTATTTAATTAATATCTTTAATTCTGCTAAATCCCTAAGGTATTTAATTAATAATTAAATACCTTACCCTCCTTAATCCTCTTTTCATCAAATAAATTAAGTAAATATTACATTTATTTAATTCCTCACATGTCATTTTCATCCCTAATCCATCTCCTAATTTCTTCATTAGGGATGTGCACATGCCTAATCCTTGATTAGGATGTGTCACATCCTCCAACTTTTGCAAGTTGGCTTCTAATCCTCATTTATCTTCTAATTACTGATTAATTAAGCCTAATCATTCTCCAAGGAATTTTTAATTCCTTTTTATTCTTCCTAGATTCCCCTCTTTTATATGTGAATTTTTAATTCACATTCCATCCTTCCAAGGTTTCTAGAACCTTGGACTTGTCACAATCTCCACATGTGACCAACCTTGGACTTGTCACAATCTCCACATGTGACCAAGTCCCACCTTTTTGGAGCCCATCTTTTATCTTTTAGACTTTCCTAGGAATGTGAATTTTTAATTCACACTTATTTCCTCAACCACCTTTCCTTTTCCCATGTAGACTTTTGAGGAATTCCAAAATTCCTCAAATGTCCCTTTCACTCCCACTTGGGCACAAGAAATCCCTTTTTGTGGAAATCTTCTCACTCCCCAAGGTGCATGTCCTTTTTCCACCTCATGTACCTTCTTGACAACTCATCTCCATCTCATATCCCCTTGGCCACTTCACCCTCCACATGTCAATATGTGAGGGCTTGTGGGTTCTCAACCCACCATAGCCCTTCATCTTGACCTTGTTGGATCAATCTTGACCATTGAATTCTCTAGAGAATTCAAGATCCTCTATAAATACCCCCTCCTCAAGGGCATTTTAGAGAACACTTTGAATTTTCATAACTACATGCTACTAATTTACATCCTCAATCCTTTGCCATCATTTAGCCATCTCTTTTAATCATTTCACACATTTAATCTTGCATTTAGTCACTCAAGAAATCATCTAAGGAGCACACAAATCATTCCAAACAAGGGCCAATCAAGGAGAAATCAACAGCAAGGAAGGTGAAATTGTTTGTGTCTTATTTTGTCCATTTTCCTTATCGTTTATCACTCTTTTGGCTAATCTTGAGGTGTCCTTGGTATTTTTTCATTCACATTTCTTAGTTAGTTTGCACATTTAGAGCAGGATAAATTCCAAGGTATACACCTCCCATGTTGGAGTTCATAGGCAGTCCTGAAGTCTTTCTTGACTATTTGAAGGAGAATATGTTTAGGAGAAATAGAAACATTCATCTCCACCTTTTCAAATTGGTTTAGTTCCACCAAAAAATTTACAGAATCGCTTCTCCACTCTGGAAGAGGAGTTGAACTTCAATGATATGGAGGAGTTTCATTCATGAATTTTCTCTCATGGAATGTCTGCGGTCTAACAAACCTCTCCAAGAAGTACTTTTTTAGGGGTACTCTTTAGAAATATATTGGTATTGATGTTTTGTGTCTTCAAGAAGTGAAAGTTGTTGGTTCTTTCCTTTCTTTAGCTTGTCATTCCATTTCGCTAGCCAATAAAATGTATTATACTGAACATGAGGTTGGACATGGCAGAGCGATCACCCTTTTGTCCCCATGGTGGCACACTTGTGTGGTTGGTCATGGATCTGACCCCACACACCAGCTCATCTATATTTTTCTTCACATTGATAATCATTCATTTGGGATTATTAATGTTTATGCCTCAAATGATGCTATCGAAAGATCTCATCTCTAGTGATGGATTACCAACTCATTTCCAGTTGCTACTTGGCTGATTTGTGGGGATTTCAATAGGGTTGAGGTGGTGTACAATAAGGATGGTACTTTTCCATTTAGGTGGGAAGCTAGCAAAAGAGAGGCTTGGTACTACATGCACAATAAACTGGGTCTTTTCGACCCTAATGTTCGATGTCGCCACTCTCATTCTCTCTGCCACACTTGGTGCAACTATCAAATTGGGTCTAACAAGATATTTAAATGTCTTGATTGTTCCATGATCTGGACTCAATTTTTTTCTCCTTTTCCAACTCTTCGCCACTTTTAGTAAGGTTGTTAATGGATTTGATTTTATAAAACCCCTTTCCCATTACATTATGCATTGAATGAGAATTAAGGCAGCCTCATGCTAGCAAGGCTTGGTTCTTTCTAAACACATCCTTATTGAATCATTAGCCCACGTTGGCCCACATATGTATAGTTTAGAATTTGGAGTATAAGCCACCTCACAATATAGGCTAGATTGTTTGGTGGAATGATGTCATCACTTGCACTATGAGGTTTCTATGCATTTATGGGTGCCAAATGGCCATCTTCCATAAACAGTCTTATGAAGCAACCATGTCAAACCTTTGTTATGCCACTAAGGCCTTGGAAACTAACCCTTTTCCCCCTTCTCTACAAGTCAGGGTGGCAGAGTTAAGGCATAATAAACAAGGATAGACTTCATTGGCTTAAAGTTGGAGATCATGCCTCAAAAGAAATTTTTTTGGCTCTTCGAGCTAGGCACTCATCTCATGGTATCAAGCAGATCAAGGAAGGAAATAATGTGCTTTTTTTATTTTCCTGGCATTCTCCAAGCCTTTTTTAGGCATTATGAGCAGGTATTACAGCTCAAGAGTACACTCCAGAGCGACATTAGGCACTTCAGGATTGTCTTGTTGTTGTGCCAAATAGGCTCTCCTCAGCCTAGAAAGCCCTCAGTGAGCAATTGCTCACAATTGAAGATCTTAAAGAAGTTGTCAGCACCATGGCTAATGATAAGGCCCCGAGTATCGGTGGTTTATCATGTGAATATTACAAGGCCCTTTGGGATTGTGTTGGGAAAGATCCGCATAAGGTTTAACTTGAATCTTTTCATTCTAAAACTTTATGAAATCTTATTAATAACGGAAACATTAAGTTCACACCTAAGTCTAGTGATCCCAAGGATATCTATAATCGATGGCCCATCATGCTCCTTAATGTCTCTTATAAAATCATCGCCAAATCCCTTGCCTTGAAAAGTCGCTACCTTCTGCGTCAGATTGTGCATCTAGAGAAAACTGGTTTCATTAAGTCTAGGTTCATCTTAGACAACATTATTGTTATCTAGGAAGGTATGGAATGGGCGAGACACTTCAATCAAAAATCTATCTTTCTTAAAATTGATTTTTCTAAAGCTTATGGTTGCATTGAATGGACTTTTATTCTTGCCATGTTATCTTCCCTGGGTTTTGGCCCTCAATTCATATAGGCTATGCAAATTTTGTTCTCTAACACCTCTGCTTGCATCACCATTATTGGTCGTAGTCCCCCTCCTTTGGTTTGTTTTTTTCCATTCACTAGGGTTGCTTGCTTGCCCCCTCACTTTATGTGCTTTCCACTGATGGTGATCCGGTGGATATTTTCAGTGAAAAATGAAGTGTCTCCAAATCTTTAGATTTTAGCACCATCAGAAAGATCTCAACGTCCTGATTCCAGTGCAACTTGAATGGAGCGAAAAGGAGTCTATTTGCACAAGTTATGGCCAGTCAAACCTTGGGTCAAACTAGTATTAGAGGGCATCCAAAAGGTGAAAAAATGATCATCTCAAAAATTGATGGAACCAGTGTCATCACAAAGAGCTCATCGAGACGATTCTGACGGTGTTCGTTTCATTGAAATCTGACATCGTATGCTCAACTTATCAGCGGTCAAAGTTTTCAGTTGACTTTAAGGGTGACTGTACGGATGCTGACGTCAGCATTCTATACTGTACGGATAGTGATGTGGATCATTGGGAATCTAACACGTGACACCCACATCAACAATTGTACGGACCAATCAGAGGCCGACACGTGGCATCCGTATGCCACGTCATCAGCACAGTCAGCGGACACGTCAACCTCCATTAGCGTACAGTCACTAGTCTCGTTATCAGATACGTTAGCAGCCTCATCACAGTTGGATTACACTTCATCGATGTTAGCCAGTAGGAACTTGCCACGTGGCACCCTCCTGGTGCGACACGTGGCTCTTTCGCAGTCCTCCATCTTCCATCGGCGGGTTTGTTTTGTTTAACAAAAAAAAAAGCCTAACGGGTTTGAACACGTAACCTCCTTCGAACCGGCCGCGACCTCAACCATTCCACCAAATCCACGAGGTCAAGTGTTTGGGGTGAGCGGTCTCTTTTGTTGTGTTCGCAGTTCTAACTATTGGAAAACGTGTGGTCGGCGAGATTTGAACCCAGAACCGTCGGGTTGTTAAAAGATTTAGCCACCACTATGCCATTCAATGGCTCTAACAATCTTTTAGCGTCGGTTTTGTTTTGTTAAGTGAATGAAAACCGAATGGCTTAAAATATAAATAATTCCCCTAAAATTGTTAAATAAAATAAAACAAAACCATGAAAGCCCGAAAAATAATATATATTAAAGGGCCTAACTTATCAAAAATATATATATATATGAGATTTTTATGTTGTATAGCCTAAAATTATAAAGGCTAGTAGAATATTCATGGTTTTTAGGGGATTTTGGGAGATTAGGTTGTTTTTAGGAGGTATGGTGGTTAAGCCTAAATAGGCTTATTTTTATGTATAAAATGGGGGTTTAGAGGTGAGATTTTAACACAGAATTTTCAAGTCCAGGTGACGAAGTTTTCAATCAGAGGAATAGGGAGAGTTTTCTAAGGAGATTTTTGATCATTTCTGTACATCAGAGTTTTGTTATGCTACTGAAGTGTTCGAAGGAATGGTCTTGGTGCATTTGTAACTGATTTCTAGAGATTAATCGGATCGGTCGTACTCTATTGGAGCCGACCCGGAGACGTAGTCACGTTTGTGGCGAACTCCATAATCAAACGATGTTTGCACATTCTATCTTCTCCTCTCTATTCTCTCTCATATTCAGTTTTCTCATTTGAAGTCTTAATGCATAAATTTGTTAATGTATGCATGAATTCAAATTCCACAAAGTTGTTTTAGTTAAGCATTCAATACTGCATATAGTCTAGATCCTATACAGATCAAGTTGGTATCAGAGCTTAGTTGACTATTATTGCAGTTGTTTTTTCTTGAATGCTAACGAGATCCAGGATTCAGAAGGGCGAAGGAAAGCTTGAAGAATTTAATCCTAAGATCGGGAAGCAAAAAACTTTTCCGAACATGTCCTTGTCTGGAATGGAGGTTCCTGAAGAAATCAGTGAGCAAGAATTTCAAAGAGCATTCCTTGAGATGAAGGCTAAGGTGGACATTCTTTTCCAAGAAAGACAAGAATGGAAGGAACATGAAGGAGGTTCGTCGAAGAAAGATGTTCGTGAAGACAAGAAAGAGAAACAACATGGAGATGGTGGAAAGCAACCAGATCACCCCTTTTCTTCTTCTCCTTCCTCTTCTCCTTCTTCTCTTTCTTCTCTGTATTCTCCTCATTCTACTTCTTTTAATCCTTTCAAGAGTGGGCATAAGCCTAAAATTAAATTGGATGTAAAATTTGACTTGCCTAAGTATTGTGGTGAACTTAATGCTGAAAAATTGGATGATTGGATTCAACAAGTTGAAGTCTATTGTAGAGTCCAAAACCTATTAGATGATGTTGATAGGATCCAATTAGCTACTCTTCGATTAGGAGGTACAACTTTAACTTGGTGGGAGAGTAAGACTAAGGCAGAAATTTCATAGCATGGTAGGGTCAGTTTAACTTGGGCAAAGTTTGTTAATGCTCTTAAGAAGCAGTTTTATCCCCTAGGGCATATGCAACAATTAATGATGGATTGGAAAATGTTTAGGCAAGGGAAAGGTCAAACTTTCCAAGAGTACACCCATGAATTCAGGAAAAGGGCTATTGCTTTGAATGTTCCTTTGTACACCCAGGACACTTTGTTGAAGTACATAGGAGGTCTGCATTCCTACCTTAGCCATTCTATTTTGGTTTTGAATCCTAACAACTTGGATAAAGTTTGTGTCCAAGCTACCCACTTAGAGTCAAGGGGTAAAGGATCTTTTATTGATGAGTTTGATAATGATGTAAAGAAATCTTCTAAGGTTGTAGAGACAGGGAAAGGAAAGAAGGCAGCTAGAGTTAAGAAGGATGAGAAACTTTCTTGCACTCATTGTGACAAGAAGGGTCATGATGAAGAACATTGTTGGCAGTTGCATCCCGAATTGAAGCCTGAGTGGGCTCAGAAACATAATCAGAAACAGAAAGGTAAGGAGAAAGCCACAAATGTTGTTTTGGATCTTGGTTCAGATTCAGATGATGAGACTAAGATAACAGCTATGGGTCTAAAAGGTAAAGCTCCTATTTCTGGTGTTTTTGTTGCTAGTCATGCTTCTACTTATAAAGTTAATGATTTCTCTGAAGATGAAAAAAGGAATGAGTTATTTCATTTAAGGGTTGTTGCTAAGAACACTAAAATTGATGCACTCATAGATAGTGGTTCTCAAGTTAATCTGATTTCTGAAAGTGTTGTAAGAAACTTGGGATTAAAAACTACACAGCATAAGAAACCTTATCCACTAGGCTAGATTTGTGAAAATGATAAGTTGCAAGTAACAAGACAATGCACCTTAAGATTCACAATCACTAGTAAATTTGTGGATGAAGTACAGTTGATGTGGTTCCACTGGATATCTGTGGGATAGTGCTTGGTAACCCTTATCTTTATGACAGAAAAGCAATTTTCTACAGGGAAAAGAATCATTATCACTTGTTTAAAGATGGCATACAGTATATTGTACATCCTCATAGGATTAAGATTGATCGTTCTTTTACAAACACAGGGTAGTTAAAGAGGGTAATTAATGCAAGTAAATATTTAACTCTTATGTATGTCAGTACAGGTGGTTTTAAACTTGAACTTGGAGTAGCTAACCAGGGTCAGATGTTGCAGGATGCACCCACAGTACAGCATGAGGGAATGATGATTGAAAGCATTGATGGTTCCTTGGGTAAAAATGTTCCTGTTGTAAAGGATCGATACCTTGTTGATTTGTTCTCTTTCATTTCTGCATTATTGTTCAGCTTGATGCTAGTCAATTTTTGTTGGTTAGTGGCTACGACATTTGATGTAGAAGCTTATGGAAGTGATAGAATAATGTTTATGTTCAACAATATTTATGTAGTCTTGATTGTGCTTGTGAGCCAGGTATTCAGATGTACAGAGGATACAGGACAAGTGGGGAGGCCAAGTCCTCACTTAATGTCAGAGTAAATGTCACTTTTGGAGGTCCAAAAGGTCTTCAGTGGGGAGGCCTGATCCGGTGGATATTTTTAGTAAAAAATGAAGTGTCTCCAAATCTCTATATTTTAGCACCATCAGAAATATCTCGTCCTGATTCCAGTGCAACTTGAATGGAGCGAAAAGGAGTCCGTTTGCACAAGTTATGGCCAGTCAAACCTTGGGTCAAACTAGTATCAGAGGGCATCTAGAAGGTGAAAAAAATGATCATCTCATAAATTGATGGAACCAGTGTCATCACAAAGATCTCATCAAGATGATTCTGACGGCGTTCATTTTGTTGAAATCCGACATCATATGCTCAACTTATCAGTGGTCAAAGTTTTTAGTTGACTTTAAGGGTGACTGTACGGATGCTGATGTCAGCATTTCATACTATACGGATAGTGAGGTAGATCATTGGGAATCTGACACGTGACACCCACATCAGCAATTGTACGGACCAATCAGAGGCTGACACGTGGCATCCGTACGCCACGTCATCAGCACAGTCAGCGGACACATCAACCTCCGTCAGCGTACAGTCACTAGTCCTGTCATCAAACACGTCAGCAACCTCGTCACAGTTGGATTACACGTCATCGATGTCAGCCAGTAGGAACTTGCCACATGGCACCCTCCTAGTGCGACACGTGGCTCTTTCGCAGTCCTCCATCTTCCATCGGCGGGTTTGTTTTGTTTAACAAAAAAAAAAGCCCTAACGGGTTTGAACCCGTAACCTCCTCCGAACCGGCCGCAACCTCAACCGTTCCACCAAATCCGTGAGTTCAACTGTTTGGGGTGAGCGGTTTCTTTTGTTGTGTTCGCAGTTCTAACCGTTGGAAAATGTGTGGCCGACGGGATTTGAACCTGGAACCGTCGGGTTGTTAAAAGATTTAGCCACCACTATGCCATTCGATGGCTCTATCAAACTTTTAGCATCGGTTTGTTTTTGTTAAGTGAATGAAAACCGAATGGCTTAAAATATAAATAATTCCCCTAAAATTGTTAAATAAAATAAAACAAAACCATGAAAGCCCGAAAAATAATATATATTAAAGGGCCTAACTTATCAAAATATATATATATATGATATTTTTATGTTGTATAGCCTAAAATTATAAAGGCTAGTAGAATATTTATGGTTTTTAGGGGATTTTGGGAGATTAGGTTATTTTTTAGGAGGTATGGTGGTTAAGCCTAAATAGGCTTATTTTTATGTATAAAATGGGGGGTTTAGAGGTGAGATTTTAAAACAGAATTTTCAAGTCCAGGTGACGAAGTTTTGAATCAAAGGAATAGGGAGATTTTTCTAAGGAGATTTTCGATCATTTCTGTACATCAGAGTTTTGTTATGCTACCGAAGTGCTTGAAGGAATGGTCTTGGTGCATTTGTAACTGATTTTTGGAGATTAATCAGATTGGTCATACTCTATTGGAGCCGACACAGAGACGTAGTCACATTTGTGGCGAACTCCGTAATCAAACACTGTTTGCACATTCTATTTTCTCCTCTCTCTTCTCTCTCGTATTCAGTTTTCTCATTTGAAGTTTTAATGCATAAATTTGTTAATTTATGCATGAATTCAAATTCCACAAAGTTGTTTTAATTAAGCATTCAATACTGCATATAGTCTAGATCCTATACAGATCAGATGGGTTTGGGTATTTGTTGGCTCATGTCGTTTCTCGAAGGTGTGTTTGTGGCATTTCTCTGCCTAATTCACCAACCCAGCTGGTCAATGGCCATTTCACCAACAATTCTTTCCTCACTCTATTGGAGGAAGAAAATAATGTCAAAGTCGTTCTTGATTTCCTTAAGAATTTTTTCCTAGCCTCTAGTTTTTCCATTCAGTGGCACAAAACCTTATGCTACAGACAGTTCGTCCTACCCAGTCCTCACTAGATTTAGCACTATGGCTGGAAGTGGATTGCTCCTAGTGATTTATTTCAATTTTTGGGCATTCCTTTTTCCTTCCAAGCTTCTTCTGGCGATCTCTAGCAAGTGGTTCTTTCTCGGATTGAGAAAAACTTTCTTTCTAGATAACCAAGTCTCTTGTTTTGGCTAGTAAATTCCATATTTTCTCAAAGGTGCTAGCAACAACTCATGTTTATTACTCTTCCTATTGGGCCCCTTCAAAGGCCTCACATGCTAAATTAGAAAATCTACTGCATGATTTCCTATGGGTCTCTTTTGAGACTCACCAAGGGTTTCACCATGTTTCTTGGGAGTTTTGTTGCTTGCCCAGAGACTCGGGTGGGCTTGGCCTTATCTCCACTCAATGGCAAGGGATTGCTCTTTGTGTCAGATGGATTATTAAAGCCCTTATTGGTGATGAAGCTTGGAAAATCCTCCTCAGGGATTGTATTCAATCAGAATTTCTTGTGCATAGACCTTCTTAGAAGGAAATTGGATTTCAAACCATCCTAGTTATGATGGAACCATTACAAATTGTGGGAACTTCGGTGGCCAAGAGAATTTGGAGAGCTTGGGAGGTAGTTAAGACCTGGCTCTACTGGTTTATCTCTAGTATTTGTGATGGGATTTCACTTAATTAACATAGCATGTGGTGGTCTCCTCTATTTTCTAGTGTTGGTCAACCCTTGGCCAAGCTTCCCTAGTTTAAGGCTCTTAGGTTTCACAAGAAGGGTATCCAGACCCTTCAACACTTATTTCATAGACCCACAATGCACATTTTTCCTTGGGAGGCTTTTTGTGCTTAGTATGGTTTTCAAAACCATGACTATGAAACCTATGATGGCCTAGTGAATGGCACTCTGGTTGATATGCTTCATAAGGTGGGTATTTGTGCCACCAAGCCCTAGTGGAAGGACTGGAAGTGGTACCTAGAAACCCAATTTATAAATTACAAGCCTTGGCTTGGTTATCAGTGGCTATTGTCATATTTTCCTATGATTGACAGTTTGAACCAGAGATGGAATCTCTAGTCTTCAGTGTTTGTTTGGTGTAAAATATTTTGTGTTATTTGGTTTGCAAGTGTTGAGCCAAAACTCTCCGACTTTGCTTGGTGTATTATTTTCCAAGGGCTACCAGTGGGGTCTTGACTTGTCCACTTGGGGGTCACGGACCCTCGCTACCCTTTTTGTGGGTAGGCCGAGTCTTTTAAGCACCTATTCTAGTTTTGTACAAGAGCTCAGCAACTATGGAATTTGATTCATGATTTCTTTCGGTTGTTCAGGCCTGAGCCTTTTTCCTTGCATATGGTTTTGTTGGGTGACTCTCCCAGGCTTCCCACTAAGTATAACCAAATTTGACACACTTTCAGGGTGTAAATCCTCTTTAGTATTTGGGAATATAGAAATTCTTGCATATTTTCTCACAGCCAGATTGATAAATTTGTTTCTTTATATTCTAAAGCGATTATTTTCTCTAATATTCTTTTTTAGATGAAAAAGTGCAAGCAAACAAGGTTGCACTTGAAGTTGCTCACCTTTAGGATTTGTTGAACCACTGGGGCAATGCCCCTTGCACTGTTTCCCATGTGCCTCCCTCGCCCACTTCTTCTCGGGACTGGTCACCTTCATGGGGCCACCAACAAAGTGGCGTTGCCAAGGACTCTCGCCCCCACTCTCAGCTCCTCCTCGACGTGGCTCTCGCCCTCCTTGATGATCGCCTTCTCCTCCTCCATGGGTCGACCTAGGGTGGCCTTCTAGAGGGACAGCGAGGGGTGGCGGTGACACTTTTGGGTGGTCTTTTAGTAATGCTCTTGGTGGCAATTTTGGTTGGTCGGATACTACTAAATGGTTCCTACGGTTGGATTTAGCAATCTCCCCTTGCTAGGAGGATAAAGAGAAAGAGAAAGATGACGATAGTTGGGCTCCCCCTGACGTCACTACAGACCCCACTGATGTATGGGGGAAGAAATCAGATGACAGGGACCCTTCACCCTCTATTGGCACTGCTATGGCCACCTGATGGCCTTTTATTTTCCTATCTTTGTAATGTTTCTTGCTTTCTAGGCTCAACCCATGTGACTCTGGACTTCTAGGCTTTTCCCATGTGACTCTCGGGGTGTGCCTTTTTACCACCTGCCCTTTTTTTTTTAATATGTATCTCTATCTTTAATTTTAATATAGATATATGCCTATTCATAAAAAAAAATTATTCTAAATAGAAGCTAATTCATAAATTACTAATTAAAAAATAAACATAGAAAAATTGAATCCTAAGTGACAACAACATGTGTTTTCTTAGAAATATAGAAAATAGACAATAAAAAGAAGGAACCTAGTTTTTATGGTTGTTATTTGGGAGATAAATGACTAATGAAAAGTAGAACAAGAAAAATTAAATAGGATTTGTAATGGTCAAACACTTTTAAAATAAAAGTAAAATGCACGACACCAACAATAGGAATAATATAAAAAATAATAGAACTAGAAATAACTAAAAAAATGAAGATACATAAGTTCACCAAAATGAAAGATAACATTTAATCTACTTTAATCCTAAAAGTAGATTAAATTTAAGTTGTTGGAATGTGTATTAATTACACTATTAGAATATGTAAATTTAGATTAATTTGACTATACACTCTATGAGATTTGAGAGTTAGGTTTTACCCAAATGCAAAAAGGAACAAAGATTAAGATATTTAAAATTTTATAAAAAATAAAAATATATTACAACATTGAATATATGAGGAATCTAAAACAAAATAGGAGATAGCACATAAATAGATTTCAAGTTGATTTCATAGTTCAATATGTTATCACGATTATATTATCGTCCTTGCAATCACAAAAAACTGCGTATTATGCTAGCAAAATAAATGCATCTTAAATAAAGAGATATGTTGTGGTATCCAAAATATTACAATACATAATAAAATAAATAAACTTAAAATTAAGTAAAAGAGAAAAACATAAACTTGAAGTTTCATCTATCAAATCTTAAGAGAAAATTCCCTGCATCTAGGACATGGGAAGGTGGTTAGTATATAGAAGCCTATCAAAATGGTCAGGCCTTTATTTTGGTCTTTCAACCTCCACAAGTAATAAACATAAAGTAGATGTATGTGCTTAGTCTATATGTATCTAGATCTAACAATTTCACATTTGTGTGCATTTGCACACTTAACCTAAATTCATTTAAGACTAAATTAAAGAATTACAAATAATAATCTAGCCTATGAATTTATTATTATTCTAATATATAATGAAAAAGCAATAACAATCATGTGATCTATGATATATATTGTTGATGAAAATATCCAAAGATGCCCTAATAAAATGATTAGACAACAATGTTAAATGATCTTTTATATACTACTAGAAAAGAAAAAATTATAAAAATATGATCATTCTAAATAGAAGAATAAGTATATAAGTACGAAAGCATAAATATGATCATTCTAAATAGAAGAATAAGTATATAAGTACGAAAGCATAGAGAAGTTAGAATTAATGGTTGACATTCATCTCATGCCCTTATATTCTTGTTGCTCATATAAGAGGTGAGGAATATCTAGCAGAGGAATTGCATGTGAAAAATTTGCAAACGGAATGTCGGTGTATAGGCATTTCATTTCAATATTTGTTTTTTTATTGCTACAAACAAGGTGTTTGGATTTGTGGAGATAAATTGTTGTTTAAATGTTGAGAATAGAATAAAAGAACAAATTTACTTTTTTAAAGATTGATGTGTTGGAGTAGAGGCATTAAACCCACATTTTCCTAGGTTTTAAAAAAAACTTAAAAGTAAGATTGTGTTTTATTTGCTTGGAGTAGAATAATTCTAATTTAGAATTTTTTTATTGATTAAAAGAATATTCAATTTAAGGATGAATTAGAATGTTTTTAATTAAGTTTATAATTTGTAAGAAGAAGAGTTATATCTTTATTTATTTATTTTTAAATCAGTAGGATGTTAATATGATCATGGAGCTGCAATTAAAAGATACAAGATAATATAAAGTTGAAAGTGATAAATTCATAGAAAAGTATTAAAGTTTAAGCAAGTCAACATAAAAATGTCAAATTGGCACTTAGATCTTAAGCAGAGGCTAGAAGAGAGTGCTATGTGGGTCATAAAGACATACTATGAAAATGAACACCACCATGAGTGTAATCCATAAAGTCGGAACTACAAGGTATACAATTTCTTTAATATGACAACACTTACTAAATCATATTTGATAATGGATGTTAGCAACTTCATGAAACTTTCAACTCTTTTAGCCTTATTTCCAATGTGTTGGTCAACAGATTGGATGGTGAATTCGCATCCATCACCTTCTTCTCAAGAATACCAATGAACTAGAGGCTCTCAAATAATTGTGGGGCATAAAAGACAATGTTAGGATTAATGTCTTACATTTTTCAAATCTTAATGTTCAGTTTATTTATTTATTTTGTATTATCTATGTTCCAGAGGTAAAAGAGCATCCCACTTGAGGTGGTACTTTATGCCATTTGTAATTTGTATTATGACGTGCAATATGCATCTAAGTTCATGTAAGATGTGTAAGAGCATCTATGACATTGTCATATTGATAAGAGATTCCATGACACAAGAGCATGTAAGAAGGACCTACAAAGTGGATTGTGACTTTTGACCAACTAATGAAATGTAAGAGAATCATTGCTAAAGGTGTAATAAGTCCAAATGGGGTGTCCAAGTTTGGTAAATGAACTATGACATGGGAATTACATTCTATTTTGAGTTGTTGACCCATTATAGAGTGGGGCATTAAAATTTGGGTCATGGGTTTTCTCTATACATTGAGTTCTTATATGGAGATATGTAGTCTTATATTTTGCAAGGAATTATGCTACCAAAATTTCTTCAAACATAGGTGGTCTTGTTGTGCCTTGCACCCACACCCCATTTTGCTCACTTAAAATGGGGACCCCTTTTCTTTTTTTCCTCCTTTTATCTTTTGGGTCCTTTTATTTTTGTTTTTACCTTGTTATTTTTCTTTCTATTTGTTTTCCTTCCTTGTTTCCTTTCCTTTTTTCGTTTCTTTCAAGTTTCTATGGTTTTCCTTTCTGTTATATTATCATCATTGAGCCCAATCACTGATCTCTTTCTTTTTCCCCTTTCCCTTTCTCATCAGTTTTAGGTCTGGTGTTTGGTTGTTTTTTCATGAATCCAACCTAAACCTTAATCCTCAAACCCAGATGGGGAGCACAACTCATTAGCACACCTACCACCCTGGCATTGCATTAAATTTGTTGACAAGCATTAATGACTGCTTTGGCATGCAATTTAATGAGGGGTTTTTTTATTGTTTGATCTCATTTTGCGTCACTTTGTATTCATAATTTGAGCTCTCGTGCTTCCTCTATTGAACCTGATGATCACGTGATTGTGGGTGTGTGCATGTGGGTGTGTGTGATTTTTTGTGTTTTGAGTTGCTCTGGTGCCCTCATTTTTGTGTTCCCTTTAGTGTGTTTTTTTCTTTGATATCTTTGACTTTCTTCATGTCACTTGTCATTTGAACCAGGTAGGGCTTCCTTATCTAATTTTTGGTTTAATGGTGAGCTTTTCTTTCTTGTCTATGTGTGTTCTCATTTCTTTCTTTGTCATCTATTTTGTGTTTTTTTCCTTTTTGGTTTCCTTCTGGGTTTGATTTGGGGTTTTTCATTTTTTCCCTTGTGTACATTTTTTTTACCCCTTGTTGAATCCTCTCAAATCTTGACATGTCAATCAAGGTTGTTTGAGATGATTTCATTACACCTCATTTGGTTTTGGGTCTCTAAGCGATTTTACACTTTTTAAAAAATGAATTTTAACCATGTCAACAAACCCCAACCTCTGATGGTCTATGCCTTACCATTTTCTTTGATAAATTTATGGTCATCAATAATCGATCTTACCTCTTAATGTCTATTGGTCTTTAATAATAAAGGATAATGGTTGTTATCAATCCCCAATCCTCGATGGTCTAACTTAATGATTTCGATAAACTCTCATTCATCATGGATTGGGTTAAAATAATAGCATCTAAAAAGTCTTCCACAAAGGTTAAGGGTCATTCTTGAACCTCAACCGTTGATTGTTTGTCTTAAACTTCTTCTTTTATAATTTTTGATCATCAATGATTGGGTTTCACTCTTAACATTTAATGGTCTTATAATCCAAAATATAGGGATCGTTCTAAAACCTTAACCCTCGATGCTTTTCCTTAACATTTTTTGATAAAATTTCAGCAATCGACCATCGATTTTCCCTCTTAATGCCTACAAAAACCCCAACCCTCGATACTTTTCCTTAAAAAATTTCAATAAAATTTCAGCCATTGACCATCGAGTTTCCCTCTTAACGCCTACAATTCCTTTTGAGAAAAAGATAATGGTTACCCCCAACACCCAAACCTTGATGCCATGTTATAAATCCATCTAGAAATTTAGCTCTCAATAACACAATCTATCTTATGACATTTGAGGTAAGAGTCAAGGCATACTCTCGAAGACTGACTCTCGATATGATGTAAATTTTTTCGAGTGTAAAACTAAATCTTTACACTATGATTAACATGAGTTATTGATAAGTCTCGAAACCTAATGGTGAAGTTTATTTTAAATGTTGGCTAAATATGGACTTGGAATTGAGATTTTCGTAAGATTTCATATTTCCTAATGGGGGATGTTTGTCCAATTTTTGTAGCAAATATGAAAGGTAACCAAGAAAAGATGAAGTATGAATTCAAAGGCTACCATCCTCCTTCCAAAATTTTCTCTCTATACAATGAGACTAGAGATATGGACCTTGGACATGTAAAAATTTAATAATTAGATTACAAAGGGTACATAAAGAAGGAGATAGGAAAAACTTCGCCCAAGCCATGATAGTTTCAGGATTGACATAATTTGTTGCTTTCCCAGTATAAGTGAAATCACTAGAGCTAGTATTAACCCATGACCAACACTATAATAAGAAGAAAAGAAAGATATTTATACCATCAAGGGTAGTGACCTTTTGGATATTAGTGTTGAGATGGTTGAAAGAGTACTTGTCCTTCCAATATTTGCTAAATATGATGAAGACACCATGGAAAATTCTTTGAGATACTATGTCAGAAGCAATAGGCAAGCCAAAAATTTCATAAATAAAAATCTCCTCCTTGTCCCCAGGGAGTGTGCACAAAATATGGCCAAAGTACAACACAAAATTTAGTTCAAGGAGGATGTTAAGGAATTTATCACATTGTTAAGAAGGATACAGGGATATTCATATGCCAAGGAGTTTCATCCTTAGATTTTTTATTATATTTTGAAGATTGTAGATGGAAAAAGAATTGTTTGGGGGAAAATAATTAGTGATCATTTGCATCACCAATTGAGTGAAGTACTGAAGACTACTAAGTTCTACATGACATCATATTTGGTGTATCTATGGGCTTACCAATCTACCTTTCCAATATTGAGGAGAGTAGGTTCCTTGTAGATGAAAAAAACTAAAGTATACTATTATTGCCCTCGACTAGAACTAAAATAAAGTAAGAAAAAATATGTTTTGGTTAATAATGCTATTATTTTTCTACAATTTAGGGTTTAGAGAATGACTTTTCTAAAAGGTTATCAATGGAAGCAACTACTAAGTTGAAAACATGGGGAATTGGTACATCAAATTCAAAAAAATCACTTACATTAGGGTGGCTAGTTTCCACAAACCCTGTAAATTACCTAGGTATCCAAGTGACAAGATAATCATGTTAGAATTGTGTAGGCAATTTGCTAAAATTCATAAGTTACTTTTGAACAAGCATAATTCAAGATATGTCTTCCCTCTCAAGATTGGGGTATATTCTTGTACCAACATGAAAACATCTAGTACTATAAAATTGAAATGGTCCTTTTAACAATGGACTTGTTGGGATACATCAAACCAAATTTTAATCCCATTGGAAAGATTGGTCCAATCATAGAAGATATTACAAGCATGAGCTTTCTCTAGAATAGCATTTGGATAATTGTTTAGATGAGCATGAGGTTAGAATTAAAGACTATTGTAAGTTGTCTTTGGACATAATAAGAGAGAGATTTTGGAAAAGTACCTAATAATTTAGAGGATGATGGAAAGGTATTGCATCCCACATATAAAACTGAAGGGATCTTCAATCAATTATTGGATACAATAGATTGGACAAACCCAAAATATTCCTCCATTGATAATAGATCTATAAATGTGATTGTTAGATCAAATATGCAGTTGAAAGAACCATACTCAATGCTTGATATGTTTCCCAAGGCTCAAGAATAAAGAAAGAAATCAAAAGAATCATTTGTTACTACTACAACTAGGAAAATAAAGGACACAAGAGAAACCAAAGTTGTTTCAAAATGAAAGAAAATTCAGGAGCTAGTGGTTGTTGAATTAGATGAAGATGAGGAAGAAGAGGAACATGTTCATTTCATAAGAAAGAAAAAAGAGCTATAAGGCATCCTACTCCATGCCCATCCTCTTCCACATGTCCCTCCCATTCCCCCTCTTCTCTAGGGGAACCCCCTCATAATCCTTTACCTCCCCATAATTCTCCACCATCATCACCCATAGGAAACATCCTCCTCAAAATTAGAACCTAATCCTAGTCCGACACAACCATCTTGTAATCCCTCACCTCCTCATTCTCCACCTCATTCCTCTCCTCCACCCCATATACTAATTTCTTCAATACCTCAACAAGAACAAGTAGTTCACCTAAGGAAGAGGGTAACCAAGTAGATGATGTTCAAATAGAAGAGAATAATGATACACATGTACAAGAAGAACCTTCCCAAGGTGAATACCAAGATCAAAATTCACCACCCCACATGGGTGAACCTTCCTCCTCCTCTTCAATCTTCACATTCAAGAACTTCAAGCCTTCCAATATGGCTTAATCATACTGTGAAAAAGAGGAAAATTTTATGTCCAAGAAGAAGAAGAATTTTATGTTCTAGCAAAAGTGTTCAAGTCTCAATCTACCATAAAGAGAGTTACAAAACACTCTCTATTTAGGAAAAATGAGAAAGGTGATAGGATAGCACAAGTCGATACCCCCATGGTAGATTAAAAAAAATCACAAATGATTCCTAGGGATTATGACATTCAATAGATAAATTTAGGCACCTTGACCAAGGATGAAGAGAAGCATTCTTGCAATCATTTGTGTCCACTAAACTTGAGTGAATGAAAAAATATGAAAATACAAAGGAAGAACTGAAGGCTCTAGTAGGATAGATGACCCACTATGTCAACCATTTGGTGGGACCCATAGACTCAGTTGAAACCACTCCTACACTCATAACAAAATTAAAAAAAGAATCCCAATATCTAGACCCAAAATTATACTACACAATAACACAAAATTTAATTTGGTTCACCCAATGTGGGCTACGTCCACCAAGAAACAAGCGTCCACTATATTTTTATTATCCAACAAAACTTGATTGCAAAAATTCTCTCACACAACATAATCTGCTACTGTGTTCTAAATCCAAGAACTCACACAACCTTGTCTCTTGTCTCTTGATCAATCACCACATACCAACAAGTACCACTGCTAATCTTGCATGTGTGTTATTTTTGTGAATGATTAAATTTAAAGTATTACTATTGTGGTTGATTAAGTGTTGAAATGTAAAATATTTTTGTTATACTTATTCATCCCCCCTCTCAGTATAACTGTGTGCTAATCAGATATGTTATTTTTGGTAACACTAAGGATGCTATTAAATACGTGAAATCTTAGCCTTTTGGATAGTTTGATATGAAGTAGGTGGAGGCTACTATTATGAAGATCATAAGAGGTAGAGAAAGCATAAATATTTGGTTGGGCCAAAGTAAGTATTTGAACTCTTTATAGCAACATTTCAAAATGATAGATAGTTAATTAATGAAAAATCATATTTTAGTGGGGTCTTATTATTTGATAATTATTTGTCTAAAATTGATGGGATGCAATATGTCTCATGTTTCCTATGCTAGTGTTATTTTTAGTCTTATGTATGTTATGCTTTGTAATGGGTCAAACATTGTCCAAGCAATGTGAGTCTTGAATCATTTCATGGGTAATCATGGATGACATCAATGGGTTATAATAAATAGGTATTTCAAATATTTGTGGTTACTTTTGAGTACTATTGATAGTCAAAATAGCACAACAACATGTAAACAAAATATTGCTATTATATTCCTCCTGAAAGAGAAACATAACACATGGATACCTAACTCCCAAGGTCTTGGTAATCGGTTCACGACTGTGCTGATTTAACTCAATGGTGATGTAACTATAATGTTCAAGGGACCTGCTGGTGTTGAGCTTCTGGATTGTTATAAGATCAAACATTAAACCTACTTTAACCAAGGGTTTTAAACAAATAGAAAAAGATAGATCAAATTTTTGGAACTGAAGAGAATGTTAATTCATCCAAGTAATTAGACTTGTTGCCTTCCAAGGAATTCCTACAGTAAAACTGCAAAATAAAATCAACTTGTAATTAATACACAGTTTCATTCATTCATAGTGCAAACTTTAACAGCAGATTGCAAATAATCATTTAAACAAAACATAAGATAAAATTCCATTCCTTGAAAGCTTTCCAAATCAAATAATTAACCCAAGATAAATACCATTCTAGAGCACAATATGAAGTAGATTTAAATTTGGTTGCTTCTACTGTTGGTGAAACAGATAAACAACATTTAAAAATTTGGCACAATCACCAGTGTACAGAAAACCCATGTCTTCAGATTATCTCCATCTATACTAAGAAAACTTGAAAGATACATCACTTCCTTCCTATTAAACTAAAAAAATGCCTAACTTCCTGTAAAACCCTAGCTTGCTAATTCTTAAAAAAATAAAATCTCTCTCTACGTGTGTCTCTCTAAAATTTATGTATCCTTTTTTACAAAGAGGAAAAAGTGCCATATATACAATACGTGCCAAAGAAAATGTGTCGGCCCCTGCTTTAGGGTTTACAATATATGTCAGTTTGCAGCAGAGTCGGCCCTAGAAGAGTTTGAATAAATTCAATGAGGCATTAAATGTGCATACCCTGTTCATGTCAGTGAAAGATCGCTCCCAAGTATGGCCTTCAAATCTTTTGCAACCATCGCATTAACTTGCAGCCCTCAAATCCGCCATTAAGACTCCGCACATTTCATCCTCGAGGCTTCTTTGCATAGCTACTTTGAATGTTCTAAAGCATCGCCATTAATATCAATCTACTTTTGCCAGTAGAGATCCCAACTGTCATTGAGACTCGTGGCTTCTTCCTTTCTGATTTCCTCTTGTTCTAGATCTTTCTACAAGTTGACCCCCCCTTGAGAAGCAGCATCCGACCTTTTTCAGTCTAGATCCTCACAGACGAACACCACTGAGTCACTGAACTGATTCATCACCTTCAATCTCAAAGTAGATCCATGTCATTTATGATCTATTGATCTTCTTCATAGGAACGGTCGCAACAGTCAAACTGCCAATAGTTCACCTTCAGCTTCCTTTGATTGGTTGAACAGACACCACGTAATATTTTTAGGTGGTCAAAACTCGTTCAAACAGAATCGCATGTCAGTGAGACACTAGCCATGTCTCCCCGACGCTACAATGCTTCACTGTCGTTATCGGCATGACTTACCACTATCAGAAAGAGTTCAAAACAAGCTGCAAGAGTCATACTGATATCAAATATTGTAGCCCAAACTATCGCTATCAGCCATATTGGCGAGACCTTTCACCGAAGTCCACAACAGACTCATCGGCAAGACCATTGCATTCGACAAGAGGTCATAACGAGTGTAAACCCTTCGGCCAAGAGTCTCAGCAATGCTCAACACGAACACATCCATCGGCAAGACCAACAAATCAGCAAGAGTCTTGGAAAGCCCCCATGTCACACCGAAGTGTTCCTCCGTCGGCAAGACAATCGCATTCGGCAAGATGTCATAGCGAGCAACAACACATTTCCCCGATGCTACCTATTGCCAGGAGTCTCACCGAAGCCATACAACTATCAGCGAGACCACAACCATTGGAGAGACATCATACTGAGAGAAAACCCTTCGTCCAAGAGTCTCAGCGACCTGAGCATTCCAAAGTTTACATAGCTACTAGTCGGCCAGACAGAAAGAATGTCACACCGACTTTGGTCCTTCATGAGTTTCATGCCAGATCTAGTTGAGGTACGCTTTCCAACAGACTTCCTTTAGCATCAAATGTTCTGGATATGCTCAATCCTACAAAATAATGCCCTCATTAGTCCCCTAAAGCATAGAAAACACATCATTCCTCATCCCGCCTTTCACATATCCTTGGCAAAAAAAGAAACCCAACTTTGGTGGAGGCAAAACCAAATCCGAAACCGGAAACACACTTTCCTTTAAAACTGGTGGGGGAGAAACCAAAATGAAACTGGAACCTATTATCATGGAATCTAGCAGCGCTCGTTCCACAGATAACCCCCCTACGAAACTTGTCTGTTTCCTAGGATTTGTGAAGTTCAAGTACGCATAACGAAGTGATTTTCAAGCCACCTCGAAATGCGTTCCAAATTCTTGAATAGTCAATTTGAGCATTCCCCCATGTTCGCCTCGTGAAGACCTTTGAAACGAGCTCCTTCGCGAAGTCTCACTGTTCGTACTTAGCGAATTGCGAAAAATGCAGTGGCACTGAAAAAGTGCGCTCCTGCTCTAAAAGCCAAAATTTGGCTAAGTCTGAAAAGTGCAAGGGCGCTAAAATTTAGCGCCCGTGCATGAAAGTGAACTTTTTCCAAAATGTAATAGCTCTAAATTTTAGCGCCATTACATTTTTTCCTGACACTTAAACTTTTTTGGCCCTGGCACGTTTCTTCATGATTTTCGCATTTTTCGTCAATCGTGCCACTTTTCGTGCCTAAATTTATTGCTCGACTTGAGTTAGGTTTTCGATTTTCTCTTTCACTTAAAAGTGTTTTAGTTCACCATTTTCATTGTTTATGATTTTAGTTCTTCCTCTCTTCATGTTGGGCGAGTTTTCTTCAAACTGCAAATATGTTTTTTGAGTTTTTCGACATCCCTCTCCAGCGTTTTTCACATTTCATCTTTGTAAGTTGTTACCCTTGCTTTCTCTTTATTCTCCAATTTCAATGGCAACTCCATGCAGACAAACACTTTGCAAACCTCGAGCACTGTTTTCATTCACCATTACATCCATTTTCCAAAATCATGTCTTAGATGCAGAAGCGCTAAAATTTAGCGCCCTGACATGTTGAACATGTTGAAATAAATTCTAACTTTGAGAAATGCAGGAGCACCATTTTTTAGCGCCCCTGCATCAAAGACTAAAATCTCCAAAAATGTAAGGGCGCTGAATTTTAGCGCCCTTACACTTTTCACAATCTTTTTCCAGACTTAGTCATTTTTTGTGCAATGGAGCTGAATTTTAGCACCTTTACACTTTTCTTCCAGACTTAGTCATTTTTTGTGCAATGATGCTGAATTTTAGCACCTTTACACTTTTGGCAGTTTTTATCTTAGTCTCTTCAAACTCGCTCTATTTCCATTCCGGACCCCGTTTCTTCGCTCCCGCATCATTTTCCGTGCCTAGTTTCTCATTTCATGCTTGCTCAACATTGTTTCTTGCTTCATGCTTCCCAATGCTACTTTTTCTGCTAACCCCTGTTGATTCACCATCCTTGCAGTTTCTCTCCAGATCTCGTCAAGTGATGCCGAAGGTGATGTCCTTTGATCTTGGTTCTTCCAAATAAAAATTTCATGCAGGAGACCAGGAAGAAGTATGAAGACTCCACACCCAAGCAAAGAAAAATGAAGAAGCTTCCTGTTCTCCAGTGTTAGACATTTCCGGTGCATCCCTTTATGCATCTTGTAAATATTTCTTGACATTTTCAAATGTCTTTTTGTAAATTGTAATTACACCAAGATCGAAGATGTAATATTTTGAAAACAAATTACACTTTGACTTTGGTCAAAGTTAGGTGAGATCTCCTAAAATCGCTCACCTAACTTTCCTTAATTTCCTCAATCAGTTTCCTATTTTTGCTCATCCCTCTTTCTATATAATGTGAGGGATTTTCATTGTAATATTATCTTTTAGTGTTTTGCAACGAAGTGCTACCCTTTTTGAAACAAATTTGTGAAACTTTGCGTTCATGCTTTGTGAATGAGATTCGATTAATAAAGAAAAGGATTGCAAGCCAAACTTTGTGTTGGATTCGATACTTTTGTGAGTTGATCTTGTTTGGTAGTGATTAGTTTGAAGAATCTGAAGGACTCTAAGTAGTTTATGTAAACTTTGTGTTACATCTATTATTTAGATTGCATTGTTATTTATGTTTATCATTGGTTGAATGATCTACAAGACTTTGCGCTTGTAATCATTCATGCTCTTGCATGTTCTGGTTGAGTGATCTACAAGACTTTGTGCTTGTAATTATTCATACTCTTGGATACTCTTGTCGAAGGATCTACAAGACTTTGTGCTTGTAATCGTTCGTGCTATTTGACACTTTTGTTGGATGATCTACAAGACTTTGTGCTTGTAATCGTTCATGTTGTTTGAAGAATTGTTGCGTCTAAGAAGACTTTTGTGCTTCTAACGTAGCAAACGGTACATCTACACAGATCCAACACTGATAAAGCTACGGAACGACTTTGTGCCTTCGTGAGCTTTCCCTTTTTACTTTATTTTGTTTGTTATTAATCACTTCTGGTATCTCTACGCTTCGCTTTGACGAGCTAGAGATATTGGTATTACTGCTAGTTGTTAGTTTAAGGTTATTAAGAATTGTGAACTTCCAACGGTGAAGCATTGTAAACATCTTCTCTGAAAAAAGAGAGAAGGATGAATGTAACACACCCCCCCACTCCGTGAGTTTCGTGTACATTTTGTAATTATTTGTTTGATTTACTATCGCTTCTGTTAGCAATAAGAAGGGCACCTCCCCTTTTCGAGAGGAGAGATTCACATCACATAGCTGTGGCTGAAGTCCAAGTTGTGTAATCTATCAAAAAGTTGATTACATAATTTTCACCCAACAGCTGAGAGGAGAGATTCACATCTCACATAGTTGTGGCTGAAGTCCAAGTTGTGTAATCTATCGAAAAGCTGATTACATAATTTTCACCCAACAGAACCGAGACCAGAGTCAAAATGGGAACCGAACACAAACTATTCGCTAACTTCACATTCATTGCACTGTTCCGACCCCGACCCCGCAAAAGAAAAAAATGCAAAAAACAAAACCCGACCAACCAATCGAGTGATCGGAACCGGAGGCCAAACAAACAAACCAGGCGGAACCGGGACCGAAAGAAAATCCGACCATGAAACTTTTCAAAGTTTTAGGTTTGTTTTCCATCTCGACCCCGCCTCCGACAACACTCAAAGGGAAAATGAAGAAAAAGACGAGAAGGAAGAAAAAGAAGGGGAGAAAGCACCCCACGACAAAACATAAGGAACAAAGGAAAAAAGGACAAGGCCGGCGAAACCGGGACAGGAACGGAACCAGAACCTGGAACTTAGAAAAGTTCCAAGGTTCGGTTTCGGTCCCGGTTCCGCATCCGCCGGAACAAAACCAAAAATGTCTAAGGAAAAAACAAAAGAGGCAGAACCGGAACCGGAACCGGGAAAGGAATAGAAATCAGAATTTGGAAGGAATTCCAAGTTCGATTTCAGTCCCGGTTCTGCGTCCGCCAGAACAAAAAAGAAAAGGCCCAAGGAGGAAAGGAAAATTCCTAAGGAACGGGACACAAAACCAAAGGAAAACGAAAAACAAATAGGAGAAAAGGAGCAACCCAAAAGTTAGTCGAAAACAACCAACGAAGAAGAAACAAAAAGAAAAGGTGGAGTAGGAGTCGGGATGGAATCCGAACTAGAAACCCTGAAAGAGCTCACTATTCAGATTTAGCTCCAGACCCGGCTCCAACAGAGCAAAAGATAGACTTAGGAGAAAAACAAAAGAACTCCTAAGACCCAACCAAACAACCAAAAGCGATGAAAACAAAAGAAAAAGGGGGGACCCATTTTGTTCCAAAATAAAATAAAATAGGGTGGTTATGCAAGGCATAACAAGTACTCTTTATGTTATCAAGGATATGGTGTCCTAGGGGACTTGCAACACTTAAAGGATATTCAAGGATACATGGATTATATTTTGGTATAAGATGTTGGTAGCAAGAGATATACTAGTGACTATGTCTTTAGCATATCTGGTGATACTATCAATTGGATGAACACGTGGCAAGCTATGGTCACTTTGTCCATGAAAAGGAAAATTATATGGAAGCTATTTATGCATATAAGGAGGCCATTTGGATTCAAATATTATATTCAAATTTTGATCTATTTTGGAACAATTGAGATTAGATGTAATAGCCAAAGTATTATCAACTTGGAAAAGAACATTTAAACTTTCATGCATAGACAAAGTGCTCAATATCTTTTTGTTCATAACAATGTAGAGGATGGGAAGGTGATGATTGAAAAAGTTGACACTTTGGAGAATATTGTGGACACGATGAAAAATTATATGAGTACATAGAAGTTCAAGTGGTGCAGTGAGTCTATGGGCTTCCTAGTCCCTTGCAAATACTTGAAAATGATGGTGCTCCCATTTGATCTTAGAAGGTAAACAATGTGGGAGGATCTTAGGATAAGTGTTTCATACACCTTACAATTTTAATATTTAATTTATTTATACATTTTTTTATTTTTGATCCTTCATAGAAAAGACATCCCACTATGATGGACATTTTTCCATGTGTATGCATTGGTATGATATGTGTGCTTCAAAATCATATATCATGTAATATGTATAAGAGCATCTATGACAATGTAAGAATATGTAAGGTGTAAGAGATTATATGGCATTCATAAGAGCATGTAAGAGGGGAGTTCCATGTTGAAATTACCTATTGGCCAACTTATGATACATGATGACATGTCATAGAGCATCTTTAAATGGAGATAATGGAGCCAAAATAGAATTCCCAAGTTGGTGAGTGGATTATGATGAGGTTATGAAAATTTATGATGTGTAATACCATATTCTAAAATAACACATAAACTCACCTTAGTATAGGGAGTTAAATTTTGACTTTTGATTTGGGTGCAATATTTTGGGTGGTTTTAGCTCATGGTTTTTCATTTATCATTTGGTGGTTTCATGTATTAATTTTATTTATCAAATGCTTAAGGTGGAGGTTTCATTATGTATTTGTGAGGATTGTTAGGATTGTTATACTACCAAAAAATCTCTTGAAAAATTTGTTGATGCATGAGGGTAGATGTTCATGGATTCTATTGTAATCATATCATTACTAATAATATAAAAAATACTGACACCTTTGCTTCTATATTTTTCCCTAAAAGGGTTTTTAAAGGATTTTTTTATTATGTGGTTCTACTTCACTATTATTTCTTTTCTAAATTGTTTGGATCATATTTTTTTACATATCTCATAGATTAGTGTGGGAAGCATTTTCATTTTCTTATCTTGTTTCAAAAAGAACTAGTTGGTTAACAACATTGTCTATTCTAATTCTTGAATTCTTCTCTATCAATTCCATTTGTCTTCATCTTGCTTCCACACACTTACAACACATAAATTAGAACCTTGATTGGAGCATTTTCCCTTGGACCACATAGGATTTGAAGCATTAGCATAAGAGAAGTTCATCTTGCATGTCTTATCAAATGATATCAGAGTATCCAAGCCTTGACATCAAAGAACAATATTTATTATATTACTTTCCAATTCATTTAAAGTGTGTTTGGATGGTAAATGAGTGAGATGAAGTCTACATGTTGGTCTAAAGATGAAATTTTCAAAGCTCATCAAGAACAACAAGCCTTTTTACTTATCTAATTCAGAAATGTCCTCAAACATATGGTCCCACTAGTGTAATCATCAAGTGAATATTTTTGGATGAGTCCCACTAGATTCTCAATGAATTTAGACGTTCTTGTGTTTAAGGGTAAAATAGATGCAAATGTGTTAGGAAACTAGTTAGATTGTTTAGAGTCATATTTCTCTATGAATGAATTTTTTAATGAAGAAAAGATCAAGATTGTACTTCGAAAAATCTATTTTCTTGTCAAGAAGTGGTGGCAAGTACATGTGCTTTGGGAGTAAGAATAGATGAGGAAAATCTAACCCTACTTGCAAAAATTTCCTAGAAGCCTTTCATGATGAAAATTCTCTTGAAGATGTCTATGATGATTGCTATATTCAATGGCAACATCTATACCAAGAACATGATTTGTCCATTC
Organism: Sequoia sempervirens; assembly: GCA_007258455.2. Lineage (NCBI taxonomy): Eukaryota > Viridiplantae > Streptophyta > Pinopsida > Cupressales > Cupressaceae > Sequoia > Sequoia sempervirens. The sequence goes on from VDFB02256132.1 coordinate 139,056,595, forward strand.
ATGCTTACACCAATTCATTCCATGACATCTATGTAAAGTTGGGCATATTCAAGTTGGAGCAACATAGAATCCTCAAGTATCATAGAGGCATGCACTCATTCTTTTAGTCCAAATTAAAGTTGGCCAAGGTCAAGATGTTGGTAGAATCCTATCATTGTATGCTTGTCATTTAAGAGAAATCAAGATAAAAGGAAAAGTGGGACAATTTTTTTATGCCAAAAAAAAAGCCTTCTCCAAACAAGATAAAACTATCTGGAAGATAGGTAAATGGTGTTAAAAAACAAATCTAGCAACCATTCCAATGCAAAGTGTCATTCACAAATGTGTTAGGATTGGTGATATCAGCCTTACAATCCTATGACTATATTTAAATTTAATATTTTAATAGTCAATTATTATTCTATGTGACTCCAAGAATCTTAGAAGGGGAACTTCAATGTCCCACATGAGGAGAAATATTTTTTATAATTAAATATTATTTTCTAGGCACAAAATATTATTTGCAAGGTGGCATTGAGTGGGGAAGCTTAATTTGGCCAATGATAGTACCTTTGGATACTTGGAATGAAGTGGAAGAGAATCTCACTAATTAAAGTGGTGTAAGAATAATTTATAACATTGTAAGAGGTGTAAGAAAACATGTTTGATTATGTGTAAGAAGTGGGTAGCCTTTTTTGGACATAAGTAGTTGTTATTTTATCTTTTAGTGGGTTATTTTTCTCCTCTAGTGAAGTTGGATGCCCAAGTTCATGAAAAAAATCTTGAAACTTCTAGAAATATGCTTGTAACTCCCAAACACATTCCATGATATATCTTTTGCATGTAGACTACTTGGCTCATTTTTTTGAGTCCTTTGTATTGGAAACCATTTATGGTTTCTTGTGTTCTTTAGGCTATTTATTGGAGCTTGGAGTAGGAGGGAAAACAAGTTGTTTTGTAGGTTGTAGAACTAGCAAAGTGTTAGAAAAATTCAGAGGGAGAAGTTGTATTGATGTAACTCTTTTGAATGATTAATACAAACTTTGGATCTCCTTGGGTGTGGATTTTTTTCTCACAAAGGTTTCCCCATATATATCTTGTGTAACATTTTGTATCTCTTGTATGGTTATTTCCTTTCCATCTATAATTTATCACTATTGTGTACTTGGATGATTTGACTTTGCAACATAATTTCGTTTATAATTTATATCATGTTTCTACAAAAAGAACCTGTTCACAAGCACAAAAGCAAAGGGTTCCCACAAGATAGAGGTGGAGGATATAGACCCTTGAAATTTATATAGATTCATGTGAAAATAATCACAACATCTACAACAAATGAAACAGTAGAGCACATATTTCATTCATAAGTGTGGGTATAAGGGAAACCATTATTTTTTATGGTTGATGGTGATAGCACGAAGAACCTTATTTCTAAAGCTACCATTGTGCACCTAAATTTCCAAGCATGTCTTATTTATAGCCTTACATTTGGTATAGATCAATTATTGTAACACCAAAGGTATAAATGTCACAATTCAATGTTGTTTCTCATATTCTATCCAACCTTTCTATAAGGAGCTAGTATGTGACATTGCACCAATTGATTCTAGTATAATAATCCTTTGGTATCCCTACCATCATCATTGTCAAGGTGTTTACACAACCAATCCTCAAAGCATCACTATATTGATGGCTAGTAAAAGATATCAAATTCCTAAAGCAATTACACAAGTCAAACATATCACATTGTCTATGTTGTGTACTACACAAGTTTCCTTCAACACAATCAAGATGATTATCTTTTAAGAAGGGGAAAATGTTCTAACATTGCTACACAAGTGTGTACACCACAAGACATTAACACCATAGTATATAACTCTATAAGTAGCTCCTTGCATAATGCACCATGTGCGCAACACTAGGAAACATGTCACACATCTAAATGTAGCTTCTTGATCTATGTGCCACTTGCACAATGCTTGGAACCATGCCACATATATCAAAAGTCACCCTCTAGCTCATGCATATGATCATGCTACTTATCATTGCCAACAATTGTCTTCATTTTGCACCACACTAACATTCTTGTGCACTTTAGAACTTAGCACAAAATGTTGCACAACATCTTGGAGCATCACATGATCAGAGTCCTACACATATTTTGGAGTCATTTCGTGGCATGCCACTAGTTAGCACAATGCATGACCAAAATCTTAATCGTTGGACAATGAAGTGTCATAAATGGAAAAATAAATGGTGCAACTTCTATAACAACCTTCTTCATAATCATGTAAAATATTTAAATGTAAATCCATAGTATAATAGAAAATAGAGCAAAATAGGATAGATAGGATTGTATACACAATCACACATCTCCACCAAAGTGTGCCATGTATAGAACACACAATTTAACAATCAAATATGTTTCAATTCTCATGTTCTTCTCTATCTAATTCCTTTGTCTCCATATTGCTTGCATGTTTGCCACACATCTATGCCCTTGTCCAAGCATCCTCCCCCAAACCACCTAGGAAACAAGTCAATTGACCTTCAAATTCTTTGTCTACATTGGCTTCAACTTTAAATAATGTTGTTCTAGTTTTTATCTTGGGTTCTCTTTCTTCCCAATTGTGCTCATGGTCCCCATTATCTTCTTCTTTATGGTCTCTAATGCCAAATTTCTTAACTAGAGCCTAAAATAAAGCATTGGTAGATGAGTACTCTTAAGTCATTTGAGCATATTGTCTAAGTATGTGCTCATATTGTTGAGTAATCCACTACCAGTGCTTCATCACAAAGGTTCAAACTCTTGCATTTGTGTAACCCAATCTTCACTTCTTCATTCCAATGATGTGTTCTAATATCTAGATTTGATGGGACTATACTTTCTCCACCTAAAGACTTTGTGCCTATCATCCAACTATACTTTACATTTATATTCCCATCAATTTTAGCTTACTCTGATATTAGAATGATTTATAATTTGCTACAAAATTATGCTTTGTGAACTCCAAACCACCAATATTTACTTATGCTCTAGCCATATAACTATTCTAGATCCTTTGGAAACCATGTGATTAAGATAAATTCAACTTAGAAAACCATTCATATCAACAAACACAATAAAACCCCTAATTTTTCCCTAGAAATCCCCCACTAATGAACGAAAATCTAGCTTGATAGGTACCAATAATATGTTTACCAATTTGTATTAATTTTAAAACAAGAACAAAGAGGGATGTTTACAATTGATGAGCTACTTCCTACTCTCTATATAGGTCTCCATGAACTACAACTATCTTGCTCATGCTTCAATGGTGTCAAAAACACTTCTCCAAATTTCCAGGAGTTCCAAATGGACTTACTAACACTCATTTCAATCCATGGTGTGGCCATTCGGTGCATTGGAAGTCTCCACAATCTTAAAAAGTTATACAATCAAAATTCATGTCCATAACTATTATTTGTGCTATTGTTAATTTATTACTTTCAACAATAATTCATTTGTTTGGGTTTTGTTGAAGACACCAAGATAAACAATTTTAATCACAAAACAATGAGTACTTGTACATTCCTGATTAAAACAAAAACAAATAAAAAAATATCTATTGTTCCATTAAAAAACGCATACATCATACAAATAGAGATTGACCATATCATTAAATATGTTCAACAAAATTAATACTGCTTATCAAGCAAAATTGACAAAAAAAGTTTGATTGTATGTAACAATCATGTAAAATAGGTTTGAAAAAGAGAGATGGTTCACTACAATTTAGATAGCACCTAAGCTAGTGATGGACCACTATATAATCCATGAATCAATATAGTACCTAATTGCAATTCTCAAATCCATAACATAGAAAGGAAGTCTTTCCCAGAAGTAATAAATCTTTTATAGAATACAAGAACTTGTATCTATCTATATATATATATAATCCTCTGAGTCACACATGCATCACTTCAGCGAATTAGCTCTTGAAATTAGGAGGATGTTAACAATGGAAGCCAGAAGTAGTTAGAGAAGACAAAAACATTGTCTCACCAAGCAACAAAGCAAATTAAGCATCTTGAAGAATGTTGATTGCCCAAGAAACTAAGCTTTCAAGACAGGTGGTTTTTGATTTCAATATTCAAGGACTTCTGAAAAATTACCTGTCCCAAATATGGACACTGCAGATTCCTGTCTATGAAATTGTAACTGCGTGTAATTACGTTGGAGCCTTCAACAAGATCGAAAGAGTTCCACGTGTAGAATACTAAGAGTATTTGAAAAGATGGAATCTAAATTTGAACGGAATTGTTGATGTTCTTGCCAGTGTGAGACAATCGATGGAGTCAATAACTTAAACTAGCTGGCATCAAACTCCCCATTAAGTTATTCACATAAAATATTAAGGGTATGTAGCATAAGAGGATGGGATCAAAGACTATGGCTGGGTATTACCCCTGGTAATCATCATCAGCTTATTTGTGTCTTGAGTTTTTCAAAAAGTGGTTCTGAATTTTTTATCATTTCTACATTTTGGAGGAGAATAAATAAGGTATAGATTACAATTTTAAATTTAAGATTAAGGTTAGGTTCTTTTTCTTTTAATCACATTTTAACGAGGGTTGTGCATAAAATATTGGATCATCCTTAAAGTAGTAAGTTATGTGTAATGAAAATAACATTTGTCTATTATCTTAAGATCAGTTATTTATTTTAGACACTCATAAAAAAATAAACGGCACAAGGTGGCGAGGAAGACGGAAAAAAAGCAAGCGATTTGGAAGGAAGAAGATGGGAAGATGTCGAGGAAGACAATCGGTCAGAGGAAGGAGTAGCTGGAGAGCGCAGGTCTGGAGAAAAGAATCATATTCCACAATGGGTATACACGAACGGTGAATGGGTGGATCGCTGCCACCCAAGCTACCGCAAATGGGAGGAGCGATCGATAAAAGACCAAAACCAGATTGGAGAAGGACCCAGAGGGCGAGAAGAGGAAGACTGCGTCAACTAGGGCCAAGGACACGTAATTGGGATGGAGGAAAACAATTTGGAAACATCTGAGGAAAGGCTTCAACTCACAAGTGTGGGTGGTTCTGGGATAATAGAAACCCTAAAGCAGAATCTTCAATGAACTGGTGAAGCAAAGCAAGAGAACCCCCAAGGAGAACGAGCCACCCCTGGAAAGTAAGGGACAGGATATCATCAAAAGAAGGACCTTTCCATCAAGCCATGGCTCGAACTGACCAAAGGTTCGTACAAGACAAGTAGAGAACAGAGGCTGAAGAGGGAAATGCAAGGGTCAATCAAGAGAGGGAGGAGCAACCAAACCGTGATGCAAAATTCAAAACCCTAGGAGAAAAGAAAGAGGGCCAATTGAACAAGAGGAAGAACTATAAGAAATATAAGGATTACGGTAGCAGAGGATTCAGAGGGAAGCTTATCAAAGGAATGGGAGAGGGAACGGATCGGTAGCTCAACCCAAACCATGGGGAAGCAAGCTATATTGCAATGCCAACAGAAACACTAGAATCAAGGGTGGCTAGACTTAAGGACAAAGCATTATTCACAAAAGGGAGTGGCCCAGGGTGCCCCGAGGAAGAAATTATGGAATTGTGGCATCAAAACTTCAAGGATCGGGTAGTATTCATAAACTACCTAACTCCTCTTTCCTCATTGAAAGTGTAGATATGGATTTAAAGCAGAAAATAGTATATGGAAACCCCCTGTTCTTAAAAGGCCATAGCTTGCATTGTGTAAACTAGAAACCAAATTTTGATCACTGGAAATACACTATCAAAAAGACCCCCACATGGCTTAAATTAGTAGATCTCCCATCTAAGTATTGGAGTTTGGAGGCCCTGCTTAAGATAGGAGGATGCCTGGGAGTTGATGAGGATTTCATTAATGGTAAGAAAGAGGCAGAAGCAAATATTCTAGTGGAGGTAGCGGAAGGAGTGGAAATCTATAAAAACTTGGAAATACTGTCAGAATATGGGAGTTGGATTCAGAAAGTCGAATCATGCGAAGGAGCAAAGGCAGGAAAATGCCTGTTCAAAGAATCGGCAGGGGTAGGTTGCTCATAGAAAAGGGTAGATGATGGAAGTAGGAGTCCTACCAAGGGAAAAAAAGAGAGGATGAAGCGTCAGAGAACATTTGGAGAGCGGTCAGTCAAAGCAGCAGAGGTCAAGCTGGTGGAGAAGGATCCAAAAAAAGGAAAATAAATGAAAGTTGCTTGAAGTCAAGAGGAGAACTATGTTAGACTCTAGAACTCAGCTTAGGGGCAACCCAGACAGAAAGAGACCTAAACATTCTCCTGGAACAAACCAAGGAATTACATAAAGACATTACCCTCCAACTAGAAGAGTTATCCAGCGACACAAATAGCCCAAAGCAAGAAGAACAGAGGGAGAAGACAGAAGAGTTTTTGAACCAAGGCAAGAAACTAGGAGAGGAAGGAAAGAATATGGTAGCAAGGGAAGAGGAAAAAGGAGCAGAATTCACAGACTTGGGAGATGTAGCATAGACTGAAAAAGGAGAGGATGAGACCTCGCAAGTCAAGGAAACTAAAAGTGAAGAAGAGCTAGAATCAGATGAAGAAGATCAAGAGGAGGAAAAGGAGGGAGAATTAGTGGAAGAAAGGGCTCTTGAACAAACTCAGTCAAGAATAAAAAAGCTTAATATAAAAAAGAAAGGAAATAGGGGGTGCAAAACAAATAAAGCCAAGTTGGAGATAGCAACAAATGCGGCATCTCAAACAAAACTAAGAATGGGGAAGGATAAGGATGTTATCCTTCCCCAGGGGGAATGAGGTTAATTTCATGGAATGTTAGGGGAATCAATGCCCCTAACAAATGGTGTGTGGTCAAGCGCCAAGTTGACCAATCAAAAGCAGACATCTTCCTATTACAAGAGACAAAACTAGATCTAGAAGAGAGCAGAAATAGACTCAAATGGTGGACACAATGGAAGGGGAAATTTTTTGGAGTTGAGGGTGCCTCAGGGGGTCATGGGATACTATGAAACCCACTAACAATAGCTGGGGTGGTGGTAGAAGAGAGCAAAAATTGGATGATGCTAAGGTGCAAACTGCTCCAAAATAATGAACAATTCACAATAATTAATGTGTATGGGCCCATTCTAACAGCAGAAAAAGAAATCTATGGCAGATTCTGTCAGGGAAGATAGCAAATCTTAGGGGAGAAAAGGGGATTCTAGCTGGAGACTTCAATGCAACCCTGAACAACAGAGAAAAAAGGGGAGGAATAAGGAAAACCACAAGAATCCAACAAGACTTTCAGGAATTTGTGGAAGGAAATCAGCTAATAGACATGCAAACCAAAGACAGGATTTTCACTTGGACAAATAGGAGGAAATATTTCAAAAGTATTGTGGAAAGATTGGATAGATTTCTCCTTTTTGGAGACTGGGGGGGGGAAACTCCCTACAGGAAACTATGATCCTGCCCTACACTGGTTCGAACCACTTTCCTGTCCAACTTTCAATTCAACCAGATACAACTCCAAAAGGAAGCCCTTTCAAATTTGAAAAGATGTGGCTGAGAGATGAAAGATTGGCTGACCTAGTTGCGGAATGGTGGGGAGAACTAAGAATAGGAAACCAATCCCACCTATACAAGATGAGCAAGAAGCTAAGTAATGTGAAGATTAAACCGAAGGAATGGAACAAATCACAATTCAAAAATATATTCCAGGGAAAAGAGAGTGGAGAAAGACTTGGTAGTGCTCAATGAGCACATAATAGCAAATGGAATGGGAAATGATGACTACGAAGTAGAAAAATCACTGAAAGATGAACTAGCAGAGATTCTAAATAGAGAAGAGTCCTTCCGGAAATAGAAATCAAGAGAGACATGGCTAAAGGAAGGAGACAGAAATATGAAGTATTTCCATAGAACAACAATAACAAACAAGAGTAGGAACATAATCACATCAATTAGAAGTGAGGATGGATCGGAAACCCAAACAATGGAGGAAATTAATGAAGAAGCAGTAGATTACTTTTAGGCAATTCTAAACGGAGCAGCTCCAAAAAATAGGAATGCAAGGGAGAAGCTTCTAAGTGTCATCCCAACAATAATAGGAGAAGAGCAAAACAAGATCCTCTACCAAAAAATTAGTAAAGAAGAAGTAAATAAAGCAACCTTCCAACTCAATCCGAACAAGTCCCCAAGCCCAAATGGCTTCCCAGCAGGTTTTTTCCAAAAATTTTGGGATATAGTGGGTGATGATATGACACTGGCAGTGGAAGAATCTAGAAGAAGAATGGTGATGTTGGGATCAATCAATCATACATTCCTAACCCTAATACCCAAAAAGAAAGATCGAAGACAATGGGAGATTTTAGGCCAATTGAACTCTGCAACACCATCTACAAGGTGGTCACTAAAATAATTGCCAACAGACTGAAAGGGATTCTAAGCCAGATAATCTCGGAGGAGCAGAGCGGATTTTCCCCTGGATGTTTGATAGTTGAAGGCATAATAATAGCTCATGAAACCCTACACTCAACCAGGAAAGCAAAAGACCCATGCATGATCCTCAAACTAGACATCCTCAAAGCATATGATATGGTGGACAGACAATTCCTAGAAGGGGTGCTTAGGAAATTTGGATTCAAGGAAGAATGGATTAGCTGGGTCAGAGCTTGCATTTCTACAGCCAAGTTCTTTGTACTAGTAAATGGGACGGCTCATGGGTTTTTTGCATCCACAAGGGGACTACGGCAAGGAGGTCCCCTATGCCCTTCCTATTCATTATCATGGCGGAGGCAATGGGAAGAGGAATCACAACCTTAAGGCAAACAGGGGAGTGGAAGGGAGTGTCGGTTGTGAATGAAATGGAAGCAACGACATTCTAGCAATTTGTGGATGATACAATTCTTTTTGGAACGGCAAGCAAGAAGGATGCAAGGACAATTAGAACCTTTTTGGACGAATACTGTCTTGTATCAAGGCAGAGCATCAACTGGCGAAAATCATAAGTTTTTTTCCTCAACACACAACCTAGTCTCCAAAGGGAATTGGCAAGGATATTGGGGCTAAGAGTGGCAAACTTCCCAGGTAGGTTCCTTAGGACTCCACTCTTTGTTGGCATCAACAAAAAATGCTACTGGGAGAACCTAGTAAATAGTTGTAAAAGCAAGTTGGGGACATGGAAAGGGAAGTGGCTTTCATCGACCTGGAGGCTCATGATGGTAAAGGCAATGCTTTCAGCCATTCCAATGTACTCGATGGCCTGTTTGAAAATACCAGTGGCGGTGGAAGACAAAATCAAATATTCAGAAACTTCTTCTGGAGTGGAACATAAGACAAAATCAAATATTCATTGGAAGATCTAGATGCCCCACAGGATCAGAAAGATACTCTAATGGCCATTTTGAAAGAGAGAATTTTCTCTCCATCCAATTAGGAAAATGCAATTAGGTGGTGTGGCTCCACGTCTGGGGTATACGTAGTCAAGTTTGGCTACTGAATAAAGGAGATGGTGGAAGCAAAACAAAACTGGCCCAACAAACTTATTTGGGGAAAGCATTGTCTCCCAAAGCAAGTGTCTTTGCGTGGATGGCAGTCCAGAAAAGAATCCTCACAGAGGATAGATTAGCCACCCTTGGAATTCTAGGGCCGGGGAGGTGTGCACTATGTAAGAATAGCAATGAGAACACAAACCACTTGTTGTTGTCTTTCCCATATGCAGAACAATGTTGGAAGTATTTCATGAACAAGTTAAACTTTCAATGCCCGATGTCTACAAGTCTACTAGATTGGTTCAATATGTGGCCTCAACCAAGGAGAAAGGCAGTTTTTGATAGTATATGGCCAATAGTCCCTTCCATCATAATATGGGAAATATGGAAGGAACACAATAGAAGAATATTTCATGACAAGGAGATGGCCTGGGAGAGACTTTGTATCAAAATTGAAAGCATGATAACACAAACAATCAATGAGGCAGCACGATCAAAATCAAAGAAACAGTTGATCTACATAAGCTAGGATGATACAATGAAGAAGACATTCAATGGCCTAGCTATTCCCCGACTGTGTGGTTTAGGAATGAAGGACCTAAGTAGCAAAAAAAGGAGTGAGGTGGTATGGGAAGTTCCAGAGGAAGGATGAATAAAGATAAATTTCGATGGAGCAGCTCGAGGCAACCCGAGCCCAGGGGGTGCTAGATATGTAGCATGGGATGATCAAGGGAGAAAAAATCCACACCTGGAAACATGTACCAACAACGAGGCAGAATTTTGAGCGGCCCTGATTGGTCTCCAATCAAGGCTCTCGATCGGGGCAGGAAGGATTCATTTGGAAGGAGACTCTCTTGTCACGATTAATGCAATTAGCAGCAATAATGCTCCCAATTGGAAGCTAAATCATGGGTTGCAACAAATAAGCCAATGTTTGGAGAAATTCAAAGCCTACAACGTGAGCCACATTTACAAAGAAGGTAATGAGGTGGCGGATAGGTTGGCTAAGACAACAACGGAGGAGGGGTAGGAACAAGGCAAGTGAAAGTTTGGGACACATGGCAAGTTGTGTCACAATAAAGGTAGGCCTAGAACGGATTGGGCCTCGAGCCCAACGAAAAGAAAAAAGGACCCCCACTAAAATGAGAAGGGATTTGAAAATACCCCTCAATTTGATATTGGAAGTGAATGACAACACAAAGATATGATGTAGCCACTGTCAGCAAAGATACAGTCTAAGCATCATAACATGACATCACCATCATAGAATCTGGGAAGGGTGTCAGGCATAGAAATCACTAAAAGGTGGTAGATAATGGGAACATTGGAGGAGAGATACGGAAACAATATCTAAAAGTGGAGATCTATAAGTTGTCGACGGCTCAAGAAGCCAAAACAATTAGGTGAAGGTGGTAAGATGACATCACTCTAGGGAAAGAGGATTGGCAAATTATTAGGCAAGGTCTGAAGCACGTGTTGGATGTCAAAGAGAGGGTCTACTACCAAAATAATGGCAACTTTAAAAGGAACAAGAGGTGGAAATCAATAGCCAAATTTAATGCAAGTACGACACCTCACGAGACATGTCACTCAAAGATACGAGAGGAAGAAGGTTGGAATTGGAAAGCACATAAGCATAAATGTAGCAACTAAAAACTATAATGGCGGATCTTAAACTATCAGCGACTTGTGCAACCAAATCGCCCCAAAAAGCCAACCGAAGTGACATAATGGTACGGGTCCCTAATGTCTCATCATAAAAATGATGGTGGGATTGAGCATAAATAGAGGTAAAAACACGAATAGCGTGCCAAGAAATCAAAAGTGGGAAAGGCTTGAGCCTTGAGCGTAGCATAGCCATGGAAACACCAATGTTCTTAAATACAACAAAGCAACAACAATCCTTCTATGGGGAAGTAATGGATAAAAGGCTAAAGGGTCCGTTGAACTTGACACATCCTTTGATAATCTGGGTGACAAAGGTGGTGTTGGGGAAAGAATTCCTCATGGTGCGGCAAAGATTCAAGGCTAATGTGGAAATACCGGCCATGTTTTTGGCTATGCTTCTCTACATGGGACTATCGAAAGCAAGGAGTAAGAAGCTATGCCAGATTGTTTTCCAACATGTGTGGCTTAGGAAAATTGAAGAAGCGTTGGATAATGTAGACGGCAACCTGTTGATTCTGCTACCCCAACACTACTACATGTCCTTTAGTAATGGCCTAGAGGTTCCAAAATTTATGGTGGTGCCCACTCTTCGCCCTAATGAATTGCAGAAACGTTGGGGGGAGATAGATCGCAGTATCTCCTTCCTATTGAGGGCGGCAGGAATGTCCAACAAACTGACAGGGTGGGTCAATGCATATCTGCAAGCGGAAGGATTGGATGGTAAAATGCTTGCGAACAACAATGAGGATTGGGAGCTTGGCGGTGGAGACAAATGGAGAGAGCAGGACTCTCAGGATATTGAAGAGAAAACCAACAACCCAACGCACGGTGCGTGTGGACCTTAGTGCCCGATGGTAGCGGACGCAATGGAGGCAAGGTACGAGCAGGCATGGGAGATGAAGAATAGTATAGGGCCAAGTATGGTATTTTTTGGTTTCTGAAAACTCGAAAATTGTATTGAATCTATATGAGGGACATTTTGATAGTACAATTATAGTAGTGCCCTCAATTTTGGAGTGTTTGTAAAGAGTCAGGACAGTGGGTATACATGCAAGATATATGTCAACAGAATGTATAAGGTAGTCGATGAAAATGTTGGTCAAGCTACAATAGACAATGTAATCTTTTTCGAAATCAATATAAAGGGTACTACCCCTAGCACCTATTAACCGATCAAAAAAAAAATCAATTATTTATTTTTATACGTAAATTTTTAGGATAAAAATTGAATAATTGTTTTTAAGAATCCTATTTTTTTAATAGTTATTTTTTTAATGTATCATTGTTATTTCTAATTTCTATACACTATATAACAGGAAATAACAAAAACAAAAATTTCTTTATTTTTATAAATATAATATTCTACTTTTATATCAATACCATATTCATAAAATGCTACTATGAGTACAATCTTAAAATCAAATTACATAAGTCTTCATAGAAACAAATCTTGACCCTTTTTCAATTCAACCTTTGAACATAGAGTTTGATACAAATAGTTTAAATGTTAGGGTAATCTAATTATATTTAGGGTAGGAATTTGCTAGAGCTTTCATCTATGGCACGATACATAGCCTTTAATTGCAAAAACTTGTACATTTCTGATTTTATTTATTGACGCTATGGTACAATTATTTTAGAACTGGTACAAGCATTTAGAATGCATTTGGAAATATGATATTGGTAAAACAAGTCTCGTATGGTTCATAAAATGGATGTAAAGGCTGTGAAGCATTCATAAATAGCATAACTCTGTTGATCAAGAGATTAAAATTATTTGATTGTTGTAAGATTCGAAGGATTAGCGGCCATCTACATGATATAGAAAGGAAAAATATTTCAATATTTCTTTAATAGAAAGTCACTACAGACAAGAATGTAAACTATTAAAGACCTGAAATTTTCTTAGTCCATGATAAAAACTTAAAATATTTCTGGATTTGACTGACTGATTTTTTTTTTATTATTTGATTGTTGTAAAATAAGATGACTTACCTACCAACTATCTACATAATAAAGCAAGAAAAAATATTTCTTTAACAAAAAGTCATTACAGACAAGAATGTTAACTATTGAAGACATGAATTTTCTGTAGTATATGATAATAACTTGAAATGTTTCTGGATTTGACTACTGATTTTTTTTTTTCATCAAAAAAAGTACATGTGATCAAATCCAGAAACATTTGAAGTCAATATAAACCATTGTAAAACATCTTTTATTGAAGATGGTCATTTTTCCTTTTCTTTTTTTTTTTGCCATGCTCAATAAAAAAAATTATCATTATCACATCATATCTTAAAAAACGACAACAGCAAAAAAATATGCAATATTTGATAGTTACCTGCAAATGAAGGTAGAATATTTAAAGTAACTATATTCCTTTGGAGAAAAGCATCTTATATTGCTTCAAAGGAACAAAGAAAATACATCAATTTCAACATGATGGATATGGAAAGATGTCTGATAAGCACCCCGATGTGACTCTGCATTTGATATTGAAAATTTACAATGTAAGATGCATGCTACATTTGCCCTACTTCTCCATAAGAACATGCACAAAGTTCCTCTTGTTCTCCAGATAAAAATAAAAAATAAAAACTTGGGCATGCATGGGATCATATCTCGTTTACGAAATTGGCCGTATTTCATTTGTAAATTCCAAGCACAAGAAAGAGCATATTAATCAATGCTTCTCATGTTCACATCTAGGAGTGTCTGATAACACAACAAACCAAAGTCAAAATAAACTCATGCTATCATAAATTACATCATACTCGGTGAAAAAACCAATGTTCAAGCTATATTTACGATCATAAGGATTGTTCAAGCTATATTTACGATCATAAGGATTGTACGAAAAAAATGTAAGTAAATATTAAAACAAAAATAATCTTAGTTCTTTACAGATAAGCAAAAAAGCCTTTCTTGCATATGGGCTAGTGGCCAATACTTTTGCATTTTCATTACGTGAAATAGTGGTAAAATGGATCCCTAGCCATTTGAGAAAGAAGATCCACTGTGCAACTTCAATTTTCATCCCTTGAAACGGGGATAGTATCCCTTCACCATATTATTCCTAATCATCTGGACCCCAAGCTTCATCTCGCAACTTCTGTCTCATAAGTATCCTATTCCTTCTTTCCTCCTCCTGTTTTTTGATATCGCTATAACTGGATTTGACGAGTGATTTTTGCACAAGTCCTTGGCTTTGCAGAGCTCCCATAATTATCCTTTGTGCAGTTTTTGCAGATGTAGGAGGTCTTGGAAAGGGAGGTTCCAAATCTACAAAGCAAGAAAAATTGTTAAGACTATCCAACTCAACTTGATCCAAACAAGAAAGACACCAAATTAGCAGCATGTAAAAACATAATAAGTGCAAAGTAGCAAACAGGGATTGGTAAATCAATTAGACGTTTCTACAGGTAAGCTGGACAGACAATTATTTAGTCAAGGATAGTCATAATCCTATAGAATTGGTAATCTCAGACTATCATGACCCGTTAAAAACTAGCTGGTAAAACTTTAATTTGATCCACTTCCTGAGAAGGAAACAAATAGAACATCCATGTCTATTTGCGTTCGGCACAAAAAGAGATGAAGCCCAGGAAATGCAGAGTCCAATCAAGACAACTTAAAATCTCAAGACCAAACAAAGATGGTTACTAGATTTTGTAGACTGAGTATATTGCACTGACTATTGAAATCACTTTAGAATGAAACTCGTGAAGAGGAAAAATACTCATAAACCCATGCAGGAGAAGCAATGCTAACAGAATCTTAAATACAGGAGAAAGAAATAATGGCACTCACAGTATAACAAATAATTTGTCCTAGGAAACCCTTTCTAATGTCCCGTGTATGAAGGGCTAAACCCCAGCGGATGTAACCCGTCGTGCTGGCAGGCGTGTACCTGATAACCGGATGGTGGGGCTCCATGGCCACATGTCAGTTGTGCTCGTGGATTATATGCCTTCACCTTCGAGGCTGGTGGGAGGCAAACCTCACCCTTAGCACCCTGGGTAGCCACCCTCACCACCGGGCCGGTTTAGAAGTAAACTGAAATTGTTCCATTATCTAACCAAGATTTGCATCAGTACTATCTATTAAATCTCAGTACAAACTTAAAATTCTGGTTATCACTACTATGTTTTTGTATGCAAACTGTACCCAGCACATTATACCCTTTTAAGAAGAAAACACAAAAAAAAAATTACTTGTTATATTACCTGAATTGTTCTCGATACAATATGCCATTTTGGACTTGTGCATAACTCTAATCCTTGTGCAAATATTTATAGGCACTAGGAGACCACTAAGTGGTATTACATTATAATGGATATAAAACCATGGGCCAAAAAACCATCTATAAGGGCCCAAAAAGTATTGTGTAAAAATGTTAAGTATACAACACATGTCCAACAAATCTCCCACTTGTTGAATACTTTGCATGGGTGACCATTCTTACATAAATCTCCCATTAAGGACAACTGTGCACATTGATTTCCTACACCAAGAAAACTTGTGAGTACTAACAAACTTTGCCAATGAGTGAGCAACTTATATGTTTCATCCTGGCATTATAAGTAGGGCTTTCTGCCTGTTGGCGTTTAAATTTGCACCTCTGGAATGCGTATTTGAAACGGACAGCTATGCACAGATAAACTGCTCTTCAAATTAGGAGGGGAAGCTCCCTCTTGCTGATGGTGTTTGAAAGAAAGTAAACTAAACTAAGTTGCCTATCTTTTTTATCAGCTTAGAGCACAAGGTTTATTAAACACAAACGCCGCAGCTGAGATTTTCTATTTTAAAACTTCAACTACGACTAACTTAAACTAAAAACGTTTCTGGCTTCTCAAGTAATAGCAGAGCAAGAGAAGCTAGAAATTAACAAGGTAGATTTTCTAACAAAATACTTCAATAATCTCTCTCTCAACGAACACCTACACACTTCACTATAAGTTGGAATAAAGATCATAAAAGTAGAACATAGATAATGGAAATCTGAGATTTTGGACCAAGGCAAAAGAGGCTCATGATTTTATTACTCAAATCTTTGGAACAAAGCTCACTTCTAACATGCCTGGAACAAAAAATTGCAGCTAAAGAGGCTTGCAATCTTGCTCTTACACAATAGAAAATAGCAATCACACTAACTCCTTGTTGGCTAAAAAGGCTCAACAATTTGCTATCACAACACAATTGAACAATACTTGAGTAACAAATAAAAGACACAATAGGCTCAGCGTTTTGTTCTCACTAGCACCATTCTTACAAAATGAACTGAAACTGAATAACAACTTGCTGCAATACACACTCGCAATTTGCTAACACAATAACCACTAAAGAAACCAATGAGCAAAGGCTCTTATTTATAGACAAGCAGAGGAGTAGGGAACCCTTAAATCTCCTTGCTTTCACAATCTAGGGCTTGCTCAGCAAGCAAGCTTTATTACTAAATCTAGAAAGAAGATAACATCTAAAACCCTAAGAAAGCATAAAAAGCGGGAAACGCCAACTATTATATTTTATCCTCTTTCTATCCTCAAAGAATGGATAAGATTTATTCCAAGAATAGAAAGAAAGCTTTTGGAAGAAAGCTGCTTTAAAGCTCGATCACATCCGCTAAGAAGTTAGAGATTGTGTCCTGGTTCGGTGCATCTATGCCATCAACAGCAAAGCACCGCTTTTCTAGGATATCTTTAGCATCTGCAATAGATTTCAGGAAATCTTTGACCTCATTGGCCGCTTTCTCGAACTTTGTTGACATCACCGAAATATGACCTATTCTTCCGCCAACTGGATTGCAACTGCGAACAACATTCTGGAACTGAGTTTGTACTTCCTCAAGCCCGACGTTCTTAGGCAATGTTTTGTGTTTCTCCTTCATCCACCTCTGTGCAATCTTCTTACTATATTTGTCTTTATGCATGTCCCATATCCTTTCACATTCACCCTTTGAGATAGTAACGCTTTCAGGCCATGGGGGAATGGAAAAACACTTCTCGATCATATCAGGCTTTAGACTGCAAATCAATCCGCCATCTACTGACTGGATCTCCCTGGTAGCCGGGTTGTAATGCTTAATACAAGTGATTACGAACTCAAGACTCTGAACTGATATAGGAATTGACGCTGCTGCGAGGAGTCCAGAATGTCCCAGGTTCCTGATTGAAGTGTTGCCTGCGTTCTCCAAAGCATGTAGATCAAACACCGGCTTAACATGATGTAAGTTTGTCTCGGCGGTTTTGATGTAATCATGGTAAAGGGCTGATTTAGTCTTGAAAACATCAAGAGTGTATTCCATTTCGGAAAACTTGAAGAACGACTGTAAACTTGCCTAAGTGCAGACAAGTCTTGAGCAATTTCTATTTTTAGAAAGCTGATTTTCTTGCTCCAACAGACAAATTTTTTTGAAACTTTTTCTGAGATATGGGTTTTCTTCAGAGATTTGTTGCAAGACAACCCAGATTGTCCGTTTTTGAAAATTTTGACTTTCGCCTGAAAAAGCAGCAAACCCTAATTTCTTCAATTTTTTCCAAAAAGCTGGCATCTGGGTTTTGTTCAGAATATGATTAGAAATGGACCCAGTTGATTAGATTTGCAAAACCTTGATGGCTGATCGAAAAAGAAGCCAACCCTAGGTTTTGAAATTTTCTTGAAAAAGCTGTGATATGGGTTTTCTTCAGAAGACTGATTTGAGAGGACCCAGATGGTTGAAAATTGAATGCACCGATAATTTCACTGACATGCAAAATAAAAGCAGCTGCTGCAACTTGATGAAGTTCTTGAAAATTTCCTTCAAAAGATTGAAGTGAAAAGACCCAGAGGATTGAAAACTGAAAACCTTGGCCTTCTCTATGAAAAACTTGATCTTCTGGAAGAAAAAGCTTGAAAAAGCAAGGGTTTGAATTGCTGGTCTGAAAATTTTGATGAAAAACCAGCAAGCTATGTATTCTTGGATCATGAAAATTCTTCAAACTTGCTGCTCCAACTTTCTCCTCTGACTGCTACCTGCAAAAATAATGAAAATAACATGAAAGAGAGGTATTAAATAGACTTAGGGTTTTGTTTTTGTTTTGCTTTCTTTTGCTTTTATTTCCAAAAACCCTAAACCTCAGCTTCATTGAACTTGGACGCCTCTTTCTCCTTGCAATTTTGAAAATCTTGAAAAATTCTCTAAGGCATGACAAGTTGGGCGCCTTTCTTCACCAGGGGCGCCCACTTCACCCAGTGTTAGCCAAAATTTTGGCATTTTCCACTTTTCTTCATTTTGACCCTGAACTTTGCCCCCGATTCCCGTTTGCAGACTAATCCGATGGGCGAGCTGATGGTTTCATCGTAGAGCCAGACTGATTCTGAGAAAGATGTTCTGGAGGCACCTCTGGCGAAAGACTTCATCTTGACCTCCGAATTCATGGGAGTCTTTTCCCTCCAGGGGCTCCGAACTTCCACAGTGTTAGCCATTTTTCTGATCTTCAATTTCTTCAATAACTCCTCTTCTACAGATGATCTCGTCGAAACTGGAGCTTCGGACGTCGGATTGACTAGCGGTTATGCTCATCGCAAAGCTGACGAAGAATTAGGAGGGGTCTTCTGGAATTTCGTCAAATGATGAATTTCAGGTCCTCAAAAGTTTGGGCGCCCATCTTGGCTGGGGGCGCCCACTTTACCAACACTTAGTTTATTTTTCATTTTCTTTGTGTTTGCTTCTGAATCTTTGTTCTCAACTCTTGTCAGACTCCCTGTTCGGCGCTTTGTATCTGGCGATTGCGACCTCCGATCAACGTGCTGGATATCTCGTTGGAAAGCTGGATTGATTGCGAAGAGATCACGTTAGAGCTTCGTCTGCAAATTCCTCTGTTTGATACCCTGAAAACTTGGGCGTCCTTCTTCACCTGGGGCGCCCAAAATCTCAACACTAAGTCAATTTTTTAATCTTTTTCAAATTCTTGTTCTGACATCAGTTTGGAATCTCCCTGTTCAGCTTCGAATTTCGGATGACTGGATCGCCCGATGACTGTGCCGTTGAATTCGTTACGACGCTGACAGAGAATTGAGCAACTTTGACTGGAGACACAAATCCTAGTATTGACATTTGATGCCCTAAAAAGATGGGCGCCTTTCTTCACCTGGGGCGCCCAAAGTCACCAGTGTTAGAAAATTTTCATCTTTTTTATTTTCTACTCGTTTTTCGTGCTGGTTCGTCATCTCACCTTCTATTGAAAGCTCTGAATGCTAAATCTGACGCCTGGCAGCTGGCTGACCTCCATTAATGACCTTGGAGATCCTGGTATGCTTCTAAAAAAGCAGAATAGACCCAGTAGGGCAAAACTGATCTTTTTTTAGATTCTGACTGCACCAGCCTAATACAGACGTATTTTTAGCCAATCAAAATCAGTTTGGAACCTGTCGGACCAACTTTCTATTTTTAGAAAGTTTTGCCAGTATCCATTTCTAAAGAAACCCAGAAAAACCTAGAAAACGTTTACTAATTTTAGAAAAATTCTAAAAATAGCAGTTTTCCTAAAATTTAGGGATGAAAAACTGAGATCTGGATTTTGTAGGTTAAGCTGCTCTGAGCAGACCCAGATCGTCAAAAATTGAAAATTTTGTATTTTAACCCTTCATGCAAGACATGTACACCCAAATTTGACCTTTTTGACTGATTTAACAAAGACTTTTACTCATTTCTTCAAAATGTCTAAGTGTAACAAAAATTTTAATTTTGGGGTACAACACTGCCAAACATATTGCACTTTGACCATCACAATCTATACTTAACTATCAATAAAAGACCAACATTTGAACCCAACCTTTATAACCATACAACTTCTTTGCATGCATAGGTGGCTACCACGTACTTGACTTTTGCAGTTGAAAGTGCAACAATTGTCTACCTCTTGCTCATCCAACTGATTGCTCCACCGAACAAATTAATAGATATTTGGCAATCAATATCTCTAGCCTAGTCAGCATAAAAAACCTTTTGTACTATGTTTGGCCCAGCAAATTACATAAATTGAAGAGGCATGAAAATACCTGAAGACCCTCTTTAAAGCAATTGAATGTTTCTTGCTTGTTTTTGTCATCTAGTTGTCTAGAACTCCCAATGCATGGGCAATCTCTAGTCTAGTATAGAAAATAACAAATATTAGACTTCCAATGACACCTGCATGAGAAATATAAGACGTTTCTCAACATCCTCATGTCTATTGATATGCCCCAACCCTATAGTGTGTATTGGGTTATGACGAGTCGACTTGTGGCTACCTTATAATATTAAAGGTATTTAGGTCGTCCAAGGGGTTATAGTTAAGTATTTAAATTGACCTGAGTGGCAGCCAAGACATAATTAGATATATATAGGAGTTAGTAGCTAGTTATTATCATCTTGTGGAAAATTTTGTTCTTATTAAAGATTATTGGAGGTATCCCCCTCAAAGTGGATTAGGAGATTACCCCCTTTGAAGTGGCATATTATTATAATATATTTGCAACATATTTCCTATTATATTCTTCTATTTTGCAAGTCATTTAATTACAATTGGTATCAAAACATGTTGGCACCATGAAGGCAAAACAATTTTTTTCATTTTTGGAGGTCATTTTAGGAAGTGCATATATCTCTCATTTTGGCAAATCTTTTCAATATTTTTGGAGGTTTTTCAGAGACATATTGAAGCTGCTACGGTCCATATTTTAGAGTAACTGGAGCAGAATTAAGCAAGTTATTGCAAAATTAGGGTTTCCACCATTTTTGCTCCTAGGGTGTAATGTCCCCTTCTCATCAGTGATCAGCTTAGTTACTCTTCAACCTATTCCGGAGGCCCGTAGGCTCGTTGAGGTAAAATTAGGGTTTCCTTGCTTGGAGGTTTGAGGCTTTTTCTGAGTGTTTACTATTTATAGTAAATACTATTTTTAGTAGTGGTCCTGTTGGCAGTACTTTAGTGTGTTCTTTTCTTGTTGGAGCAGTTGGTATTCTTGATGCAGGCTTCAATATGCAGTATTTGTTGGCATGTTTTCAAATACAAGGCAATTAATGTTCTATTTTCCAGTTGACCCCTTGGCCTAGTGAAATCACTTTAAATTGTTTTTAAAAGTGGGTCTTTGAGGGTACGCCTTCATGAAGGAGATTAATATTTTTTAAATAAAGTTTGTGTTGCCTTGAAGTGGGACGCCATCTTGAGGATTTATGAATTTTGGAAATTTGAAAAGTTTCTTCAGTGGCTTTTGGCGTGCCTTGAAGGGAAGTTGATGAGTTTTCTTCTTCTCTATAAAAAATGAGGCTTGCTCCAGCATTTGGTATCCATGAATTTATGCTAAAGTTATGCTATCAAAATGACATTGTGTTTAATTCTTCGAGGGATGCTTACCTCCTAGATTCCAATCAATTTCGTGTTTGAGAGACAACACCTAATTGATTTCTATTGCTGCTTCTCATTCAGACTAGCAGATTGAGCCTCATAATTGAAGTTTTGATGATATTTCCAGTTTTGAAGTTGCTGATACAGTCATGGCTGAAAGTCGATTTCACTTGCAACTCTCATGGTGATTTTTATTTGGTGATGGGTGTTTGATCAAATGAATTCTATGCCTTGGGCGACCCTTTCCACAAGTTTGCAGATTTTAGTTTTGAGTTGCTGATTTTATATGTCAAAATCACCCCTCAAGGAGGGTCGTACCATTCTTGAGAGCCTTGGGATTCATGCAAGAATTATATATTGAATTTTGATGCTGTTTTGTGATCTGATTTTGGGTGCCTACCTCCTAGAAGGCTTCTGCAAAAGACATCACTCAATTCGGAGGTATATTGAATGAGTTATTAACATTTTATTGGTTTCACAGTTGTTGGTTTACACTTTCAGTTTGCTGATTTTTGTAATCAGATTGTTTTAAGTTCAGTTTTAGCCTTCAATTTCCAGAATTTGAGTGTTGAAACATTGAGAGAATTCTTCTTTACATATTAGAATTGTTTGCAATCATTGTAATACTGGTAATTTGCAGAATTCATAATTGTAAGGTTGAGCATTAGTAGTACTAATCCAACCAGTTTGTTTTGTCTGCAATTACTTGTAATTTTCTATGCAAACATTAATTACCCCTGGATGGTTTACTGCCAGTGTGGAGAATTGAAATTGTATCTCTCTTTGTACCCACTATCAAGTGGTGAATCCCCACTCCTAAGTGGATGCCCGTCGCAGTGGAAGAATTAGTTAGTATGAGTTTTTATGACTGGTTATCCGCCTAATTATTTCAGTTTCTAATAATTATTCCGTCATATGTTAGCACCTCGCCCTCACTAGGATCTTGAGTGCACATTCTTGACGTTGAGTTTAATTTCAGTTTCAGTTGTATTCTCTTTCTGTATCAAGTTTGGATTCTAGGGATCCTCTGACCATATGCCCGCCCCTCTTCCTTAAGCGGTTTTAGGGCGCATTCTTAGTTAGAGTTGCTTTGGTAGTGTTTTTGGATTTGGCGCTAACGCTAATCAAGTTGGCCAAGTGTTGGTGATTGTGTAAAACTGGTGGCAAAAAATTGGTTAGCATATTTCAATGGTATCAAAGCAGAAGACCCTGCCATCCTGTGACATCCTGCAGTCAGTTGTCTGATGAGTGAAAAAGAAACTAGACCATTCACCAGAAGTCAGGCCAAAACTCAGCATCAGTTTCCACCCGTTCCAGAAGCAGAGACATTTTCAGAAGCCTTAAGAGATCTTGGCAAAACAGTGGAAGGTATGGAAAAATCAGTTGAAGGAGCTGGTCAAACGGCTGAAATAATGTCAGACAGTGTTAGGCAAGCTAATGAGGAAAGGGACAGACTAGAAAAAAAGTTTGATGGAATGATCGACATGATGTCTCGATTATTATCCAAGTTGGATCAGCAAGCAGCACAGAATATCATTCAGCCCCAAAATAATCCAACTAGTGAAAGCAGTGGAGTTAATGGGAATAACAATAATGGCAGTCCTAAGGTGAATAGACGAGATAGGATTGTGGGCCAGCATACTGCAACTTCTAGTGGGTCCTCCTCTAGACCTCTTTTCCCTACTTTCATAACAAGGGAAGAGCAACAACCAATTGAAGTTGCATTACCTTTTGCTGATGATGCACATCAAGCTTATATGGAATATGCTTCTTTACCTCTTGGTATGAGAGATGCTTGGACCTTTGATCAATACATGAATCCAAGGAGTCGGAGGAATGGTGGAAGGAATGAGCAACGTCCTCCTATGGTGCCTAGAAATGATTTTTATCAAGCTTTGGGAAAAATAACCTTGGAACACTTTGATGGTGGTAATAAGTGTACAACTAGATCATGGGTGCAAAAATTGGATAACTATCTCTCTCTCAAACCAATGCCAGAGGAAGATGCAATTAAATTTGCCACATTGCATTTGGATGGACTGGCTCACGAATGGTGGACTCATGGTTTCGTCACTCTTGGCCATAACCTCATCCGCACATATGATGAGTTTACCAACAAGCTGATTGAAAGATTTGATACCAAGGACCCTGAGTTGAGATTCAAAGAATTGGCACAGTTGAAGCAACAAGGATCTTTAGAAAATTATGTGGCTGATTTTCAGAGGTTATCAATAATGGTGCCTAACATCACTGAGAAAAGACTTGTGGTTCTCTTTTCTGAAGGATTAATGGAGCCTTTGAAGGGATGGGTCAAAGCCTTTGATCCACCAACGTTAGATGAAGCCATCAAGAAAGCAAGAAGTATGGAGTTGGCAGCCCCAAGGCCTAAGTTTCATTCGAAACCTTTCAGCCATAAGAAGGATAAAAAACATTCTTCAAATCTGCCAAAGAAGTTCCCACCAAAGATGTCAAAAGAGCTCCGAAAACAGCTTAGAAAGGATGGTGTTTGCTACACTTGTCGTGAACTTTGGGTTAAGGGTCACCGTTGCTATGGAAGAGGCAAAGCACATCAAATGGAGGGCTATTCTGATTATGGATTAGAATCTGATTCGTCTTATCAGCAATACAAATCAACAAGTAGTGATGGTGAAGAAGCTCCAGAAGAGAAGCCTAATGAGGTTGGAGATGGTAGTGCTTTAGCACAACTATCAAGTTTTCAAAAAAATGAATCCTTTAGGGTTCGTGGAGTGGTTGGTTCTCAAAGGATAGTTGCTCTAATTGATATTGGAGCAACTCATAACTTCATTGACGAAGGATTGGTGACAAAGAGAGGATTGAAGACTGAAGAGTTTGAAGGCTTTAAAGTAATGGTAGCTGATGGTTTCACCATGTCATGTACAAAGAAGATTCCTAACCTTTCTATTCAGTTAGGTAATTATGAAGTGAAAGATGATTTATATGTTGTGGGTATTGGTGATACCGATGCCGTGTTGGGAATACAATGGCTGCGATCTCTTGGAGAGATCACCTTGAATCTACAAACAATGGAGCTAAAATTTCAAGCTGATGGAAAGAAGGTTGTTTTGAGAGGGATGTCAAATGGGGGCCCTCGAATTGTGTCCTTGAAAAGAATGGAAAGGCTGATCCATCATGATCAAGTTGAATGGGCAGCAAAGTGTATGGTCCTACCAGCTAATCCAGTGGAAGAGAAGAGGCAATATCATCCTGATATCCAAGCCTTACTTACCAAGAAGAGTAAAGTCTTTGGTAGCCTACCTCCTGGGAGACCTCCTAAAAGAGGTTTTGAGCATGTGATTGAAGTAGAAGAAGGAGCAAAGCCCATCATCACCACGCCTTACCGTTATCCCAAGAAGCAAAAAGATGAAATTGAGAAAGCCGTCAAAGAGCTTTTGGAGATGGGTTTTATTCAACCAAGCAAAAGCCCTTTTGCTTCAGCAGTGGTGTTAGTAAAAAAGAAAGATGGAACAATGTGTATGTGTGTTGACTACCGCGCATTAAATCAGATGACCATCAAGAATAGATATCCTATTCCTAGGATTGATGAGCTTATTGACGAGCTCCATGGGGCTATGTTTTTCTCGAAGATTGATCTTCGTTCGGGCTATCATCAAATCAGAATGAGGGAGTCGGATATAGAGAAAACTTTTAGATAGCATTTTAGGCATTTTGAATTTCTTGTCATGCCATTTGGTTTGACAAATGCTCCAGCTACATTCCAATCTTGTATGAACAAGATTTTTAGACAACAATTGAGGAAGATCGTGCTCATCTTCTTCTACGATATTCTCATCTTCAGTAAGTCTTGGGAAGAGCACCTCAAGCACTTAGAAGAAGTGCTTAGCATTTTGGAGGCAGAATGCTTGTTTGCCAAAGAATCAAAGTGTGAGTTCGGGATGACAGAGCTGTTGTATCTCGGCCACATCATTAGTGCCAAGGGTGTCAAAGTTGATCCAGAGAAGATTAAAGCCATCCTTGATTGGCCACCTCCAAAGAATATTTCTCACTAAAGAGGATTTTTGGGTTTGTGCGGATTCTACAGAAGATTTGTCAGGGGGTATTCTCACATGACAGCCCCCCTAACAAATCTTACAAAGAAAGGAGCTTTCCTATGAACAGATAAGGCACAAGGAGTCTTCGACAAGTTCAAGCACATAATGAGCTCATGTCCAGTGTTGGCCCTACCAGATTTCACAAAGCTCTTTGAATTGCAATGTGATGCTTCAGGTGAGGGAGTTGGAGCTGTTCTCATGCAAGACAAGCACCCCATTGTCTTTGATAGCAGAAAGTTGAGAGGAGCAGAAAAATCTTACTCAATATATGACAAAGAAATGCTTGCTATTATGCACGCATTATCTAAGTTTCGTCAATATTTGGTGGGGAGTAAATTTGTTGTTAAGACTAATCATAACAGTCTTAAACACTTTATGCACCAAAAAAATTTAAATGAAACATAGCAGAAATGGGTTAAGTAAGCTCCAAGCTTATGACAAAGGGAAAAATAACATAGTGTCTGATGCTCTTTCAAGAAGACCCCATTTGTAGTCACTTTGTGAGGTTTCAGCAGATTGGAAGGAGTTAATTGCTACTGATTATGCTAAAAATCAGTTTGCAACCAACTTGTTTGAAGGTCAATTGGATGATGAAAAGTATAAGTCGGTTGATGGGATGATTCACTATAAAGGTAGGATCTTTTTAGTGTCTGAATCTAAGCTTAAAAAGAAGATTCTACAATCTTTTCATGATATCCCTCCTGCTGGTCATCAAAGCATGTTCAAGACTTATAAGCAGATTAGAGAAAGGTTTGCTTGGAAAGGGATAAAGGATGAGATCATGAATTACATAAGAGAATGTTCTATTTGTCAAAAGAATAAAAAATGAACATTCTTTTCCAGTTGGTTTGTTGCAGCCCTTGCCAATCCCAAATCAAAAATGGGAGAGCATTGCAATGGATTTCATCACTGGGTTGCCTAAGGTGCAAGGACGAGATTGTATTTTTGTTGTGGTAGATAGATTGACTAAGTTTTCACATTTTTATGCTATCACAACTTTATTTACAGCAGCTCAAGTGGCTGAGTTATTCTTTAGAGAAGTTTTTCGTTTGCATGGTTTGCCTAAAACCATTGTCAGTGATAGGGACAGCAAGTTCCGAAGTGGTTTTTGGCAAGAGATCTTCAGGCTGAGTGGTACAGTGCTTACTCCAAGCACTAGTTATCATCCACAAACAGATGGGCAATCCGAGATTGCCAACAAGTGGCTAGAAGGCTACCTTAAAAATTATGTTTCGGGGCAGCAAAGTGTTTGGATTAAGTGGCTTCATTTGGGAGAGTATTGCTACAACTCTTCCTATCATATGTCAATTAAGATGTCTCCTTTTATGGCTCTTTATGGTTATGATGCTCCTAACTTTGTAGATTTGGTGTTTGATGATAGTAGAGCTCCACAAGCAAAGGATATGCTTCAGCAGAGCCAAGACATCTTGAAATCTCTCAAGGAAAATCTACAACAAGCTCAAAATCAGCAAAAGTTATATGCTGATCAGCAGCGTATTGAGAGATCTTTTGAAGTGGGAGACATAGTCTACTTGAGACTTCAGCCCTATCGACAATCTTCCCTTAAGAAGAGTGGTGCAGAAAAGTTGAAGCCATGCTATTATGGTCCCTTCAAAGTCACCAAAAGGATTGGTGAAGTGGCATATGAGTTGGAGTTTCCAGCTGAAAGTAGGGTGCATAACATTTTTCATGTGTCACGCCTCAAGAAGGCACCTGGGCACAATGTTGTGGCTACTTCAGAATTACCTCCATTGGATGAGGAAGGTCAATTGGTGTTGATTCCAGAAGAGACTCTTGACACTAGAGAGTGTTCCTTGAGAAGAAGAACAATCAAGGAGTACTTGGTTAGATGGCGGAACTTGCCTATTGAAGATGCCACGTGGGAAGGAGAACATATTTTGTTGCATCCATCTTTACGGTTGCTTAAGGACAAGCAATCTCGAGGAGGGCGGACTGTAATGTCCCCTTCTCATCAGTGATCAGCTCAATTACTCTTCAGCCTATTCCGGAGGCCCATAGGCTCGTTGAGGTAAAATTAGCATTTCCTTGCTTGGAGCTTTGATGCTTTTTCTGGGTGTTTACTATTTATAGTAAATATTATTTTTAGCAATGGTCCTGTTGGCAGTACTTCAGTGTGTTCTTTTCTTGTTGGAGAAGTTGGTATTTTTGATGCAGGCTTCAATATGCAGTATTTGTTGGCATGTTTTTAAATACAAGGCAATTAATGTTCTATTTTCCAGTTGATGTAATGTCCCCTTCCAGTTGACATCTCTCAGTGCTTATGATTAGCCTATTATGTGACCCTCGTAGGTTGATAGAATGGATAGAGGGTCTTGTTGGAGCTTGGCTTGGCTTCAGTTGTCAGAATCTACCAGTTTGGCTTTCGTTCGGGGTCGTTCGGACATCATTTGCTTGACTTGCTATTTTTAGTAAGTAAAGTCATTCAGCAGAGCACCCCTGCTATTTTTAGCAGTATGGTCTGGTCGTATGCGAATTCAATCACTTATTCTCCAGCTTCAGACGGTTCGTTAATCGAACTTATTTTGAGGAAGATATTAATATTTATTTGTCAAATTAAATATTAATTATTGTGAAGCTTATATTATAAAGTTATAATATTATTTTATATTATAAAGTTATAATATTATTTAATATTATAACTTAAGTGATTTTTAAAGGGGTCGACCAACATGAAGAGGGGCCACTTTTCAATTATATTTTATAATTAAAAGTGCATTCGAGACTTTGGGAAAATTAAAAGAAAAGTTTGAACTTTATTTAAATGATTGCTTTTTGAGAAAAGTCGACTTCTTGAAGGATATAAGGATTTCATTGGAAAAAGAGCTCATTATGTTATGAAATTGATTTTTGATCAAGTATTCTTCTAGAGAACGGAGCCAAGGGTTTCAGTTGTCTTTTTGGCATTGGAGAACGAGCCATCTTCAGTGTTGCAGTTTAGAGGCTGTGAAATATCAGCTGATTTATTGCTTATCAGAGAAGTAGCTTCATTCAGAGGTTATCACAGAACTTATACAGAGATTTATCTTCAGGGTTTTGGTCTGGAATTCATTCGGGAAGGGTTCTTTTTAGGCGTCCATTTGCCAAGATCTAGACACTTCTTTCAAGGGTCGTACAAATCCATTGCTGCTGTTTCAGATCCGTACTTTGTTGCTGCTAGGGCCGTACTTGCAAGTACAGGCCGTACTTTTCATACAAGGTTGAACGCCTTTCATTCTGGCAGTCTATCTTCACCAACAGGGGCGCAGTTACTTCTGGATCCATTTGCAAACAATAGTTGGAAGGAGAAGTTGATTTATATGAAGGCCGTACCATTTCAAGGGCATTTCAGTTTGTTGCAATAATCAGGTTTTCATCAAAATATTGTTGCTTTTTGGTTTGCATGTTATCATATCTTAATTGTAATCACTCTAGAAGGTCAATAAATATTCTGGCATCAATAGATCCAGTAGTTTCTGTCATTTCTAGAAGTGTAATATTTTATTTAATTTTTATAAGCAATTTCTTTCAAAATCGCACTTCATTGGTTTATGCAAAAAAAACACAAACAATCAAAAACGTTCAAAAACAGACAGTTTCAGAAAATAGTGAGAACAGGGGTTTCTACAGTGGTATCAGAGCTAAATCCTGCCATCCTGAGGGTTTAGCATTCTTATGCAGCCACAAGAGGTTGGGCCTCACAGATATTACACTCGTAGGAGAGCCTTGATTGACAGGCAACAGGGAGTGAACAGGTAGTCGGGTACCATGACTGACAGAACAGAGATCCCTTGAAACCCTAGGGATAATGATGATGCAGAGGTCCTACACACTCTTAGAGATTTACGGACAGGTCAACAGCAGGTTACTGATGTGCTACAGCAGTTGACAGTGGCGATACAGAGGATAGGTACACAGGGGAGACCATCACCTCGTCGTACACATTGCTGAGGATTGGAGGCATTTGATTGTGGCAGAGTATGCCAAGGATACTTGGGCATTTAGTATTGTTGAGGGATCGATGGTAGACACCAGGTACACGCTTGTGAATGACTTGATCATTTACAAGAACAGGATTTTCTTGATCCCAGGATCTGAGATGAAGAACACCATTATGCGAGCCTTTCATGATGTACCCACAGCAGGACATCCCGGGTATTTTAAGACATACAGACAGATTCAGGAAAGGTTTACATGGAAGGGACTTAAGGCAGATGTTCTTCAGTATGTGCGTGAGTGCCCTGTTTGTCAGCAGAACAAGCAGGAGAACACGTATCTGGCAGGATTGTTGCAGCCACTTCCGATTCCTGATAGGAAGTGGGAATGCCTGTCGATGGATTTTATTACGGGCTTGCCCAAAGCCTAGGGACGGGATTGTATATATGTAGTTGTGGATCGGCTGACGAAGTATGCCCACTTCTTTCCGATCACCACCACTTACACAACTACACAGGTAGCAGAGGTCTTCTTCTATGAGGTTTTCAGATTACATGGGTTGCCTCGGAGCATAGTTAGCGACAGGGATAGTCGGTTCCTGAGTCACTTCTGGCAGGAGGTGTTCAGACTTTGCGGGACCGAGCTTACACCGAGCACCAGTTACCACCCGCAGACCGATGGTCAGACGGAAATAGTGAACAAATGGGTGGAAGGCTACCTCAGGAATTACATTGCAGGGCAGCAAAAGGCGTGGGTCAAGTGGATATTTTTGTGCGAGTATTGCTACAATACTACGTTTCACATGACCATTCAGATGTCCCCCTTCATGGCATTGTACGGTTATGAGGCGCCTAGCTTTCTGGATTTGCTACTGAGTGACAGTAGAGTGCCGAGTGCTGGAGATTTATTGCAGGAGAGTCATGACACTATGAGGGCTCTCAAGGAAAATATTGCTAAGGCACAGAATCAGCAGAAGCAGTACACAGATCAAAAGAGGACTGAGAGATCTTTTGAGGTGGGAGACATGGTATATCTCATGCTGCAGCCCTATCATCAGTCTACTTTTAGGAAGAGTGGTTCAGAGAAGCTTAAGCCACGGAATTATGATCCTTTCAGGATTCTGAGGCGTGTTGGAGAGGTGGCTTATGAGCTAGAGCTTCCGGCGGATAGTAAAGTCCACAATGTTTTTCATGTGTCACGTCTCAAGAAGGCGTTAGGACATCGTGTGGTATCTTCAGCAGTATTACCTCCCTTAGATGATGAGGGAAAGTTGATCTTAGTACCTAAGTCGATCCTGGAGTACAGAGAGAGACAATTGCACAGGAGGACTATCAGGGAATATTTGGTGAAATGGAGAGATTTACCAGTGGAGGATGCTACGTGGGAGAGCGAGGATATTTTGCAGCATTCGGAGTTGAGATTGCTTGAGGACAAGCAATTTCAGGAGGGGCGGACTGTAATGTCCCCTTCCAGTTGACATCTCTCAGTGCTTATGATTAGCCTATTATGTGACCCTCATAGGTTGATAGGATGGATAGAGGGTCTTGTTGGAGCTTGGCTTGGCTTCGGTTGTCAGAATCTACCAGTTTGGCTTTCATTCGGGGTCGTTCGGACATCATTTGCTTGACTTGCTATTTTTAGTAAGTAAAGTCATTCAGCGGAGCACCCTTGCTATTTTTAACAATATGGTCTGGTCGTATGCGAATTCAATCACTTATTCTCCAACTTCAGACGGTTCGTTAATCGGACTTATTTTGAAGAAGATATTAATATTTATCTGTCAAATTAAATATTAATTATTGTGAAGCTTATATTATAAAGTTATAATATTATTTAATATTATAACTTGAGTGATTTTTAAAGGGGTCGACCAACATGAAGAGGGGCCACTTTTCAATTATATTTTATAATTAAAAGTGCGTTCGAGACTTTGGGAAAATTAAAAGAAAAGTTCGAACTTTATTTAAATGATTGTTTTTTGAGAAAAGTCGACTTCTTGAAGGATATAAGGATTTCATTGGAAAAAGAGCTCATTATGTTATGAAACCGATTTTTGATCAAGTATTCTTCCAGAGAACGGAGCCAAGGGTTTCAGTTGTCTTTTTGGCATTGGAGAATGAGCCATCTTCAGTGTTGCAGTTTAGAGGCTATGAAATATCAGCTGATTTATTGCTTATCAGAGAAGTAGCTTCATTCAGAGGTTATCACAGAACTTATACAGAGATTTATCTTCAGGGTTTTGGTCTGGAATTCATTCGGGAAGGGTTCTTTTTAGGCATCCATTTGCCAAGATCTGGACACTTATTTCAAGGGCCGTACAAATCCATTGCTGCTGTTTCAGATCCGTACTTTGCTGCTGCTAGGGCTGTACCTGCAAGTACAGGCCGTACTTTTCATACAGGGTTGAACGCCTTTCATTCTGGCAGTCTATCTTCACCAACAGGGGCGCAGTTACTTCTGGATCCATTTGCAAACAACTGTTGGAAGGAGAAGTTGATTTATATGAAGGCCGTACCATTTCAAGGGTATTTCAGTTTGCTGCAATAATCAAGTTTTCATCAAAATATTATTGCTTTTTGGTTTGCATGTTATCAGATCTTAATTGTAATCACTCTAGAAGGTCAATAAATATTCTGGCGTCAATAGATCCAGTAGTTTCCGTCATTTCTAGAAGTGTAATATTTTATTTAATTTTTATAAGCAATTTCTTTCAAAATCGCACTTCATTGGTTTATGCAAAAAAAACACAAACAATCAAAAACGTTCAAAAACAAGCAAAAACAGACAGTTTCATAAAACAGTGAGAACAGGGGTTTGCTACAGTTGACCCCTTGGCCTAGTGAAATCACTTTAAATTGTTTTTAAAAGTGGGTCTTTGAGGGTACGCCTTCATGAAGGAGATTAATATTTTTTAAATAAAGTTTGAGTTGCCTTGAAGTGGGACGCCATCTTGAGGATTTATGAATTTTGGAAATTTGAAAAGTTTCTTCAGTGGCTTTTGGCGTGCCTTGAAGGGAAGTTGATGAGTTTTCTTCTTCTCTATAAAAAATGAGGCTTGCTCCAGCATTTGGTATCCATGAATTTATGCTAAAGTATGCTGTCGAAATGGCATTGTGTTTATTTCTTCGAGGGATGCTTACCTCCTAGATTCCAATCAATTTCGTGTTTGAGAGACAACACCTAATTAGTTTCTATTGCTGCTTCTCATTCAGACTAGCAGATTGAGCCTTATAATTGAAGTTTTGATGATATTTCCAGTTTTGAAGTTGCTGATACACTCATGGCTGAAAGTCGATTTCACTTGCAACTCCCATGGTGATTTTTATTTGGTGATGGGTGTTTGATCAAATGAATTCTATGCCTTGGGTGACCCTTTCGACAAGTTTGCAGATTTTAGTTTTGAGTTGCTGATTTTATATGTCAAAATCGCCCCTCAAGGAGGGTCGTACCATTCTTGAGAGCCTTGGGATTCGTGCAAGAATTATATATTGAGTTTTGATGCTGTTTTGTGATCTGATTTTGGGCACCTACCTCCTAGACGGCTTCTGCAAAAGACATCACTCAATTCGGAGGTATATTGAATGAGTTATGAACATTTTATTGGTTTCACAGTTGTTGGTTTACACTTTCAGTTTGCTGGTTTTTGTAATCAGATTGTTTTAAGTTCAGTTTTAGCCTTTAGTTTCCAGAATTTGAGTGTTGAAACATTGAGAGAATTCTTCTTTACATATTAGAATTGTTTGCAATCATTGTAATACTGGTAATTTGCAGAATTCATAATTGTAAGGTTGAGCATTAGTAGTACTAATCCAACCAGTTTGTTTTGGTTGCAATTACTTGTAATTTTCTATGCAAACATTAATTACCCCTAGATGGTTTACCGCCAGTGTAGAGAATTGAAATTGTATCTCTCTTTGTACCCACTATCAAGTGGTGAATCCCCACTCCTAAGTGGATACCCGCCGCAGCGGAAGAATTAGTTAGTATGAGTTTCTATGGCTGGTTATCCGCCTAATTATTTCAGTTTCTAATAATTACTCCATCATATGTTAGCACCTCACCCTCACTGGGATCTTGAGTGCACATTCTTAACATTGAGTTTAATTTCAGTTTCAGTTGTATTCTCTTTCTGTATCAAGTTTGGATCCTAGGGATCCTCTGACCATATGCCCGCCCCTCTTCCTTAAGTGGTTTTAGGGCGCATTCTTGGTTAGAATTGTTTTGGTAGTGTTTTTGGATTTGGCGCTAACGCTAATCAAGTTGGCCAAGTGTTGGTGATTGTGTAAAACTGGTGGCAAAAAATTGGTTAGCATATTTCATAGGGATTCAATTTAGTGAATTGTTTCCTTATTTTTGGAGGGTTAACAAAGAGAGAATTTATAAACCTACAGTCTTGATTTCAAGGAATTTGGAGTAGATACAAGGAAGTTATTTAAGAATTAAGGTTTCCACTAAATTATCTCTCAAGGGTACAAATTAGTGAAGTTTTTGGAGATTTTTTTTGGGAAGTGCTATCTAAGTCCTATTAAGCTACAATAAAAATTTCAAATTTATTGTTATTTATTTTATGTGATTTATTGAAACATTAGGGTTTTCATCAAATTCACCCCTAAGGCTACAAATCAATGAAATGCTTGGACATTTTTTAGAAAGTGAAATCATTCTTAATAAGAAGTAGAAAAAGAACAATAATGATCCGTAGCAAAACAAAAACAAGAACAAGAGGTAGAAGAAGCAGAAGCAAAAAAAGGAAATGAAGAAGAAACAAAAGAACACAAAAAACATGAAGAATAAGAAGACAAAGAAAATAAAATGAAGATGAAGATTTTATGTAGAAGCATCCACAACTAATTAGCATTGAGGACAACATTTTTGTAAAGAGGGGACAGGAAATGGTGAGGGGGGCGCGGGCAGGGGGAGGGGGGAATGCTATGCCTTAACCCTATAATGTGTATTGGGTTATGAATAGTCAGTTTGTGACTACTTTATCTCTTAAATAAATTACATAATCATTATTATAATAATATGTAAGTATTTAGCCCCCGAGGGTTAGCGGAGTTGGCTTGAGTCTTGGGTTTGCTCCCCGAGGTCTTGGGTTCGACTCTTGCTGGCTTGTGAAATTATTCGGCCGCGGACACCTGGGGGCAGGTGTTGATTGCACCGCGGCTCCAGGGATTAGTGTCACCCTCTGCTTGCCCTCAATCTGAACCAGTGTAAGGTTGGGGCGCTAGGCGGAGATCGCGGGGATACCCTAGGTCACCAAAAAAAAATATATATATGCAAGTATTTAAGTTGTCCAAGGCATTATAGTTATGTATCTAAGTCAACCTGGGTGGCAGCCAAGGCATAATTAGGTATATATAAGAGCTAGCGGCTAGTTATTATCATGCGGAGCATTGTATTCTTATTGAAGACTATTGAAGGTATCCCCTTCAAAGTGGCATATTATTATCAAGAATTTACATCTACATGCATATAACTTTAAACCAATATGAATAACAAAAAAAGGAAATGAAGAAGAAACAAAAGAACAAGAAAAATAAGAAGACAGAAAAATAAAATGAAGATGAAGATTTTATGTAGAAGCATCCACAACTAATTAGCATTAAGGACAACACTTTTGTAAAGATGGGCAGGGAGGGGGAAGGGGAGTGGATGCTATGCCTTAACCCTATAATGTGTATTGGGTTATGAATAGTCAGTTTGTGACTACTTTATCTCTTAAATAAATTGCATAATCATTATTATAATAATATATAAGTATTTAAGTTGTCCAAGGCATTATAGTTATGTATTTAAGTTGACTTGGGTGACAGCCAAGGCATAATTAGGTATATATAGGAGTTAGCGGCTAGTTATTATCATGTGGAGCATTGTGTTCTTATTGAAGACTATTGGAGGTATCCCCTTCAAAGTGGCATATTATTATCAAGTATTTGCAGCATATGTCCTATTATATTATTCTATTTTGCAAGTTGTTTCATTGCATCTACATGCATATAACTTTAAACCAATACAAATAGGAATATTAGCAGATTTGAATTCCTACATTCTAAATCTTTAAATTATAGTCTCAACCTATTTCCTCAAATTGAACTAGAATTTTTTGTTTAAATGATCCCTTTTAATTTCCATGACCAAAACAAAGTTTGCAACATCGAGATCCTTCATATCAAATTGAAATTTAGCGTCCTTGATCATTTCCTTCTGTTGGTGTAGGTTTTTTAATATTTATTTTTCCTACACATTATTAAGCATACTTAGGTTATAGTAGACATGGTTTATGTGACGACACGTGATGTAATCCATCAATTACATGTGTCACTCTCACCCACACTTGGGTGGTTTAGTTTCACACCCTCTTTTGGCCTTTTATGCCACCTCACAAAACCACTATCCTGTCTCTTTTTGAGTAAGTTATGCCACCTATTTGACATTTTCCAAGTAGGTATAACTCCCACCTAATTTGGTTATTTGGGAGTTATTACCCCTCTTGGAATTATGTGCCCACATTATGCTATATAATCAACACTCACCTCTCCCTCCTAGCTAGTTCAAATGAGTTCATATCAACTCAATTAATTCAAGGGAGTGTTGATGCATATTATATCATCTAGAGTGTGATAATATCATTATTCAATTATTGCACCATATTCCAACAATTCATTCTCTTGCTACTCTCGTGTAGAAGGCTTATATTGGTTTTGCAAGTGATCCTAGATGCTTCAGCAACTCTTACATGGTATCAAAGCTTTCAGATCTACAAGCCCCTTCTCGATTTGGGAGGAATTCAGCATTGAGCTTTTTTTGGGTGCATTTTCAACGAAAATGGACATCATTGAGTCCAGAAGGTTGCACAGACGAATTTTGATATAAGATACTCTATATTTTGGCTCTTGAAAAAATTTTGGCCATTTTTTAGGGCTCAGGGAATCTTTGTAGAATATTTTGTACCGTACGTACGAAATTTGTACCACCTGGGCAGAAGAATCTCCCCCTGGTTTCTTAGCTCTTCAATTTGGCTAGGTAAATAATATTTTTTGAAAAATAAAATTCTTTTCAAAAATACTTTTTTTCTTATTTTGTATAAAGTTTTTTTTTTGAAAAACGAAAAAAATGAAAATTTTCAAAAATCAAAAAGCAAAAAGAAATTAAAAAAAAAATTGAAAAGTCAAATTTAAGGTACCCGACAGGGTCTACGTACCCTGTCAGGCCCTCTGTACCTAAGGGTACTGCGAGCCAATAAAGGCTCGGGCTCCTATGTACAGCCTGCGTGGGAGTTTAATGCCCACAAAACTTTAAACAGCCACCCATATAATTTTTTATTATTTTAAAAATTCAAAAATTCAAATTCAAACTTTCAAAATTCCACGCCCTGTACCTAGTGTATGACCTTAGCCTGCGTACCCTATTTGGCACCTCCGCCAATTTTGGCGACCCTACTAGCTATCTTGCCAACTTTGGCAAGGATCTAAATTAGTTGGTGATCATTTAATTCTGATGGAGCAAATATTCCAACAAAGGAGGAGAATATTCTTTTTCGACAGGCCCGTGGCCATCAAGTTTAATCTAGTGTTTTGATGATTTCATCACTGTGTCAGCAATGACATTAGCACTCAATTGAAAATTTTGCCCCCTCTCCATTGAGCATTTGAATTTGGAAGGTCAACTTTGGGAGGCCCATTCTTTGCCATATGATGGCCTTTTCAGGTGCAATTTTTTTTTATTTGGGGTAGAAATTTTGCGCTCTTCACAATGGTGGAATCCATTTTTGCTCGAGTGATCCAAATTTTCCAGAAAATCAGTTTTCTCAGCTGATCTGAAGGACGGTTCTTGTTTTTTGAACTTCAAACGGCTGTAACTTTCACATACGACCTCCAATCGAGATGATTTTTTTTTTTAAAGTTGATATTTTTCCAAGCACTACCCATTGGTGCTATTTTGAGGTTATGCTTTTGAAATTATTTTTTACTTTCAATATTTGGGTCCAATTTTGGACATTGTAAAACTCTGGTAATAACTCCAGAATTGTAAACGCACTAATTATAAAGTGCCACCATCATATTTTTCTGGGGGGGGGTATCATTAATTGAGTGAATTGGGGTAGGGGGGAGGGTGGGAGGTGTGATCTTGTGGTGTTTGATTGCTTTTGTTGTGTGTTAGTACAATGGGTAAAACTCAAATTGAACTCTTAGCTCCATATAATTATGAATCATGGAAAAAATCAGTATGGAATTATCTAAGGGAAAAAGATTGCACAGGCTATGTAAATGGGAGATCAATCGTGAGAGAGCTCTTGCTTACATTTGTTCACTAGTCTCTTTTGATTTACAATTTCATCTTGAATCATACAAGACACCTAAGGAGGCTTGGGAGACTCTTGAAAACTTGTCGGTAAAACTGATAAGCTTAGAGGTTATCAGATTGATAATGATTTGATGAATCTTGATCCAAAAAGTTTCGACCACATGCAAGACTATATCTCCAAGATTAAGCAACTAAGAACACAACTAAAGGATTGCAAGATTACTAAGGAGGATTTATAGTTGATTCTCAATGTATTATCCAAGCTTGGTCTTGAGTATTTTGTGTTTATTTTTGGCTTTCACACCAATAGGATTTCTATGGGAACCGCATATGTTGAGCCTACATTTGATGCATTTTCAGATCTTCTAATCCAAGAGGAAGCGAAGCTGATTCAAATGGGTCTCATCAAGGTTTCCAAGTCACAAGCATTGGTGGCTAGTGAGCCTAAGGTAAAAAAATAATCAGGGCATCCTGATCAGAAACAAAAGAAGAAAAAGAACAAGCCACATAAAGAATTTGAATCCTCTTCCTCAAAAGGGGAATCATCTAAAAAGGAGAAGCCCACATGTGCATATTGCAAGAAATTTGGGCATGATGAACATCAATGTTATTTAAAACAAATTGATGAGTTGAAGCATCTTTTAACAAAGAATAAAATCAACTTACCTTCAACTATGTCAAAGGATTCATCATCTTCTTCTAAACCAAAGTCAAAGAAACAAAAGGGGAAAGCACTTGTTGCAATTGCAGATTCTGAGTCAGGGAGATGGATCCTTGATTATGGAGCTTCACATCACATGGCTTCATCACAGAGTATGTTCTCTTCATTTGAAACTTGATTGTCACCAAACATCCTGATGCCTAACAACACATATATGTGTGTTTCTGGGAAAGGATCTATTGACATAGACGAAGGATCATTCAATGATGTCCTTTGTGTTCCTTCATTGTCAACAAATATCCTTTCTATCTATCAAATCACACATGGTGGGGAAGGAAAGAGTGTTGAGTTCACACCAGATTTTGTGATTATTCGGGATTTGCATAGCCAAGATATTGTTGTAGTTGAGGAGGCAAATCATCAATCTCAACTATACACCTCACATTTTTCCTCTAATGTTCCTTCGGTTGATGTACATACTCAGGCATCTAGTGTGAACATTGTTGAGGAGATTCAGTATGGTCAAGTGAATCTTGGTATTATTTCAACTGAATTTCAAGAGACGTGTGTTGATACTCCATCTCCTACATCACCTGTTGTTCCTGATGATACTAGTATTGCTACATCCATGGCTCCTATCGAATAAGTGCAACAGGACATTCATTGTCTTCCAGACACAGCTACTTCGGATGAGTACTTGATAGACATTGCAGATTTGTTTTGTGAGTCCTATCTTGCAGACTTGGAGGACACAATTGAATGCATACATCTTCTCTTTGATGAAGTTGCTTTGTCTTCTTCAGATGTTGAGGGGAAACCTTTTGACCCTCTTGTTCTTTACCCACACAATCATTCCTCACAGTTTGACATGACTATGGCTACTATGAGCAACATTTGGAGGAGACACCTTTTTCTTCAGAGGAGATATCTTTGTCTTTGTATTTTGTTCTACATCCATCTCCACTACATTCTAGATTGTCATCTTCTGCAGTGTGGCCTAAAACACCTGATTTGATGGTGACATCTTTTGACATCGACATAGG
This sequence comes from Sequoia sempervirens, assembly GCA_007258455.2. NCBI lineage: Eukaryota > Viridiplantae > Streptophyta > Pinopsida > Cupressales > Cupressaceae > Sequoia > Sequoia sempervirens. The sequence goes on from VDFB02256132.1 coordinate 139,096,101, forward strand.
GACACCTGAGCAGAGTTCAGAGACATCGTACATTTTCATCATTCTTCCTTCATATTCCTTTCAGGAATGGGAAGATATCTTGCATACATCCTTGGTTTTCTTTCTTCCTAAGGGGAGGAATATTGTTCGGCGATCTTGGATCATCTTCAACTTCTTGTGTCGAGCATTCACCAACAATGCAGGAGATTCTAAATTGGGGGACTATATGGTCTCTCTTCTTTTTCTCTCTTGGGGGGGAGTTTTGTCATATGGGTTTTCTCTTTCTCATCTTTTGAGAGGTTTCATCTTTTGATGGAGTTTTTGGATTTCTTTGTTCAACTTATCCATTTTCAAATTCTTCCTGTACTTCTTCTTTGACACTATCTTCTTGATGATTAACTTCTTGTACTATTTCCTTTTGATGCCTTACTTCATCAACTCTCACATTTGCACTTTCAACAATTTTGTGTAATTTTTTGTTATAGCATCTATAGGCCTTGCTTCTTGTAGAATATTCAAGAAAGATACCCTCATCACACCTAGAATCAAACTTTCCCAAGTCTTTGTCATCTTGCCGAATATAATATTTGCTTCCAAATACTTTGAAGTACTTTACTGATGCGAGCTTTCCCTTCCAAAGTTCATATGGTGTTTTACTATTGTTCACCTTGATTTGTGCTCGGTTCAAGACGTAGACTATTGTATGCACCACTTCTCTTCAGAAGGTGTCAGTGAGCTTGGACTCGTTTAACATGGCTCTTGCCATTCCTTGCATTGTTCTATTTTTCCTCTCAACAACTCCATTTTGTTGTGGAGTTCTTGCGGTTGAATATTGTCTTCTAATTCCATGTTCAATGAAATTTTCAAGTTCATTTGATGTGAACTCTCCTCCTCTATCTGATCTTAGGCATTTTATTCTTAACCCAATTTTAAATGCCTTAAATCTCTCAAAGGCTTCAGATTTTTCTTTTAGAAATGTAACCCAAGTTATCCTCGAATAATAATGAATTAATAACATGAAATAGCTCTCACCTTGCAAGCTTGTTGTCCTCGATGGCCCACATAAGTTGGTATGTATTAGCTCCAAAGGCTTTGATGTAGAATACTCCTTTGATTTGAAACTCATCCTTGTTTGTTTTCCAACTTGGCACTATTTGCATATCGTATTAGATGGCTTTGCTATCTTACGGCTAATCTTCACAATGTTATCGAAGTTCAAATGTCCAATCCTTTTGTGCCACAACCAACTCTCATCTTCTTGTGCAATTCAGCACCTCTCCTTTGACTTCACTAAGAGTATAGAGATTGTTTGTAGTTCTATTAGCATCTACAACAAGCTTCCATGTTCTCGTTTTTCTGATTTCACAACCACTTGGATGAAATGTGAGAGAGTGCCCTTGCTCCCACAATTGGCTCACACTTAGAAGATTGTCCTTCAACCCTTCGACATATAATACATTTTTGGTCTTTGTCTTTCCATTGTTGAGACTAAGAGTGCCTCCAAACTTTACAATGCCTCCATTTATTTCCTTCAAAGTAAGGAAAATTAATTAAATCATTTTCGTATTTTACTCTAATAGTTTCTTCAATAAGAACTAGACTATAATTTAGTGATTTGTAATGGCCCAACAACATCAATGTCCAAGAGTGGAGGAAAATACAAGCGAAGTTATTATGTATTATATACTAAATGCAACCCAAGGTAAGATGGCAAGTTGAGCTCACATATATTATCACCAACTTGCTTGACAACGATGTACAACCCATATCACAAAGGTTTGAGTTCCCTATTTTTACCTTTTTTTGAAGGTGCAATCAAACTATCTCACACCCAAAACTAATGAGGGGCACAACGTTGATTGTGTTGTTGTTTGTAATATGTACTTATTGATTTGCTACAAAATTTCATGAATCTTCTTTACCTTACACATTTTCTTTTCCATGCAAGGTGACATTTCTTCCAACACAAAGAATACTACATCAATGGATGCCAATGGTTGGAACTCAAGGTAGACTTGAAATAGACAGTCTTCTGGAGCCATGAGAAGCTTGATTGTAACTCTGTTGGAAATAGGGTAACCTCTCAACCCATGTGCGGGCATGCTTCAAGTGGTATTCCTAGAAATTTGTTCACAATAATGCAATTTACAACCTCTATCTATTCATTTGTTTGTGGACGGCATGCTATGGACTATTATCATGGCCCTGTTGTGACCTAATTCACACCTCACCCCATTGCAAATGGGAACCCTAGTAGTTTGCCTTTTTAGGGTTTTGCCGTTGCGCGTCTCAGTTTTGTCTAGTCTCCGTTTGGGGTTTTAGGGTTTGAGTTTTGAATGGTCACCCGAGTCAAGTAAAGGAATTTGAGCCTAGATCATTGTGCAAACATCATCGTCGTGCTTAGGAGGCCCGAGGGACGAAGATCGACTGTCGTTTCGGTCAATTCTGACATCTCCTACTTTTTGGAGATTGCCCCTCCAGACCCCCTATTTTTTAGGGTCTTTATTTTTGGCATTTTTGGCCTATTCTGGACTTCCTATTTTTTAGGGGCTATTTTTAGAAAGTTGCTATTTTGGGAAAAGTTTCTATTTTTGTTAGGGTTTCTATATTTGGAAAGGGCCCGAATTTCGAAAATCCACTCAGAAGTTCCAAAAAGTCAATAGAAATCTCAGAAAATCAATTTGAAAATTTGTGAAATTCGTGGTGAAAATCAGAAAATAAGTGAAAATCTGGAAAAATCAGTTAAGAAATCACTGAAAATTGATAGAAATCTGGAAAATTCATGGAGAAATCTGAGAAAATCATGGTAAATTTGTCTAAATATGACTGCAAATCATGGTGAAAATCATAAAGGCATGAAAAGAAGACTGAGATTTTAACCAGCAATCTGAATGGAGGACAAAATCAATGGCAAAAGTCTCAGCAAGAAGACAATGGCACAAGTCAAAGGCAAGTCCGCCCAGCAAAGGAAAGTTTGGATGGCATAAAGATGTGCCAAGTCCGCCTTGACATGGCTTGGCATGGTATGAAGTCCACCCATGGAATGTCTTAAAGATTTGCCAAGTCCGCCCAGCACCATAGGGGATGGCATGAATATGAGGTAAGTCCGCCCTTGGACAAATGGAATGGCTCAAACAAGTAGCAAGTCCGCCCTAAGGAGATGGCATGATAGGAAGTAAAGTCCGCCCAGCCACTTAAAAAGCAATGGCATGAGAAGGAAGAAAGTCAGCTCCAAGATGGCTCAACATAGAGTGAAGTCCGCCCTTAGCAACTTTAAATGGCATGAGATGAAGCTAAGTCTGCCTTAGGCATTAGGAGATGGAAAATACAACTAGCAAGTTCGCCATATGGAAAGGAGAAATGGCTTGAGCTTGGGCTAAGAAAAATTAAATGGCTTGAGCCTAGGCTAAGTCCGCCTTGGGAAAAAATACATGGCTAAACAAATGGAAAGTCCGCCATACCAAGGAGTGAGGGAAAATTAAAATTTTGCCAAGTGTGGACATTGGAAAATTTAAAATATGCTTGGCACTATGAAAAATTCGCCACACTTAGAGGAAATAAAAATATTTTTCTAAGTCTAGCATTAATGTGCCTCAAAAAATTATGGCAAATGACTTAGGAAGATGGAAAAAAAATTCGCCTGAGACTTAGGAAGATGGAAAGAAAATTATTGCAAATGAAATAGGAAGATAAAAATTATGGCAAAATAAAATTGGAAGAAAAAATTCGCCTAAGGCAATGGCAAGAAAATTTTTGAAAAATCAAATTTTCCTTAGATGAAAAATAAGTGCCATAAAATGAAGGGGTTGAAAACGACACATAAAATAATTATTTTAATTATTTTTTCAACACCCCAAAGAGATAAACTTTAAAAAATCAAAATTGGAAAAAGACAAAAAAGAATTTCACTGAACTGGCGCATGATTTGGAAACTTTCCCGGAGACTGTCGTTGAAGATAAAAACTGCCATTCAGAAGCTAAGTCCAAGCCAAGTTCAAACTCAATTTAATGGAAACAATTGAAATTTGCTAAATGAGTCGAACTTCTCATCTTTATAATTGGATTCACTTCTCATTTTTCAATCATTTGGTTTTCGAAAGAAAGTTGTGAGAAGAAAGTTTAGCAAAGGCAAGAAAGTTGAAAAAGTTTTGAGCAAAGTGAAGAAAGCAGATTCATACCAGCCAGCATTGTGATTTGGACTATTTCATTTTTCCAGAAGAGCCAGGCAGATTTATTTTCTTTACTTCATTTTGGCACGAGAAACTTCGTTAATTCTTTCATTTCCAGCATAATTCTTCACGAAGTTTGATTTGACAACTAGCTGGAATATTTTTGCGAGTAATTTAAATTTTGAATTTTAAATATTCTCTTTGCTTTTTCTTGCAGATTTATTTTCAAGAGAATAAAAATGAAGTTTGCTAGCAAGGGTGCACAGCTGCAGTCAAAGATTAAATCCAAATGGGAGAACATTGTGGACACCAACCTTGGCCACGTTGACTTCGATGATTTCAAGGAAAGAATGTATGGAAGTGACGGACGTCTGCCTACGCCAATTGCAAGAAGGATGATGCGCAACGGAATTGTTCATGCAGCTGGGTTTCCACCAACAAAAGAGTGTCCAGAGCTTATGGTGGAGTGTGCATTGCATTATAATGCACAGGAAAGACAAATAGAAGCGCCTGATGAAAGAGTACTAGCGTACTTGACCGAGCCATCCATACAAGAAACCTTTGGAATTCCAGTTTACAACCGGACGTCCTACCGAACCAAAGATGATGCACTTAAACTTTACCAAAATCAGCAAGACCTTTCTGCATCAAATATAAACAAGTCCTGGTTGTTGAAGCCTAGACCTACTGCCAAGAAGATGCCAAAAAAGTTGGCCAGAACAGATTTCAAAGAAGAATATGGAGACATCATCTTGCTGCTGAACAGAATGGTAGGCAATCCTCAGGGTGCGCCTTTTGAAGCCTGGATGTATTATTTCGTTGATGAAATAATTTCCAGAGTGAAGATGTTCAACTGGTCTAGAATGATCAGTGACAGTCTCCATGAGCAGTTGGTCAACCTAGAAGAAACCAAAACCTTCCATATGAGCTCTTATATCGTATATCTGCTTGCAAGGACTTACAAATATACTGGCTTGGTTTGCAAGGGTGTGGTTGGCAACGGCAAAGGACAATTCAAATCCTATGATTGCTATCCGCAGTTGCAGCTAAAAGAGAAGACACACTTCAGGCGAGCACATGACGCCTTTCTTATGTATATCACTCGACTTCTCCAAGGCGGAACACATCAAAGGCTCACCCGTGAGGCCAAGAGTTTGATTGGCAGATATGGGTCCTGCTTCATCCAGTTTCCCAAATTTACTTACATCAGGATTCAAGGATTCTCAGGACGTCCGTACAGACTGCCCATTTATCCCACCAACAAAATGGTTTTGTTGCAAGTTCTAAGGCAATTGGAGACATATCAGAATATCCAAAGGCCAAAATAGAAAGCAGCTGTCGCTTTTCCATTTTTCATCGACAATATGGAAGAATCATGTCCAACGGCGCAAGCAGCAGAGAGTGCTCGACTAGAGATGCAAAAGTATCCGTTCATATCCTACAAGCCTAGAAATGACTTTGATCCACTCCATCACATTGGAACTGTGGACGGAGAAAAATACAAGCACCGGATAGACTTAGAAGATTTTTGGGCCAATGCGGCCGATGAATATGATGTGAGGAAAAGATTGTGGTCAAGATTGTTGTTGAATATGATAAGGACAACAAAACTTTTCAGAGTACTGATCAGCTGGATGATGATGGAATATATGTTCAGTCGGGCTTCAATGAAAGCAAGCCACTTCCTCCTGTAAAGTGGTTCGAGCCTGAGATGGGTGACCTGGCAACATTCATGCGACCTGTATTCAAATATTCCCAATGGTGGATAGACCAGCAAGTAAGAGTTTTGTGGCGGAGAAATGTGCAATTCACATATGAATTGATAAGTGATACAAAGTCATGTTCCTCAAATGCCGGTGCATCGGATGCTGCCAACTTGAGAAAAAGAAAAGAGATTGATGACTCTGCAAAACAAAACAAGAATAAAGCAGTAGATGAGGGACCTTCTCAAAAGAGGCACAAATCCAAGCCCCTTCATTCGGCCACGTCCAGAAATATAGATGAAATACTAGCCATGGATGAAGAGTCTTGGGAACATGTCAGAATTCCTTCTCCAGTTGGAGATGTAGAGCCAGTGCAATCAGAAGATGATGATCAGCCTTCTCCTACCGGCACGGAAATTCTGGAATCAGATAATGACACGGACATCATGGATGGAGAATTTGAAGAGGGAATGATTTCCGCCCTCAAAGGAATCCAGGAAGACCCATCTGTGCAAGAGATTCAAAATATGTCGGAAATTCAAGATGTGCACGAAGTTCAAAATGTGTAGGATGTCCAAGATCAACAAGAAGATGGAATTGAACCGTCAACCATCCCAGATTGGCTGAAAGAAAGACTAAAGAGAAAGGCGCCAGTAGAGGTACCTGAAGAGGATGATGCCACAGACTTCTTGGCGAGGCTAGAGCAAACTGCCACAAGAAAGAAAGTCAAGAAATTTTCCGCCATACAAAGGGATGAGGCCGGCAATCGCACAGTGCAGATAGCAATGCCTACAGTCAATAAATTCCAGGATGAGATTGCTCTGAATGAATATGCCATCACAACTATTGACATGGGTTCGACGACAAAAGGGCAAGAAGTCGAGGACTTGGATAATTCTATTGCAACCATCAAGTCTAGGTTGGAAAGGGAAGTCGCCAAGAAAAGAGAGTATAAAAGAGAGATTGAGCGTCTAAAAGATTATATCCAGCATCTAACCAGGCCACTCAATCAAGGTGACTAGTTAGCACCTCCACTTCCAAATTCTTCAAAGGAACTGGTTGGAAATTTTGAAGAAGAGTTAACTACAGCCAAGGAAGCTAAGGACTGGATGGCTGGAAAGAAAGATGAGGCGATGGTATTCGCGAAGAAGTTGGCATGTGTGTATGAGAAAACTTCCTTCCTGTTGTCACGAGTTACAGACTTAGTGGAAGCATGGGATGGCCTCCAAGATATTCAGAGTAAAATTATCCCATGTCTTCGAGAGTTAAAGGGCATCCTGAAGCAAAGGTTGATTGATGACGGGATTATCGAAGTTGGAGCTGCATATGATTTCATTGGCTGGTACTACGCTCTGATTTCACGAGGAGAAGTCCTAGAAAGGGTGAAGCAAGATGGTGCCAAAGTTGAAGAACAGGAAAGGAGATTCGGAGTAAAATTTACCAGATGGCTGCAGATATGCTCGACAAAGATATTGTCCGAAAGAAACACTTGCAGCCACAAAATTTAAAAGAACAAGTTCAAAGAATTTTCTCCACCACCTCTAGGCCAATCATGAAAGAAAATTTTACCAAGGCATTCAGCTTCATGACCGTCAGAGATGCTTTCTTGCTGCATGAACCAAAATGGACGATCACCTTTGCAAAATGTGCTGAAAGTTTGGACTTGCTTGAATACAACGTCAATGCGCTGCCAGACATTGCCATGGAGGAAATCAGCCTGATCATGTCCAAGTTCGCCGAACATGGTGCTTTGCGAGTGGATAAGGATGCAACTCTAGATGCCTGAAGTTCTCTCCAGTTAACTGATTGATGATTAGGAAACCCTAATTAGGGTTTAGTTATGTTGAATCTAGGCCATTAATCTCATTTTAATCTCGGCCATTCATTGTAATCTGAGAATGCTATATAAACTCCACGCCCACCCCCCTCTCTCATTTCATTAGATTAAGAGGAGATATATAGAGGAATTAGTAGAGAATTAGAGAATTCATTAGAGATTAGAAGAGATTGTAGAGAATAAGAGAGAGTTTTATGAGATTGTTGCAAAAGACTATTTTGATAATAAAGTTCATCATGCATGAGGTGCTTTGAATCCTTTCATTGTCAAATGGTTGCATGGTTACATATTTCTCTTCCTCATCTAGTAGATTTGAATTAGAATTTCATTTAAGTACATGTTAAAGAGAATGATAGATTGATAGCAAGGGTTAGCGAAACTTAGCTCATACTTTCTTTGAGTGGATGCTTTTCATTCAATGTGTAAAGTTAGACTGAGCTTTATCGTGGATGCTTCAACGTTTACTTCGAACAATGTTGTTCTATTGATGGTATTGTTCGTGGTGGAAAAATTTTAAGCACAAATCCCAGAAGATTGCACTTGCTTTGTGTAGTTGTTGTTTAGCGTGGCGAAACAAAGTATTGTTTATTTGGTTTCACTTAATCCTTGTAGTCTCTTGATTTCATAGGAATAGCATAGGACTCCTAAACCCTTACTCTTTTTCATTTTTTTATCTAAAATCAGAAAAATCCAAAATGATACTGCATTTGCGTCTTTGCTTTCCTGAGTAACTTGCAAAAGTAAATCCCTATTGTGCCCCCAGCAAATCACATCAAATCACAGAGCTTATCCGCACTCATCTTAAACATTGGAATTATTGTATGATCTTACTTGCAGCCTTAGCATATGAGGTAGTTTTTCAAGAGGGGATATAGCGTCTTTGACACTTTATTCTAGAATGTTTGTTGTCTCATAAAACACACATCAACAGGACCAATGTAAAACAAAATAAGTTGAGATATTTGATTTCACATGGTGATCTATTCTACACCAAAATGGACCCACACATTTTCAAAACTGGGCTTGGCAATGTATCTTGTAGAGAACCCCTTCTTGCAAGGCACCAAAATTGTCGTCTTCAAGAATTTGACAATCACCATATTTACACAATCATGGCCATGCCTGGTCATGGGTAGGCCTATCATAAAATCCATGAAAACAAACTGCCAAGGTTTGTTAGGAATTAACAAAGATATGTACACGCCTTGCTTTTCATTTGTTGGTTGTGCAATGGCACAAGTTGTGCAAGCCCTAACATATAAAGCAACATCGTGAACTAGTTTTGCTAATTTAAGTACTTTTGTATAATTACCATTGCCTTTTCTACCCCAAAGTGACTTGCCACCCAATTGTAGAAGCTTTCCAAATCATCTTTTGATGCTCCTCCATAGATGTGGCACAAGAGCCCATTCTCAAGGTGATAATTAGGAACTTGTTGTCTAGCTATCATCCTCCAAAACATGTCATACAAATCAAGATTTCTAGTTGTAAACGCTTAAAATCTGGTTCTAGACTTCATCATCATGCTTGCATCAATCCACATCATTAATCCTACATCACATCTTCACTATTTAATTAAATGAGATTATTAATTAATTAGGCCATCTTTCTTCCAATAGTTAATTAAATATATCCTATTTATTTGATTAGTTAAACTAGCACCCCTTCATCTCTTAATTAAATCATATTTAATTATCGATATTAGTTGATTATATAAATTCTATTTATTTAATTAACCTAGTATAACCTTCTTCTAACTAATTAATTAAATAATACATGCTTATTTAATTAATTAGGCTAATCCATTCCTCTAATTTCCTCCAAAAATAATTAAAACATTTCCCTCCACTAAAATCCAAAATAAATCACTTTTTTATCTACACCATCTATCCAAAATCCACAAGCATCTCCACCCTCCCTTTTCCCATGTGTGAATCTTCCATATACCTAAATCTTCACCTTTCAATCCAAGATTCAATCATCTCCATCCGCTTGCCTATCTCCTACATCTCCACATTCATGAATCCCCAAGCTCCATGCATTTTAAGGTAATATCCACCCTCCATTGCCTCCACTTCATCCTTTCATTCCACTTGTCACTTGGAGAGCTTGAACAATCAAGCAATCCAATCCTCAACATTGATCTCCCAAACAAATCCTAATCCTCCATCCTCATGGCTAGAGGTCTATTTAAGTAACCTCCTCCAAAGGATTAAAGGACCACATCCTCATGCAAGTACATACTGCCCAAATTTGGCAATCTCAAGCAAAGAGCAACCTACATCATTTCATATCATTGCAACTACGTATCATGCAGCAATCCCAAGAATCATGAAGATATAGCTTATGTTTTATGTCATTTACATGTTTAATGCTTTCGTTTTGCTCTAAACAGAGGTGTGTACTCAATTTGGATTGAGTCTGTCTTTAATGCATTTGCTCCTCTTTTGTTTGAATTTAGCATCCACACTAACATACAGCTAAGACCATTCTAATGTCTCATGTCTACAAGATTCAAGGACAATTTTCAAAGTTGAAATTGGATGTCAACTCATGTGGTGAACAAACCTAATTGTTTCTCCCTTGTGTTAGACATTGAGGTGGAGCTATTGGAGGTATGTGGACCACCTTTGATAAAAAGTTGTTTTGGAACTTGCCTTGAGCCTACATGAATAGTAGAGGTTTGTGATCCTATGGATGATTGTCTCCTTGCCAAGGATATATTGCTTGCATTCTTGAACAATAGAGTAGAACCATTTTACATGTTGAATACATTTGTGTATACAACTAAGAGAATCGTTATTGACTCATTCCCCCCAATGTGTTGACCTTCTAGCAACATCAAATTGTAACATGGGAAAGGAGTAGGTAATGAACAGCTCTATTCCAAGATGCTTTAAGTCCCCCCTTAGATTCTCTCCATTCTCCATCCTCCTTGCATGCCTCATTGTCCACCGCTTCCATCTCATCTTCCTCAAGCCAACAATTTTGGTCCCAACTGAAACCATCGCATATGCTCCCCCTCCATACATTATGGTATCAATCAAAGAAGACTTTGCCATCATCACTCTTGCTGCATTGGTAGAAATAGGAAACCATATTACCTCTCAAACTCATACATTCATAACACGTTGAAGTTGTACTTCACAATACTACTCTTGTTTACATGCTCTAGGTACAGACTTCCAAAGGACAAGATTTCTTAATATGCTCACAAGGTCACTATTCCTTCTTCCTACAAATCCTTGGAACACTTGCAGAATCACCAAGTAGAACAACCTCTTGTCACTACAAGTCTCTCAAGATACTGGCCTATCTAGCCATCCAAGTGGAGATCAACACATCAAGGCCCACCTTCTCTCTCTCTCCTTTTGTAGCTTTACAAGAAAAGCAAAGAGGCAAATGCTAAATTAAGACATTTCTACAAAATGATACACAATTCCATAGTTCCTCTATCAATATTGTGTTTTCCATTATATTAATGTGTAATTAGGTATGTATTGGGCATTACAAGCTTACCTATACACAACCTATGCACCATGTCGAATAAGGTCTCATTGTGGTAGGCAACTAAGTGGCCATGTAAAGTGAGGATTGCACCAAGTGCATACCTTGAGGCATCTATCTTGCAGATTTGGCAAGACAAGGACCAAAATTGAACAAAGCCTTTGTTTTAGTTGTGTGAATGCCTATTGTTATGCCTTTGTCCATATGAACATCATTTTAGTTTCTCCTTTTGACATATGAATTACAGACCAAGTCAGACCAAGTGATATGAAAGAATCTAAGCACAAACCTTCAACAAAAGTTGGTTAAACCCAAAAATCTCCTACATTTTGTAAAAGAAAATAGAATTGGCCAATCTTTGATGGACTAGATCTTCTTTGAATCAATATGTACACCACCTTTATCAATGAATGTAACCAACATACCCAATCCTCTCCATGTCAATGAGCAGTTCTTTATATTGGAATACAGCTTATAGCAACACAAGGTGGCAAGAGCCTATTTAACATATTGCAAGTGTTCTTCCAATGACTAACTAAAGATGAGGATGTCATCTAAGTAGATGACCAAAAAAAAGTCTATGAAGGGCCTAAGTACGTCATTTATCATCCGCATGAATGTGAATGGTGCATTGTTCATACAAAAGGACATAACTAGCTACTTAAAAAAGCCCTCCTTGGACTTGAAGGCAATCATCCAAATGTTAACTAGCTCCAAAAGCACTTGATGGAACCCTAATTTCAAATCAATCTTTGTGAAAATTTTGGTCTTTGGCCTAGTTCAAGAGTTCATCAATCCAAAAGATTGGATACCTATTCTTGATAATGATCTTGTTTTCGGCCTGAAAATCAATGAACCGTCATGACATTTCATCCTTTTCTAAATGAGAACAATCAAGCTTCCATGAGGTGAGGCACTTGGATGAATGTGGCCAATCTAGATCAACTCCTTAATTTGATGCTTGATCTCATCATTCTCCAAAACTAATCATTTGTACAATGACCTTTTTGGTAGTAGGGTGCCAAGCACAAGATCAATCAAATGCTTCACTGAACAATGCACAACTACTTGTGTTCATGAAGTGAATGTTTTTTTTCTCAACGAAATCTAGTCCATCTACTTTTGTTGTGTTGCCAAAGTAGGTGTACTGTGTTGTAGCACTTTTTTGCATGACCTTCCATTCTTCATCTATTCTAATCATGAGCAAGACAAATGTTTTGATCTAAGAAATTATGTGTCAACATTGCTCCGTGCTAATAAAAAGAAATCGACTTCTTGGAAGCCATGTCAGGTGTCTTTGTTGCAAAATTTAACAATGACACTCTGAATTTAGCCTCGTAGACACCATGGCATGTAAATCTATCCCAATAAAACATTGCAAACATCCATGATTGCACATACTACCTCATTTTATAAGCTTTCATGAAATAGGACAAATGACACTATTGACTGACATTAGATGTCTCTACTATGGCTCACCCATTTGATAGCATATGGATGTGGTTAACATTTTGTTTGCAAGTTCAACATCTCGATCGTCTTGATAGAGATCAAATTCTTCTAGCTTATACTATTCACAATGAAATGTATGGTCTTCACATTCACCCACATATGTGAATGAAATATGCATTCCTCATCCTCTAATGGCAAAACCTTCGCAGTGACAATGGCGACATGTGTGTATGCATCAATTATATGATACCTATTGATGCGTGTTTTATGACACAACAAACATTCTAGAATACAGTATCCAAAGACACTCTATCCCCTCTTGAAAAACTACCTCGTATGCTAAGACTGCAAGAAAGATCATACGGCAATTCCAATGTTTCAGTTAGGTGTGGACAAGCTTTGTGATTGATGTCATTTGCCAGGGGCACAATAGGGATTTACTTTTGGTAGGTTACTCAGAAAAGCAAAGGAGCGAATGCAGTATCATTTTGGAATTTTTTGACTTTAGATAAAAAAGGTGAAAAAAGAGTAAGGGTTTAGAAATCCTATGCTATTCCTACGAAATCAAGAGACGGCAAGGATTGAGTGAAACTACATAAACAATACTTTGTTTCACCACGCTATACGACAACTACACAAAGCAAGTGCAATCTTCTAGGATTTGTGCTTAAAATTTCTTTACTACGAACAATACCATCAATAGAACAACATTATTCGAAGTAAACATTTGAAGCATCCACATTAAAAGCTCAGTCTAACTTTACGCATTGAATGAAAAGCATCCACTCAAAGAAAGTATGAGCTAAGTTTCACTAATCTTTGCTATCAATCTATCATTCCCTTAACATGTATTTTAATAAGATTCTAATTCAAATATACTTTACAAGGAAGAGAAATATGCAACCATGCAACCATTTGACAATGAAAGGATTCAAAGCATCTCATGCATTATGAACTTTATTATCAAGATAGTCTTTAGCAACAATTCCATAAAACTCTCTCTTATTCTCTACAATCTTTTCTAATCTCCTCTAATGATTCTTGAAGAGCACAAAGATATACTGAGAGGGGGGGGTGAATTAGTATATCAACAAACTTTTACCCTTTACAACCTTTATCAACTTCACACTCTAACACAACTCAACTATGCAAGAATATCACAATACGAACAAGTTGACACCAACATTGTACTTTAAAAATTATGTAAGCTTTTACAATGAATGTAGGCACCAACCTACTTGAATCACCAAATATGTAGTTTAGTAGGCACCAACCTACAAAGAGCACCAACCCTTAATTCTGTTTTAGTAGGCACCAACCTACAAGGAGCATCAACCCCTAATGCTGATTTAGTAGGCACCAACCTACAGGGAGCACCAACCCCTAATGTTCATAGGCACCAACCTACCTATTGGAGGCTCCAACCCCACTTGCCAAGCACCTACTTAGCAAAGATAGAATTATCAAGAATAATACTCCACCTTTGATGTTGCTTCATCAACAGATGATGGACAATTCTGCTCAAACAACCTTCTTACAAATCTGATGTATATGTTTTGTCTTCAATATTTATTGCTATATACAAAATCTGTTTTTATTCCACTTAAGTCTGCTTCATAAAATCTACATGTATTCTTCACACAACTGATCTAACACTATCTCTAGACTACCAAAGATTTGATTCAAAACAGTTTATAAATTTCTAATGAATCCTTCGTATTTGATCTTCAAATGATTCACTCTTTGCTATAACTTTCCTTCTTCAAACTGTAGTAGACTTCTTCAGAAATATGTTGTAGTTTAATCATAGATCTGCCAAACGTATGATCTTAAACTTATAGTATATCTCTGCTATAATGTACCTTATATCCTTTTCATCAAACTCCTCTCCTTATTGAATATACTTGATGGTCTTTGCTACACACACACTTTCAGCGCACTTCTGATTGTATTTTAAAGATCTAGCATTTATTCCACTCGATGCTCAACACTTTCCATTCTTCAGATATCATACATTTCTCTCATACAGCACTTTGTGTTTCTTTTGATATAACAGTTATTCCATACACACTACACCGCCTGCAACCTTGACTTGGATATCAAATATGTATGTCTTTCATGAGTTGCACCCTTCTTATGGAAGAACACATCAATCAAAATCCTGCCTCTTTATATCTTAATCACACCTTTCCAAATGTGCCTTTTATTTTCCTTAATCTTGATCGATCCCCTTTAGTTCCTTGATTTTTGTTTATAAACAAAATGATCTTCTTCAGATTATTCATTAAAACTCCCTTTTTGAATGTCTTTTATTGTTTTGCTTTGATAAAAGTAATCGCACCTTTTAACTAATCCATGTAACTTTTCAGAAATAGACTGCATCTTTTGGTTTAGTTCTTCTTAAGACACGTCCTTTCATTTCAACAAGAAAACACATCAATTTGCTATCTTTTCTGATTTTTGTCTTTTTTGATCTTTGTCTTTAGTGACTTTTTGTCTTTTCTTAAAATATGAACCGCTGCTTTTTGAGACTTTTAATCTTCCTTAAATAAGACAGACAATTTTGTCTTATTCCTAATTTGTCTTTTGTGGTGTTGTCTTATTATTTTTTGTCATATGTATTCTACGTATAAAACTTGTATATAATATACAATTCTCTTTTGTTTGTTTTGCTCTGTTTTTTTTTTACTTTTATTGCTGTGCATTATCAATGCTTTTCATTAACATTAACATCTTCAACATCTTAATGCTTCATAAACCAAATCATCATTGCTGTCTTTAATTACTGTCATTTTAACATATCATTGTAATCACTGTTGTATTCTCTGCCCATCAAATCTGATAATATAGCAATTGATAATATAGCAAACTAAAGATAACTATGTAATCTGAAGATTATATCCTTGACTTAATTCAGTGACATGAATGATGGACCTTCAACCTATAACTGCAATATGTTATCTTCAGACAACTAAAGATAACTATGTAATCTGAAGATTATATCCTTGACTTAATTCAGTGACATGAATGATGGACCTTCAACCTGTAACTGCAATATGTTATCTTCAGACATGCAATTGCTTGACATCAATGACAATTTCTCAACAATCTCATCAATGCCTTTGACATCAATGACAACATTTCCAACAATCTCCCCCTTTGTCATTGATGGCAACATATCTTTTGTCATCTCTCCTTCTAACTCTCTCCCATTCTACTTCTCTCCCCCTTTGACATCAATGGAAAAGGGTCTTTCAACAAAGTCTTGTTTTACTTTTTCTGTTGCATGGAGCTACAAGATACTGTGTATAGCTCCCCCTGAATGTATGCTCCCATTTACGAATACTCATTTTTCTCTTTCTAAAATAATTTTGCTTCATCTACAAGAAAACTTCTTCATTTTGACATCAATAAAATTTCCAAGAATCCATCATCTTCATAAGTAGATTTCTCTTCAACATTTGAGATACTTCACTTTTTAGTCATCTCCTCCAAGGGACTGAAAGATAATGTTCAACATAGCTCCCCTAAATTCATGCTTCCTCTTAGAAAAGGCATATTTAATTTGTATTGGATTCTTCATTTCTTGTTTCTATCTTCTTTCTCCAAACTTTTTTAAGCTCTCTCTCCTTTTCCATGGTGTTCTCCATATCTTGTAAAGATGGTTCAATAAAACCAAATCTACAAAAACGTGCTATGTGTACAAAGTTGTTACACTTGAAACACATAATGTTATGACTAAATGAATTATAGTCTCCCCTAGTGAAGCTTGAACCATTTCTTGCTTGAAATCTGCAATTTATTGCTTTGTGTCCAAAGTAGTTGCATGAATAGCAATATCCATAGAAAGAATAAAACTGCCTAGAGTTAAATCTTCTTTCATTTTCCTTGAAACTTGTAACATTCTCATCACACTTTGTACATTTCTCCTTTGGCTTATTCAGTTCATTTTTCAGCATGACAACTTCTTGTTCCAACTTGTCACAATCTCTCTCTTTTGCTCTTAACTTGTTCTTCAATTCATTTTCAACTTGTTCAGCTTCTACAAATTGAGCCCTCAAATCTTCAATTATTTTGTTTAATTCCTCCAAACTTTTTGTCAATTCCTTAGTTTTCAGTTTATGCTTGTTGACTTTCTTCTTCAATTCTTCATTTTTCTTGTATGCATAATGAAGTTCTTCCTCAAGATCAGTTTCTTCTTCTTCATTGCATTTTTCTTCTTCACATTCTTGATCAGCATTTTGTTCTTCATATTCAGCCATGAACAATATCTCTTCATCATCATTGCTTTGACTATCATCACTTTGTTCTTCTGAAGAGCTAGATTCTTTCTTTGAGTAAAAGCTCTTTCTGTGTTTTTGGAATCTCTTCTTTCCTTTTTTCTTGATGTAGGTTTCTTTTTCACTTTCACTTGAGTTACTATCACTGTAAGGACATTTAGAAGCATAATGTCCAACTTCTCCACAATTGAAGCATTTAAAAGGGAATTTTCCTTTATATTTCCCTTTTCCTTTCTTGAGTTTTCCCATGAAGTAAGCTTCTGCTTCATCACTTGATTTGTCACTTTGTTCTTCATGCTTGCTCTTGCCCTTTTTAGATGCTTTAAATGAGACTTCCTTTTGTGGCGATCTTCCTTCAATTCTCATCTCATAGGCAGCAAGGATCCCATGTAATTCATCTTTTGATAGCTTATCCAAGTTTGTTAATTCTTCCAATACTACAACTTTGGCCTCAAATTTTGTAGAAAGAGATCTCAGAATCTTATCAACAATAAAGGCATCATCAATTTCTTCGCCAAGTCCTCTCGTGATATTCACTGTTTCATCAACACAAAGAAAGTATGAAGCAATATCTTCATCATCTTCCATCTTGAGAGTTTCTAACGATGAGTTTGCAACTTTGCCTTCTTTACTTTTGCATCACCTTCATAGATGTTTTGAAGCTTGTCCCATATCTCTTTTGCTGATTTGCAACGCATTACTTTTGTGAATTCGGAATCTGTTAGGCTGCAAAGAAGAGCATGCTTGGCTTTTGCATTGTTCTCACTTCTTTTTTTTCCTGCTTGATCCGTTGGAGGGGTAGCTGGAGGTGTATACCCATCAACAACAGATTGCCACACATCAAACCCAAGTGCATTCAAATATGCTTCCATCTTAATACTCCAAAATGCATAATTAGTCCCATCAAAGATGGGTGCTTTCACTGTGTTGTTATGATCTTCCATGTGTGCTCTTACGGATCTCCTTCAAGTGGTTAGGCTTTCAAGAAGGACCTTGCTCTGATACCAATTGAAGAGCACAAAGATATACTGAGACGGGGAGAGGGGGGGTGAATCAGTATATCAACAAACTTTTACCCTTTACAGCCTTTATCAACTTCACACTCTAACACAACTCAACTATGCAAGAATATCACAATACGAACAAGTTGACACCAACAATTGTACTTTATAAATTATGTAAGCTTTTACAATGAATGTAGGCACCAACCTACAAAGAGCACCAACCCTTAAAGAGCACCAACCCTTAATTCTATTTTAGTAGGCACCAACCTACAAGGAGCATCAACCCCTAATGCTGATTTAGTAGGCACCAACCTACAGGGAGCACCAACCCCTAAAGTTCATAGGCACCAACCTATTGGAGGCTCCAACCCCACTTGCCAAGCACCTACTTAGCAAAGATAGAATTATCAAGAATAATACTCCACCTTTGATGTTGCTTCATCAACAGATGATGGACAATTCTGCTCAAACAACCTTCTTACAAATCTGATGTATATGTTTTGTCTTCAATATTTATTGCTATATACAAAATCTGCTTTTATTCCACTTAATTCTGCTTCATAAAATCTGCATGTATTCTTCACACAACTGATCTAACACTGTCTCTAGACTACCAAAGATCTGATTCAAAACAGTTTATAAATTTCTACTGAATCCTTCGTATTTGATCTTCAAATGGTCACTCTTTGCTATAACTTTCCTTCTTCAAACTATAGCAGACTTCTTCAGAAATCTGTTGTAGTTTAATCATAGATCTGCCAAACGTATGATCTTAAACTTATAGTATATCTCTGCTATAATGTACCTTATATCCTTTTAATCAAACTCCTCTCCTTATTGAATATACTTGATGGTCTTTGCTACACACACACTTTCAGCGCACCTCTGATTGTATTTTAAAGATCTAGCATTTATTCCACTCGATGCTCAGCACTTTCCATTCTTCAAATATCATACATTTCTCTCATACAGCACTTTGTGTTTCTTTTGATATAACAGTTATTCCATACACACTACACCGCCTGCAACCTTGACTTGGATATCAAATATGTATGTCTTTCAAGAGTTGCACCCTTCTTATGAAATAACACATCAATCAAAATCCTGCCTCTTTATATCTTAATCACACCTTTCCAAATGTGCCTTTTATTTGCCTTAATCTTGATCGATCCCCTTTAGTTCCTTGATTTTTGTTTATAAACAAAATGATCTTCTTCAGATTATTCATTAAAACTCCCTTTTTGAATGTCTTTTATTGTTTTGCTTTGATAAAAGCAATCGCACCTTTTAACTAATCCATGTAACTTTTCAGAAATAGACTGCATCTTTTGGTTTAGTTCTTCTTAAGACACGTCCTTTCATTTCAACAAGAAAACACATCAGTTTGCTATCTTTTCTGATTTTTGTCTTTTTTGATCTTTGTCTTTAGTGACTTTTCGTCTTTTCTTAAAATATGAACCGCTGCTTTTTGAGACTTTTAATCTTCCTTAAATAAGACAAAGACAATTTTGTCTTATTCCTAATTTGTCTTTTGTGGTGTTGTCTTATTATTTTTTGTCATATGTATTCTACGTATAAAACTTGTATATAATATACAGTTCTCTTTTGTTTGTTTTGCTCTGTTTTTTTTTTACTTTTATTGCTGTGCATTATCAATGCTTTTCATTAACATTAACATCTTCAACATCTTAATGCTTCATAAACCAAATCATCATTGCTGTCTTTAATTACTGTCATTTTAACATATCATTGTAATCACTGTTGTATTCTCTGCCCATCAAATCTGATAATATAGCAATTGATAATATAGCAAACTAAAGATAACTATGTAATATGAAGATTATCTCCTTGACTTAATTCAGTGACAAGAATGATGGACCTTCAACCTATAACTGCAATATGTTATCTTCAGACAACTAAAGATAACTATGTAATCTGAAGGTTATATCCTTGACTTAATTCAGTGACATGAATGATGGACCTTCAACCTGTAACTGCAATATGTTATCTTCAGACATGCAATTGCTTGACATCAATGACAATTTCTCAACAATCTCATCAATGCCTTTGACATCAATGACAACATTTCCAACAATTCTAATCTCTAATCCTTGATGAATTCTCTAATCTCTAATTGATAAAATGAGAGAGAGGGGGGGAACGGGGGGCGGGTTTATATAGAGTTTCCAGATTACAATGAATGGCCAAAATCAAAATGAGATTAACGGCCCAGATTAAACATAACAAAACCCTAATTATGGTTGCCAAAACAACAATCAGTTAACTACAGAGAACTTCATGCACTAGGAGTTGTATCCTTATCCACTCGCAAAGCACTACGTTCGATGAACCTAGACACGATCAGGCTGACTTCTTCCATGGTAATGTCCGGCAGCGCATTTACTTTGTACTCCAGCAAGTCTAGACTTTCTGCACATTCTGCAAAGGTGATCGTCCATTTTGATTCATGCAGCAAGAAAGTATCTCTGACGGTCAGGAGGCTGAATGCCTTGGTCAAATTTTCCTTCATGATTGACCCGGAAGTGGTGGAGAAAATTCTTTGAACTTTTTCTTTTAAATTTTCTGGCTGCAAGTGTTTCTTTCGGACAATATCTCTATCAAGCATATTTGCAGCCATTTGGTAAATCTTACTCTGAATCTCCTTTGCCTGCTCTTCAATTTTGGCGCCATCTTGCTTTACCCTTTCCAAGACTTCTCCTCGTGAGATCAATGCATAGTATCAACTGCTAAAATCATATGCAGCTCCAGCTTCAATAATTTTTTCATCAATCAATCTCTACTTTGGAATGCCCTTTATCTCTCGAAGACAAGATAATTTTACTCTGAATATCTTGGAGACCATCCCATGCTTCGGCCAAGTTTGCAACTTGTGATAGCAGAAAGGAAGTTTGCTCATACACATATGCCAACTTTTCTACAAATGCCATTGCCTCTTCTTTCTTTCCTGCCATCCAGTCTTTAGTTTCTCTGGTTGTAGTCAACTCCTCTTCAAAATTTCTGACCAGTTCCTATGAGGAGTTTGGAAGTGGAGGTGTTGATTGGTCACCTTGATTGAGTGGCTTGGTTAAATGCTGGATATATTATTTCAGACGCTCAATCTCTCTTTTATATTCCTTCTTCTTCGCCACTTTTTTCTCTAGCCTAGATTTGATGGTGGCAACAGAATTATCTAGGTCCTCAACTTCTTGTCCTTTCATTGTTGGACCCATATCAATAGTTGTGATGGCATATTCGTTTGGGGTAATCTCATCTTGGAATTTATCAACTGTAGGCACTGCAATCTGCACTGTGCGATTACCAGCCTCATCTCTTTGTATGGCAGAAAATTTCTTGGCTAGCTTTCTTGTGGCAGTCTGCTCTAGCCTAGCCAAGAAGTCTGCGGTATCATCTTCTTCTGGTACCTTTGTTGGCGCCTTTATCTTTAGTCTCTTTTTTAGCCAATTTGGGATGGTTGACTGTTCAATTCCATCTTCCTGTTGATCTTGGACGTCTTGCATATTCTAAACTTCTGGCATATCTTGAATCTCTTGCACGAATGGGTCCTCCTGGATCCCCTTGAGAGCGGAAATCATTCCCTCTTCAAATTTTCCATCCATGATATCCATGTCATTGTCCGACTCTAGAATCTTCGTACCCATAAGAGAGGGGTCATCATCATCTTCCAATTGCATTGGCTCCATATCTCTTTCCAAAATTGGCAAAGGAATTCTGACTTGCTCCCATGACTCTTCCTCCATGATCAATATTTCATCTATATTTCTGGATGTAGCCGAATGAAGGGGCCTGGATTTATGCTTCTTTTGAGCGGGTCCTTCATCTACTGTTTTCTTCTTGCTCTGCTTTGCAGAGTCATCAATCTCTTTTCTCTTTTTCAAGTTGGCGGCATCCGTTTGTCCACCTCCATGAGATGCACCGGCATTTGAGGAACAAGACTCTGTATCACCCATCAATTCATATGTGAATTGTACATTCCTTCGCCGTAAAACTTGTACTTGTTGGTCTATCCACCATTGGGAATATTTGGTCTATCATGAACGTTGCCAGGTCACCAAGCTCAGGCTCAAACCATCTGATAGGAGGAAGTGGCTCCAATTCATCGAAGCCCGGCTGCACATATACTCCATCATCATCCAGCTGATCAGGTACTCGGAAGAGTTTTGTCGTCCTTATCATATTCAGCGGCAATCTTGACCACAGTCTTTTTCTCACATCATATTCATCAACTGCATTGGCCCAAAAATCTTCTAAGTCTATTATGTGTCTGTATTTCTCTCCGTCCACAGTTCCAATGTGATGGAGTGGATCGAAGTCGCTTATGGGCTTGTAGGATATGAACAGGTATCTTTGCATCTCTAATCGAGCACTCTCTGCCGCTTGCGCCGATGGACATGATTCTTCCATATTGCCAATGAAGAGTGGAAAAGTGACAGCTGCTTTCTGCTTTGGCCTTTGGATATTCTAATATGTCTCCAATTTCCTTAGAACTTCCAACAAAGCCATTTTGTTGGTAGGATAAATGGGCAGTCTGTATGGGCGACCTGTGAATCCTTGAATCCTGATGTAAGTAAATTTGGGAAACTGGATGAACCAAGATCCATTTCTGCCAATCAGACTTTTGGCCTCACGGGTGAGCCTCTGATGTGTTCCGCCTTGGAGAATTCAAGTAATATACATAAGAAAGGCGTCATGCGCCCGTCTGAAGTGTGTCTTCTCCTTCAACTACAACTGTGGATAGCAATCGTAGGACTTGAACTCTCCTTCGCCATTGCCGACTACACCTTTGCAAATCAGGCCAGTATATTTGTAAGTCCTTGCAAACAGATATATGACATAAGAACTCATATGGAAGGTCTTGGTTCTCTCTAGGTTGACCAACTACTCGTGGAGACTGTCACTGATCATTCTAGACTAGTTGAACATTTTAACCCCGGAAGTTATTTCATCAATGAAATAATACATCAAGTTTCAAAAGGCGCACCCTGAGGATTGCCTACAATTTTATTCAGCAGTAAGACAATATCTCCGTATTCTTCTTTAAAATCAATTTTGGACGATTTCTTCGGCATCTTTTTGGCAGTAGGTCTGGGTTTCATCAACCATGTCTTGTTCATATTCGAGGCACATAGGTCTTGCTGATTTTCATAAAGTTTTTGTGCCTCACCCTTGGTTCGATAAGATGTCCTATTGTAAGTTGGAATTCCAAATGTCTCTTGTATGGCTGGCTCAGTCAAATATGCCAGTATTCTTCCATCAGGTGCTTCTATCTGCCTTTCGTGTGCATTGTAGTGCAATGCACATTCTACCATGAGCTCTGGACATTCTTTTGCTGGCGGAAATCCAGCTGCATGAACAATACCGTTGCGCATCATCCTTCTTGCAATTGGCGTGGGTAAAAATTCATCACTTCTGTACATTCTTCTCTTAAAATCATCAAAGGCAACATGGCCAAGGTTGGTGTCCACAATGTTTTCCCATTTGGATTTGATCTTGGACTGTGGCTGCGAACCCTTACTGGCGAACTTCATTTTTATTCTCTTGAAAATAAATTTGCAAGAAGATACAAAGAGAATATTAAAATTAAAATTAAATTACTCGAAAAATATTCCAGCTAATTGACAAATCAAACTTCGTGAAAAAATTATGCTGGAAATGAAAGAATTAATGAAGTTCTTTGTGCCGAAATGAAGTAAAGAAAATGAATCTGCCTGATACTAAAATGAAATGGACAAGATCACAGTGCTGGCTGGTATGAATTTGCTTCCTTCACTTTGCTTCAAACTTTCTCAACTTTCTTGCCTTAACCAAAATTTCTTCTCACAACTTTTCTTTCGAAAATTGAATGATTGAAAAATGAGAAGCAAATTCAATTATAAAGATGAGAAGTTTGACCTATTTAGCAAAATTCAATTGTTTCCATTAAATCAAGTTCAAACTTGGCTTGTACTCAGCTTCCGAATGGCAAATTTTATCTTCAACATCAATCTCCGGGAAAGTTTCTAAATCAGGTGCCACTTCAGTGAAGTCACTTTTGTCTTTTTCCAATTTTGAGTTTTCAGAGAAAAATTCAAATTTTATCTCTTTGGGTGTTGAAAATAAAAAATAAAATAATTAAAATAGTTATTTTCATGTGTCATTTTCAACCCCTTTATTTTAATTATTTTAATAATGGCCTTTTATTTTTATCCAAGGCAAATTTGATTTTCATTTAAATTTTTTCTTGCCTTTGCCTTAGGCAAATTTTATTTTCTTCCATTTTATTTTGCCATAATTTTTCAGAACTTCCTAAGTCTTGGGCGAATTTCCTCATTTTCTAAGCATATCAATGCTAGACTTAGGAAAAAATTTCTTTATTTTCTCTAAGTATAGCGAATTTCTCAACGTGCCAAGCATATCATTTAATATTCCAATGTCAGCTTAGGCATAATTTTGATTTTTTCACTTCCTCTTAATATGGCGGACTTCACTAGTGTTTTTGCGATGCATTTTATCCAAGGGCGGACTTAGCCTATAGTCTTGCCATTCAATTTTCACTTAGCCCACGTTCAATCTAGTTCACTTCTCCATATGGCGGACTTGCTAGTCATCCTTTCCATTTTGCCAAGGCATAGGGCGGACTTGCCTTAGTGTTGAGCCATCTTGACTTAATGACATGGGCGGACTTTCCATATGTTTGTGCTATCACATTGTGAGTTGGGCGGACTTACCTTCACCTCTTTCCATTCTACATGGTGCGGACTTCACTCATTGTCAAGCCATCTTTATATGGCGGACTTGTCTTGACTTCTTGCCATGTCTTGTTGTGCTAGGCAAACTTGGCTTGTGTTCATGCCACATAGCTTGGGGCAGACTTCACTCATCCTTGTGCCATCCTTTCCTATGCTGGGCGGACTTTGCATTAATCCATGCCGTCTTCTTGGGGCGGACTTTACCTACCCTCAAGCCATCTTCTCTTTATGGTGGGCAGACTTTGCTCATGTTTATGCCATTTGCATAAGGCGGACTTTGTTCATGTCCAAGCCATTGCTTCTTATGCTGGGCGGCCTTGGCTGAAGCTTTTGCTCATTTTCCTATGGCGAATTATATACATGCCATTAATATTGCTCTCCATTCTCCTTGCTGGTCAGACTTTCAGCCTTCCTTTCATGCCTTCATGAACTCATATCTCCATACTTAGGCGATTTTTCACCATGATTTTCAGACCTTTTCATGAATTTTTCCAGATTTTTAAAATGATTTTCTGTGATTTTCCCTTGGTTTATTGGAACTTCTGAGTGGTTTTTTGAAATCCGGGCACTTTCTAAAGATGGAAACCCTGCCAAAAATAGAAACTTTTCCAAAAATAGCCCCTAAAAAATAGGAAGTCCAGAATAGGCCAAAAATGTCAAAAATGCCAAAAATAAAGTCCCTAAAAAATAGGGGGTCCGGAGGGGCAATCCCCAAAAAGTAGATGTCAGAATTGACTGAAATGACAATCGATCTTCGTCCCTCGAGCCTCCTAAGCACTGTGGTGATGTTTGCACAATGATTCAGGCTCAAATTCTTGGCTTGAGTCGGATGACCATTCAAAAACTCAAACTCTAAACCCCCAAACAGAGATCAAATGAAACCGAAGTGCAACGGAAAAGCCCTAAAAAGCAAACTACTAGGGTCCCCATTTGCAATGGGGCGATGTGTGAAATAGGTCACAACAATACCCTTTTCTCTACTTGAATGGATCTGCAAGTAATGATACAAAATATGTTGCCAACTTTTGTTAATATGCCAAACAAATCTTGCTAGCATGACTATCCTTCTAGTCATGTCGTAGGCTCCTATTAGCCTTGCACCACATGCACGTCTTTGATTTTTTATCAATTTTCTTCAGTATCTACTTTTGTGCAAAGCTTCCTTGCTTTGTTAATGATTAATTACCTATGAACCTAGTGTTGTCTCCCTTTGGCTTGACGCCTACAAAAGAGTCTTTCTTACCTTTGGACCTGAATTTGTCTTTAATGTTCACCACATGATGATAGGCAAACCCCAAGGTCTCGAGATTAATAAATGCCATCTCTATCTAGATGATGACCGTCGCAACACTTGAGGACCCGATGCTTCTCAAAGTCCTCAATGTCGAGTTCTACAAACAACACATGTAAAGCATTTATGTAGACCTGCACCAAGTGGTCCTCCAAACATGGTAGTTGTTGTTGAATGCCCTTTTCTTCATATGTATCTTCTAGCAAAACTTCTTCCCTAAGAGCCTCCATGAAATCCCCCTAGTTGTGATTCATCATGACATCATCAAAATTCAGCTCCCTAGGTTTTTTCTTGGCTAGCACACTAGCCTGCCACCATTCTTAAAGATGGAGTTCAGCTTTGATAAGGGCGAATGTGATTCTCTCTAATCTGAGATATATTTTTTCAATTTAGAAACCCAATTGTTGGTGGCATCTTCATCAATCTTTCCTTCAAAGGTAGAGATGTCAAAATAAATCTACACCTTGAAGGAAGGGCCAGCCAAATGGTTTATCTATCATGGCTTGTGACATGCTTGGGGTATTCTGAAGCATCTATACAAACTAGCTCATCATCTTTTTCCATTGTCTTTCTAGAGCTTCCTTGATCAAAAACGCCTTGAAGGGAACCAAGGAGTCAGTACCCTTTTCTTTACTACCCATCTGTGATCACTTGCACCTATCAGGAAGGTAATCCAATTTATCTATCATCTTTAACCCTTGATATCTGACCATGTTTGATGTGACAAGAAGTGAATACACTATAATACCATTGATTTAAATTAAATTAATAATTCAAGGGACAGTACACTAGTTGTGTAACTTTATTTACTATAAGCACCAATTGAACAAAAACCGAGCAAACAGATAAAATTACCAAATAGTTGAACAAAATAAATCTTAAAGTAGCATTGACTAAGGGAATTCCCACCTTGTCAAGCAACCACTTTTAGCATATCACCTTCAGGTTTCAGTCTTCACTCCACGTCATAGTAGCAATTATCATGGTCTACATGCAAACAAATATAGCCCTCAAACTTAACCAGCAAAAAAAATCAGAATTGATTGTATCCTTGAAAAACCTGAAAAAATGTTTAAAAACTGACTCTAAGCCTCCCTCAAGAGGCTGCTACTCAAAAAGATGAAGTTGAATATGACTGCTACAAAGGAAAGGCATAATGCATAATGGAAGAAAATAAGCCACACTCCATACCACAAAGAGCTAGTAGTTAAGGTTGTCAAACACTTCAGCATTCCATGCATAGTCAGGGGAAGGTCCTAGGCTTTGGTCGTAGCTAGTAAATGGAAATTTATAAGGTATCAAAGGCAGACTAAGACCGCAAGCCCAAAAGCATAACATGAGAGTTGTGTTGGAAGAAGACAACACAACCACAAACCTCAATGGGGTCGGTAGCTCAAGTGGCAACGCACCCCACCATACCAACCACAACTGGGGAAAGATCCTAGGTTCAAGTTTCAAGCTGCCCTATAGAAAAGTACAATCCAGACATACATGATGGTTGGTTTCAAAAAGCATTTAAGTCTTACGCCTTTCCAAGTTGAAAACAACTGTTACTAACCTAAATATTCATTTTATAGGAAAACTGAAAAACTATAAAACACCATATTAATTTGTAATTTTGTATTATTCTGACAAGTAGAAAATTAAAGCCAGATTTATCAGATTTTAGGAGCCAAATAACATTGTATAGCTCAACCATCCTTCAGTCAAAAGTAAAATGTTCTAAACATCTAGTTTTCTAAATACAAAATAATCCAAACTCAAGAATGGGAATAACAAATTCAAGAATACATATACAATAATATTATGGCAAGCCAAAATGCCAAAAACAACATGCAAGGATAAAACAGAAACAACTTCTTAGCTTGATAACTAGCATATTACCTTTAGCAGAAAGTGAGCTTAGAAGACTGTCATCATCATCCAATGCACGGATATTATATTGACTATGAATACTTTTAAGTGCTTCTTGAGCTGCAAAAGGAAACAAAATTTTACACAGAGCATCACTTATATAGACCATCATGAAGAAATACATCATTTTCAGTCATTCCTATTGAAGATAAAGATTGCTTTCAAAATCACAAATCATCTGCACATAATAAATTAGAAATTATTTTTCAAATTACAATTCATCTTGACTTGATAAATTCCATGCTAGTCTCAGGAATCAACATTAGGAGATTGTGAGAAAGAGAATGTAATATCCCCGAATCGGGATATCTTCAAATCTGACCACAATGTTAGCCTCGACCCCAAATTCTGATATTCCAAGTTTCGGTGCTTGGTCCCATAGACTGATGGTCTCGTGGACGTCATTAAAAACCATTCATTCATTCATTCAATGCAAAATCTGAATATGTAGATGAGTACAAACAGCAGATATATACACATTCACCATTCACAATAACATCTTCATTCATGGATCAAATGGAAACAATAACAATATCAATAAAGCCAAATATGCATTCACAACATGAGTTGCTGTCTCACAATGATTGCTGTTAAATTACAGTAAGCCCTAGTTTCTGCACTTCTGGGGACTGATGAAAAGTGGAAGATAAGTATACTTTTCACAAAGAAAATGTGCCAGCAAGACCTTAATTCGCCTAGGAGATTCAGCAATGAATTCAACCAATAGAACTGAATATGACTCTGCCCTAAATCTGAGTGTAACAAACTGTAACAACTCTGCCCTAGATCTGAAGATGACAAATTCGCCCAGCAGATGCAAAATATGAACATTACCAAACAGTAGCAATATGGAATGTGATCACAACATGTCTAAATGGGTGTGACAACCCACACAAACCAGATTTCACAGTATAGATAAGTCTGAAAGTACTTGCAACGTGAACAGTGAATGAAATATCAAACCCTAAGAGCTGCACCTAAACTTATCTCAGATCTGCATATACAATCTGCTCCTAAATCGCCGTTGAAGTCCAATTAGACCTCTGTGATGAAGCCTTCCCATCAATGAATTGGGTTTCCATCCAATTCACCTTCCTAGCATAAGGGTTTTCATCCTTCTGCTGGTCTGCTCCATAATGGAATAAAAACCGAATGTTGAATGATCCAAAAACTGAGCAGCAACCTCATATAAATACTGAATATAGATGCCAACATAGAAGAGGTCGGCCATAAGAAAATATAATTCAAAATATTATTTTAGGCGCCAATACTCAAATGAGTCGGCCAGAATTGATAATTTAAATATTATTTATTAATAATTTAAATTATAAATATTATTATTTATTTATTAATAATTTTATTTATTTATTAATAATTTTATTTATTTATTTATTTAAATTATTACGCTGGCCAACCCATCCTTAAATCGGGGTCATGACAGAACAAAAAGCAATTAAAAGAATAAATATTATTTCCTTGATCCAAGGGCAAAAGCCAAGGCATAACCACATAAGTAAATTGGAACTAAAAAAAATTCATAATGCTACTTGCCCTTCAAACATGACAATCAAGCTATGAGCAAACGTAAAACAGTTCAAGGAGTCTCTTCAGTGATAATGTACACTTTCTTGAAATCTCACAATATATACAAAGATGCACTAGTTTTCGCAACTGCATCATGACACACAGTTGTTTAATAGGGCTAAACAACCCCTTCACCTAGTTTTCAAACTCAAATAAACTAAGGAAAAGTTGGCTACACATCAAAACGAATGAGAGTCCTAAACCATTGGTACAAAATATCTGCAATGGATAGCACTAAGTTACTAACAACACAAGTTAGCCACCAATGGAAAAAAATAGACAACCCAATGAGAGCATTTTTATGATTAACCTCCTGAATCTCTCACAATGCACTTTTCAAACAAGTATGTCTCAAAAGTCAAAAGTGTTAGAGGACAAAATAACACAAACTAAATAAGATCCAATATCTCATTATTTCATATTAAGAGTTATAAAGAGTTTTTCCCCCTCTTTCATGCAGTGTAATCTAAATTCAAATGTAATACTTCTTTCTTTCATCATGTCCTAAGGCACAAACAAAACAATATCTCATAAATTCAATCATAGACGTACAACATTTGTGCCATCAAGCAACATGCACTTTGAGAATGAGTGGAGAAGGGAAATAATACCGGAAGCAGGATTTCTAAAAACTGCTAGTGCAACCGTATCGTTTACTCGGCGAATCACAACTCCATGATTTGTATATCCTTCAAACAGATGCTCTAACTCCCTTGTTGGAATATTTGGAGAAAACCCACAAACCACGAGAACATGACTTGTACCATATTTCACTGAAACAAGATGATAAAAAGGATAAGAAATAGTCTTTTGCTAGCATATAACTGAAACTACTACTAATGAGTATCAAGATAATGAAGGAAAATGGAAAATGGTCAAGAACAAAACAAGATAAAAAGGAAGCATGGTGCTATCTCCTTTAGCTTCATAAGAAAAAATTAACAAAATTTATAGGAGAACAATAGGATAAACTAAGTGGTATGCACATGGAAGAAGCAAGTTCCTAAAATACACAAGAGTGTAATGATGGGTGAATGGTTGATAATGCATAATTAAGCAGCCTTTCTACATTATAATCTAAAGGAGCTATCATGAAATAAGAGTGTGCATCTTGTATTTATATAACATCATAGGAGAACTATAATTGAACTTACATTCTACTCTTGTATGAAGTTGATTGGCATCGCCATCTGGAGGCTGATCCATTATTCTTTCTTTCTTTGTAATTTCACTTGTTTCATCACTGTAAAGAGCACGCTGTCCATAAGTGAATGCTCCCCTTCCATGCTGTTTTGGAGTCCGAGATTGATTATCTAAAGAGAGTTTTGATACCTCCACAGTCACTTGTGAAGAACTTGATTGCATCAGAGATTGATCAGCTAGGGCCTCCCAATCTGTTCAGAACAAAAACATAATACAGAACAAACAGTCAGCTTGGTTTACTCATAAATTGGAATAACATAATACAGAACAAAGTTGAGTTGTGAGAGGGATATACTGTGAGCAGTTCAAAGAATTGAAAATGTCCTTAACCTTGTCCAACTAATCAAATTGTTTTCCTCTGTTTTTGATATTTGAATAAAATCAATTATGGAATGTCAATAGTCCCATATGTAAGTGGCCATGGCACTTGCTTCGAAAAAAATAGAAAACTTAAATTCACAGAAGCACCTCATTGTACCTTTCATTATAGTGTACAGAAATGGCATATTCAGCTGCAAAGGTTTGCCCGGTAACCTTGAAGAGAGTGATGATTTATATTATATATACATATTGACAAGGGGATGAATTTCTCACTAGCGTGACAAGAAGATCCAGTGTAATTCTTAACTTAATACACTTGCTTCAACCCATCTCTATAACTTACGACTTGAAGAGATAATGCAGAAAATACCCTTTTAGAATCTACAATGCATGAGTTTTACCTGAGGAGAAATGGCCATCTATATACAGCCTATAAAACTTATCCTATACGATTATCTGGCAAAAGAGGGTTTGAAACCAGAATTGCATGGAAATGGATACAATATTAGATACAGATGCAGTATCAGATACAGATAAAGCAAATTTTCAAGATCCCCTAACACATGCATTCAATTATCTATACATCTAAGATTCTAAAAATACACAGCTGAATGCACAAATTATAAAAATATGCATATTCAATTAATTATACATCTAAGATTCTTAAGGCATTGAATATATTAAAATAATTTATTTATAAATATTTTGGTTTTTATATTTTTAGTTTGTTACATTGATTTTGTTATATTATATTTGTGCCTTCAGTGAATTATATGTATGTGTGTAAAAAATATTTTTAATGTTTTAGTTCTTTTGTAATTTTTGAATTCTTTTTTCATAACCCTAAACCCAAGATGGCACTGGACAGTGGTACCATATCCAGACATATTGGATACAGCCCAATATGGACTCATATATAGATACACCTTGATAGGGTATCTGTACAATAGCCAGTATCCAATATGCAATTACATATATCTGGGAAGGGGAGAGAGTATCTGGCAACTTTGAAACTTGAAACATGTGTATGCCCTTTCCTTACAGAATGCATCGACAAATATCATGACTGTATCATGTAGGGCTCCCTAAGATCAATAAGGGTCCAAAGCCTCTGGACTTATGGCCTCATAAGTTTGAAGAACATCCATGTGCTCTTTTAGTATAAGGAAAACAAAGATTTATTGAACTGCAGTAGACATGGATATTATGCTTGTTTAGTCCGAAGTTGTCTAGAACACCTAATGTGAACCACCTTTAGAAATTTAAGGAACAGTAAATAAGGAGCTTTCTAAACTGAACAGTCTTAACATAATATCATACATTCTGTTAGCCCATCATAGGTAAACCAAACTTCATATAGTGGAAAATGTTTACATTTCTTGACTGAAGAGGCCTCAAGAATACCAACCTTCCTTTGGAAAGCAGGCTACACAGAAGTGGCCTTTTTGCTTCTTTTTTTGTCTTTACCATTTAAAGTCAACTAAACCCTTCCAAACATCGAATGTAATATTCTAAAAGCATGCAAGTAACCTGGTTTTACAATATAAAAAAATTCTAAATGTTCTTGGTTTCCCTTCTATTTTACCCAGCACAGTTGGAAATGCCTTCCTATAAGAAATGAAAAACTAACATAAGAAATTTGTCTCATTCTGATAAGAAACTGGCAATTTTAATAAATTAATTTTACCAATTGTTCATACCCCTATGAAACTCAGTTTTTATACTCCTTTTTGTCAATCAGTTGTTAGTTAATCCTTGGGTTTGCATCGAGTCAAGCTCAGTGATAGTGTTTTCCTATCAGTCTGCAAATGTCCCAGTCTTTTCTACGAACACTTTTTGCAGAGTAAGGATGATGGCCTTGAGTTTGACAGGGAGTAAACAACAAAGTTGTTGTTCAAGGAACAAGAAGCAGCAAATGATGAAGGTGATGGGAAAGATCAGAGAAGAATGAGCAATGGAGCAGGCCAGGAAAATAGGGAAGAAGGAATATTTCTTCATTACCATTGCTGATGGTTTTCTCTGCCCCCTTTGAGGAGTCCTAAAACACTATGCTGAGACACACTTATTCAAGGCCAAATCCATCAGATTTCGGCATCGAAATGGTGGCAAACTGTCAAGGAAACCGCACCAAAGACAATCAAAAGGTGGCAATGTTATGCTAAGTCCTGCCAACACGAGGAAGGCTAAACAGGGTGTACAAATCAGGTGGCTAATCCCTTGTAAAATTGCACCTAAAATGTGACAGCAGCATAATGAAAACACATTTAGAGAGAAAAAGGTTAAGTTATGAGATCTAAGCATTACTTGATGATGGCAATGCCACTCTAGGGTTCCACCCAAGGCCCAAAAAGTGGCAATCACTCTAGTGATCCATGCCTGGCAGAAATCAGTCATTAAAGCAAACTTATTGAATGGTGGAGCCACTAGATAACTCCACCCAATCAGTCATAGAGTAGTGAAAGCCAAAGTGATTTTTACTATTGCTTTAGAGGAAAAATAACAAGTCCAAAGCATGCAAGGAAGGAAGACTTTATGCTTCTATAAAGGCAATTCATCGATCAAACTTCATAAACAAGTTTTCCTCTGTTACTTTCAGCAGAATCATAGGCTATTTATCTTAAGGTTTGCAGGTTTCCAAGACTAGCAGCAATTTGTTAAGGATTTTCAGCAACAAAACTCTTCTGTCCTTCTATTCTTATTGATTTGCTATGCTGATGCATAGTTCTGAACTGAGTTTGTCTCATTTCCAAGTGGCCATCTTTATTTTCAATGGGTTGAATTGATCAAAATTTTCATACTAAAGTCCTGGGTGTTTACTCACTGGGATACTTTTACTGTACTATAAGAGTAAACGGAAATTCATAGAACATAGACAAGTACAAACAGTCATGAACGCATATTGCACAGAAAAAGAGTACTTCATTTATTGATTCACTATAACCAAGTACAATTAGCTGTACTAGAATGTAACATGAGAGTGTAACAGCATGTAACACAATATCATAAGTACCCATATAATTTCTCCTGACTCAAGTACAAATAGCCACTAGCGGTGGTTGAGGAACCAACCGTCACAATGCTTCATGACAACAACTAATTACTAGTCGAGAAATTAGTCTTCCCGAAACATGTACAAAAATATATGAAATATTTATCAACTAACTATAGTATTATTCAATAACAAAAACTGGCTAACTAAATATGCTTTCGGCCGACTACATCACCCCCCCCAAAAAAGTAGTCTTCCAGACAACTAAAGACAAAAACGGGGAATAGAAAGGGAAATTAAGAAGAGGGAGGGTGAGAAGGCGCCCCTGGATGTACAGATGAAGTTGGGGTCGCTGTGGCAGACTGTTGCTGTCGGAGGCGTTGTAGCTTCTGGTTTGCTACCTTGTGTCTCTCTCGTGCTAGCTTCACCATCTAAATTATCTCGATGAGTTTGGCTTGTGCCTTCTCGAGCTCTTGGTTGGTGCTAGCCAACTCCTTGTCCTTTTCCCGTAGCTGACTCTCCCTCTCTACCAACAGTTGATCCTTCTCTGTCAATTGTCCATCTCCCTCACCCAACACTGTGTCCCTCTCAGCGAGTCCTTTGTCTTTCTCTGTCAACTTGGCAATTCTCGTCCGCTTGGCAACTGTCACTTGAGCCAATTCCTCCTGTGACTTCTAAATGTAGTCCGCGAACTCTTGCCTAGTAGTCTCGATCGTCTC
The DNA here is from genome assembly GCA_007258455.2 of Sequoia sempervirens. Classification (NCBI taxonomy): domain Eukaryota; kingdom Viridiplantae; phylum Streptophyta; class Pinopsida; order Cupressales; family Cupressaceae; genus Sequoia; species Sequoia sempervirens. The sequence continues at coordinate 139,130,799 of VDFB02256132.1, forward strand.
TACTCCTGGCCACTCGTGCGAGACAAAACACCGAAACAATTCGCCTTTGCATTCCGACTGCATACCTACCATCCTCTCGGCCTCATGTACATAACTCTCACAGACTTTGTACATAACTCTTGCCATCTCTTGCAATCCACTAATCTCAGTGTACACTCCGATGGATTCATCACTGGACTCCTCTCCTTACTCTTCTAGATGCGGTTTTGGCAATGTTATGTGTGATTGTGGAGCAAGGTGAGTTGATTGTGATACCGGTGGCTCTGGTCGTGAGGCTGGCAAAACTAACTGTGATACTAGTGACTTTGGGCGTGAGGCTCACTACTCTAGTTGTACTGTGGTGGCTGGCTACACTAGGATTTGGTAATTCAATTGAATCTGATGGGAGTTTGGGGGAAACGCCCCTAGCGAGATCAAGGGGTAGCGCCCCTTGCAGGGGTTTGGGGGCAGCGCCCCTTGTGAGGGTCTAGGGGCAACGCCCCCAGCAGGGTCGAGGGGTAGCACCCCTTGCAGGGTTTGAGGGTCATGGTACAGGGTGGGGTCGAGGGGCAGTGCCCCCATGGCCAGGACCAATCTAAGACTTCCGAAACCATACAAAACTCCATGGCGCACCTCATTTTCATGATTTTTTGAGTGATAAAAAATAATGTTGACCAAGCCGAAAAATACAAATTTTGCACTATTCTTCTTATTCCTCTTATCTGCGCAATTTGCTTCCTCACCTTGCAATGTTTTGATGGCGGCGCCTCCTATATGCTTTGAATTATGATTTCCTCCAATGCTTTTATAGTGCTCTTCAACTCACCCAATGCCTTCTTTTCTTCGTGTACGAACGCCTTCAATATTTCCTTGTGCAAGGTTGCCTTCAATATCCCACACGTTTCCTCTTGTCCCTGCGCATGGACTCACCCTGATAGTCTTCTCCAGATGACTCACTTCTTTCCCTAATGCTTTATTCTTGACTTGTGGTACGAATATTTACGGGTTTGCTCTATGCCGTATGGAACATCCCCTGAAATTTTCCAACCATACAAATTTGTAATGTCTGCTCTCCCCCGTCCATACGCCAATGTTTTTTCTTAATCGCACACCAATACCTCTATTATTCACTCACACGCCAATGTCTTTCTTCAACCATACGGCAATGTCTTCATTGAGTTGTACTACAATAATTTTCTTTGAATTATACGGCAGTATCTTCCCTGGATCATATGGCAAGCTCTTCCTTGAATCGTACGACCGGCTCCTATTCACATCGTATGGCAATTTCTTTTTCACATCGTACGGAAAACTCCTCTTCACCTTGTATGACTGACCTTCCTTTTGGAGCTTTCGCAATTTTAAAAACCTTCGACTTTGCTTTTATCAATTCTGTCGTACGATGTACAATCTACTTGGCGGAAATGTTTTTATCATACGGCTTCTCCTTTTCTCTCCCATACGGCCTCCCTTCTTTTATTTTGTGTGATTCACTTAATTTTAATATATATTCCCATTTCACCATACTTCTCACCTTTATTTTTTGTTTTTTCACTTCTCTAAATTTTTTAATATTTTTCTCTCCACTTTTATATTTTTCTTCTCTTTTATTTTTTTCTAATTTTTTAATTTCTCCTTTTTCCATCTTTTCTCTCATTTTTTGAATTTTTTAATTCTACTTTATTTTTTTCCAACTTTCAACTTTTACTTTATTTTTTTCATTTTTTTCATTTTTTCACTCCATCTCCTTATCTATTTTTTCATTTTTTCCTTTTTTGGCTCCGACACCATTTTTCCACCTCGTACTTGTTCAAACTTGTGGGCTGGTGTATCATCCAATTCTGGTACTCTTTCTTTGTACTCTCCGGAAAATGTTTGGCTGGATGTGCCCTTCTCTTCTTCCCCTTCTTTGTATTCGTCATACTCAATCGGAAATGTCTGGTTGGACGTTCCCTTCTCCTCTTCTTCCTGGGTTTCTCCGATCTATAGCATGTTACACTCTCGATGGAACACTTCATAGTCTTCCATCTGCCAATGAAATAGGCCATTCAACGAGCTTGTCTTGTCCTTCGAGCAACTCTTGAGTTCAAGTACGCCATCGGTGTTTGGTTCCATAGCTTTCCTCCCTTCGTCGACATCCAACTCACCTCCATCCAATTCTGATCTAGAGGAAGCCAATTCTTCACTCACAGCCTGGTTCATCAAGTCAATGGAGAGTGTGTTCCTCTTCCAATTATGATCCACCTTGGCGGCAATCAACCATTCTCTTCCCAATAGTGCGTCGTATGTCGTCTTCTGCAGTGGGATGATGACGAAGTTCAATAGGAATTGTTGCATGTCGATCAAGACTTTTTGTGGCATTAGTGAACCGAGCGGTTTGATGTCATGTTGGTTTGCACTTACCAAGTGGAATGTTGGGGGCCAGAGGGTTGGCTTCACTAGACACTTCCATGTTTCTTCTAGCAGTACGTTCACTCCCAAGCCTCCATCGACGATGGCATTGGAGAGTTTCCTCCCCATGATTTTCATCTATACGACGGTTGGTTTCCTCCCGACATTCACTACGAGTAGCATTATGTTTGTGGTCTCTCCCACCAAATGTGTCGTACTCTCGACTGGACCCTTCTGAAGGTTGTCTTCGACGACGTTCGTGAGTGCTACTCTCAATTGGGGCATCATAAGCAAAAGGTCTATTACCTTGATTGGTGTGGTTGTCTGAAGCACCTACCGTACGATGTTTTTCCAGACTCCAACTGCAACAACATACTAGTCGCCTTGGAGGTTCTTTGTTCTTTAGCCATTGCCTCTTCCACTTCACCCTGGCCTCTCGGAGTCTTTCTTTCTTCATACAAGGGTCTGGATAAATGGCTTTCTTCGTCTGCGCCCTTGTGATCACCAAGACCTCCTCGTTGGCTACCTCCAACATGTTTATGCCTTTTTGCTTCGAGCAATTGGTTTCTTCGTGATTTCCAAGACCACACCATTTGCACAACCTTCCACCCGCACCTTGACCATTCTAGCATTCCCTGGCAAAGTGACCCCATTCATTGCACTTTCGGCACTGTATCATGGGTCTACCTTTGTTGTTGTGTTGGATCTTGCTTCTTGGTGCATTGTTATTACTTCTTTGATTGTTGCAATAACCTCTAGGGGATGTGTTGTTTTGAGGCTTCGACGGTGTGGTCGGAGGGGTTGACTACTCCCCTTGTGCGAAGAACACTTACGAGCTTCTTGTTTTTAGGTTGTACGAGCACTCCTTGATGGAGTGTCCCATAACTTGGCAGATGTCACAAAACATTTTCTTCGAGCAATTCGCCTTCGTGTGACCTGTTTTGCATTCGGTACACCATAATTCCTTTGCCTCCTTCAACCCTTCCTTGTCGGCTTTCAGTTCCTTCATCATCCTCATCATGTCTCATCCAAGAGCTTGTTTTTCCCCCGAGAGGATGTCTTGTTCTCACTCTCGATATCCATCGCACAGTTGTATACTTCGACGTATGAGGATGGGGGTACCACCTTCATTTTCTTCCAGAGGGAGGGAAGTGGTCCTTCAATGAAGCATCACTTCTTCAGGCCGTTTGTTGGCTGTGTCTCCAATTTTCCTAGCAACTACTTGAGTCTATGATTGTAGGCTCGCACATTCTCGTGCTTCCCTTGCTTCGTGTTGTAGACCTCTGCTACAATCTTGTTGTCGTCTCTGAGGAGTTTGAACTCATCCTGAAATGCCTTCTTCAATGTTCGCCATGATGCTCGGTTGGCTACATCTAATTCAGTGTACCAATCAATGGCTATGCCTCTCAACGTCACTGAGAACGCTCTCAGCCAATAATCAATGTCATCTTGCCCATTTGCTATCCGTATTGTCTCGCACGTCTTGCAGTGTCATACTCAATCCTCTAACACGTTCCCCGTGAACTTTGGTAGCTTTTGCCTCTTAGCTAGTGGAGTCACCATCCTTCCTCCCCAATTTCCTCCTTGTGCGTTGAACTTGATTGGACTAGTTCTCCTGCTACGTCTTGATCCTTCTCTTGCACTCTCAGCCACATACAGTTTTTCCCCACGTCCTCTATCAACGTCCACTACACCTCGGATCTCCTGAGATTCGTTCCGATACTCCCTCTGCCCTAAGGTCTTTAGCTCGAATCCTCCAATTCTCAGCCCTTCGTCGTCGTTTGATATGGACAACTTCTGAATGTGTCGAATATTGTTCTCAAGCTCTTCAATTAGTTCATTTTCATTTTCATTAATTCTATATCTTTCTTTGCTTGCTACAGACGGTGTCCAGAAATTTTCTTCGTCAGTTTCTCCACGAGGGTTCTGGTGTACTTTAGTGATATCTTGGTTTATTTCATTTAGGTGTTCATTTATTCCTTCGACAATTTGTTTTAATCTCCTCCATCAGTTCTCTTGCTCTTTGAGTCTTAATTATCTCCATACTTATTCCTCAAGAGTTTTTTGTCCACACGGTACTTGGTTTTTGTCTTTATTGAGATGTACGAGCATTAATTGCCAATCGTATGAGCATTAGTTGCCAGACGTAGGCCTTCGGCTTGTGTCACATTCCTCTTCCTCCCGCTTGGTTCTCTCCTCATATCATTGCAATATTTGTTGCCTTCTTTGTTCTTGATCCCTCTCAGCCCAAAGATCTTGTAGGATAATGTAGTGACATGCCAACAACCTCGGTAGTCTAGTGAGGAGATGGTCAACCTCTGGGTTGACGTGTGGTTTGTCCCAGATGACCGATCGAGGGATCTCTCGCCTGAGAGCCTCCCTCCATACATGATCCCTCAACGAGATTTCTCACAGGCTGCAAAGATCTTATGTCAAAGCGTCTTCACGTTCCTCATTTGCTTGTACGGGCTCTTCTGTCGACTAACCCATCATGACGCCATTCTACCGTCAGATGATTTTCCCAAGTTCATTTAGGCAACGGCACCAAATATTTACTCATTGGGATACTTTTATTGTAGTACGAGAGTAAACGGAAATTCATAGAACATAGACAAGTACAAACAGTCACGAATGCATATTGCACGGCAAAAGAGTACTTCACTTATTGATTCACTGTAACCAAGTATAATTAGTCGTACTAGAATGTAACATCATAATGTAATAGCATGTAACACAATATTAGAAGTACCCCTATAATATCTCCCGACTATAATGACTCAAGTACAAATAGCCGTTGGCGGTGGGTGAGGAACCAACCGTCACGACACTTCATGACAACAACTAATCACTAGTTGAGGAATTAGTCTTCCCGAAACATGTACAAAATATATGAAATATTTATCAACTATAGTATTATTCACTAACAAAAATTGGCCGACTAAATATACTTTCGAACGACTACACTGGGACAAGCAGAAAAAAGGTCATCTTTTAAAATTCAAACATTGATTTACCAGTACACAAAATTCAATCAAAGTGCTTCCAAGGATTAGGGTTTCAAATAAAAAAGGATGTGCATATCATCAAATCCAAAGTTTCATCACAATCCTCAAGCAAAGTGCAAAGATTCTAAGTATGATTTTTGGTTGGTTGTCATCACTCATCAATGGATTCATGGTGTAGGGTTTCACCATTCTTTAGAAGTTACAGAGGATTCATCAAATTCCAATGTAAAAAATTACTTCAAATTCATGAAAATCATTTACATGCAACCAACGTACTATTTTGAGCATTAGCCGCATCAAGCAGTTGTCAACTCTAGCAGTGGCTATTTTTGGGCAATAGATATGAGCCTATTTTAAGCCTCTGTATTTAATTCAAATTAGTTTTATTTCATTTTTTTGCAAATAGAGATAGGATAGCTTTAAAGCGGTACTTTTAGGGATATTTTGTTGCTATTTTTAAATCCTTAAAAGCTACCCTTGCGAATTTATAAACAAGTTCTTTGAACACATCATTGTTAAGGATAGTCGATGCCATGCTTATGCTGCAAAAGCTATTATTTAGTTAAAGTTTTTGTAACTGTGATTGCGCGTTTGTAATATCATGAAGTAAATTGATAGGAGATTGCATTTAATCAAGCTTTGAATTGGTGAGATTCATCTTCCTACATTGTCGCTTTGTATGCGGTTTAGTTGTTTATTTCATGAAAACATGTGGTGTTCACTCATTTAATTATTTCCTATTAACGCTAATCTGCTGGTCTTTTTTTATCTAGTAGTAAGCATTTCTTTTGTTTTTCCTTTAAATATGTGTTTACAATGGAATTCTAGTCTCTATTTCAGCTAATAAAAAGTTGTGTTCATTCGTGCTTGAATTATCTCCCCTCCTTTACATCTGGAAATCTCACTGCAAGTCTTGACTATGAGAGTCCAGCATTTGCATCCAAAGCAAAAACGTAATTAGTTAACAATTTACATTTATTGCAAAACCCCCTTTGAAATCTTATATAGTTTGCATACTTGTAAATTTTGTTTATAGGTTTACTCTAGGGTTTGTTTTATGTTTAGTTCAGTCTCAAAGAGCTTCTATAATGTCCCCTTGGAAGAGACATAAAATGTAAAAGTTAGGATAAGGGATTTTGTATTTATCAACACATAATTTTGCTCATGTGATTTGTCTTGAAGACCTGCACACATCATGTATTATCAACAAAATCACATAGTTCCTTGTTCAAGATTAAATTAGACCATTTCAGATTGAACATTTTAAGAATAAGATAAATGCATTATCATCTAGTGCATAAACTATCATAATCTGATATGACTTATTACTCTTGATCGGAATAGATCTTCGCCTTTTTCCTCTTTCCTAACCTCATCGGCGGATGGAAGAATTATTGTGCCAAGGGCGCGTGAATGGTCTTGTTGGTGTACATTTTATCATCCACCAAACACACAGAATAAAATGTCCAAAGATACTCTATCCTCTCTTGAAAAATCACCGCGTATGCTAAGATTGCGAGAAGATCATATGGCGATTCCAAGGTTTCTTTCGTCAGGTCATGACCTGTGGATAAGCTCAATGGGCGTTGTGATATGCTGGTAATACACAAAGGGACTTACGCTAGGCTATTTCTTCACAAGTTTAGGACTTAGATGGATTTATCATTAAATGCTTCTTCGGTTAGGACTTTCAATTTGGATCTCAAAAAAGGAAAAAAGATAAGGGTTTAGAGGATCTAATCTACTCCTAGAAATTTAAGAGACAGTAAAGATCAAGTGAAACAAGTAACTACACTTTGTTTCGCTTCCCTGGGACAACTACGCAAAGTGGGTGCAATCTTCAAAGGGTGTGATTATAATTTTCAAGCCTCGAATGAGACCGAAGTTAAGCATCCACAATCACAAGCTCAGGTAACTTTACGCATCGAATGAAAATCATCCATCTGAAGAAAGTATGAGCAATATTTCACCATTTAATCTATACGATCAATCTCGCATTCACTTAACAAACATTCAAAGTAAATTCTACTTAATTGTAATCTAATTCTAATCTATGGTAGAAGAAGTTATGCAACCTTGCTTACTACTTGACAATAAAAGTGGTTCAAAGCAAATCATGCATAAGAGCTTTTATTATCAAAAATAGTCTTAATGCAACAATTTCATACACTGTCTCCACACTTTACAAATGAGGGGCGAGCTCAATTTATAGGCTCCCCAATTACAATTCAATGATCAACGACCAATATTACAAAATAAAACCCTAATTAGGGTTTGTCACTTTCGACCAATGAGAAAATTTCATTTGGGGACACTTGTCCTTCTGCTAAATATGAACCAACAATAAAATAGAAAGTTGTTGCATGTTGATTTGGAACAATTTGATTGGTTGGAAGATGATGAGACGCCACCTCAGCGTGTTGGATGTCTTCCTTGGTCACTTCGTTTTTCTTCCATGTGCTTGCCTTAGAATATCTTTCCTTGCCAATGACTTTGTCCTTCGCGCCTGTTCCTTCCTAGCCTTGATCTTGGATTCGTTTTGAGACTTTGATTTCTTCTTCTCACCCGTATTGGAAGTCTCGCCTTGGAGCAGGTGTCATTCCTTTGGATTTCCTCTCTGAATTATCCAATTTGTGTCAAGAAATTGTCTAAGTATGAAAATTTGTTTGGAACACTCTTCTTGTCACCATCTGATTCTGATTGGAAGCTTGTCTTTAATTCTTCAGGAGATGAAATCCTTCAAGAAGTTGCCCTGATTGCTTCAATAGGTCTGGGATTGTAGATGAAATCCCCCCAAGATGTCCAAATATTCTTTCAAGTGCCTTGAATTTGGAGAAGAATGCCTTTGTGCTTTCACCACAATGGAGGAAATTGGAATTTTCTCTGCGAAGTATTTCCCATACTTAGCCAAATTTTGGCTATTCAATTCATTTTGTAACACCTTCATGTGGACCCTTCAACCTTTAGCCAAGGTTTCGGATGAACTTTACCTGTGGATTTGTCTTCAATTTTGAACTTGGCTTGTGCTACGTAGGACAAATTCCATCCTTGGATAAGGATTTTATTCACTTCCTCTTTATCCTTCTCCATTCTTCCTGCTTTCTTTCCAACACTTAGTCAATGTTTTTTTTGAATTTCCCTCCCTAAGGTATCAACACTTAGCCAATTTTCTTATCCTCTCCTTGGGCGAACTTTATCAATACTTAAACATTTTTCTTTCTTAGGCCATGTCGGACTTTGCCTGTGTCTAGACATTCCTTGCTGGAGGTAAGTCAGACTTTTTCTTGCTTGTGACATCCATCCATTTTGTTAACACTTGGAATTTCTTTATCTTCATGGCAGACTTTGAAACTTTTATTCCATGTTCTCTTTGATGTCTAGGCAATCTTTGAAGTCTTCTTGCCAAGGTTGGACTTTGGAGTTTTCTTTCCAAGCTTGAAGGCGGACTTTCTTCATGTATTTCCACTCCTTGGCGGACTTCCAGAACTTTGTGCTATTTTCCATATCTCCAAGGTGGACTTTGTGAATTTGTTTCCAAGGCATGATAGGCTGGGCGGACTTGACAAATTTCTTTCCACTTCCATGGCGGACTCCATGAATATCTTTCATGTTGCTTTTGGCATGGCGGACTTCCTTATGTATTTGCCATCCATTCTCAAGCTTGGGGCGGACTTTGGAGTTGTCTTTCCATATCTAGGTCGGAGTTCACAACTTTCTTGCCATATTTCATTGATGTCTAGGCGGATTTCAACATGTGCTTTCCATTACTCCTTTGACACTTAAACATTTTTTTTTTTATAAATTTTTACTCCCATGGTGTCAATACCTAGCCATTTTTGTAGAATTTTCTCTCTCAAGGCATTACTACTTAGCCAAATTTTTAGTTTTCTCCCTCAAAGGCGTCCATACTTAGTCAAATTTTGGACCCTCTTTCAAGCTAGGCAAACTTTCTCAACCTTTTTTCCACTATCTCATGGGTGGGCGGACTTTATCCTAGCCAAGACATGGCATGGCGGACTTTGGGTTAGGCTTGCCATTTCTTTATCTTGGCTCGGGCGGACTTGCTGACTTTTATGCCACATCCCTCAAATTAAGGGTGGACTTCCAAGTTTTCTCGCCATCTCCCATCTCTATGACAAGGGCGGACTTTCCATTAGTCTTGCCATTGTCTTCAAATGCTGGGGCGGACTTCCAAGTCTTTGTGCCAAGAGGTGGGGCGGACTTTGAGAAAGTCTTGCCATTCTTTTTGCTGGGCGCACTTCCTCAGACTCATGCAATTTCAGCCATGAATGTCCCTTTGCCATCTTGATTTTTCAGATTTTTCAATGGTTTTTGGTTGATTTTTCAATGGTTTTCCAGATTTTTGCATACTTTTCACCTGATTTTCACTTGTTTTTCATTGATTTTTGCATGCTTTTATCTGATTGCTTTTTGACTGATTTTCTGATTTTTTTGCTTGATTTCTCCAGATTTTTGGCCTGTTTTTGGTTCTAAAAGTGGAAATATTGACTCGTTGACCAGGGTTGACTTTCTAAAAATAGAAAAAGCAAAATCCCTAAAAAATAGGGAACCCAGATTGATCCAAAAATGCCAAAAATGAAAAAAGCAAAAAGCAAAAAAGCAGATTCCCTAAAAAGTAGGAAGTGTCAGAATTGGTCCAAAGCATAGGTGATCCTCATCTCCCAGACCTTCTGAGTCCTTCCATGATGTTTATGCATTGATTCAGGCATGGATTCTCAAGTTGGCTCAGGTGACTCTCAAAATAGATGAATAATCATAATAGCTTTGAGGTGCAATAATTGCTATAAGCAACATTATTGTGACATTAATAAGTAATATCCATTTATTTCTATGTGTGGAATCTGTCATTCACTGATGTAGTATAGATGAACTCAATATGTTGACATATATATATATCTATTAATTACAAAACGTGTCATATGAATTCACTTATCATATCATATTTAATTGGATTCGCAATTCAACACAGACTAGAGTGTTTATAAACATTCGCTAACATTTAATCTAATAAGAAATGGGTTAGATATTACATTGTAATCCACTATCCATAATAACTCACAATTCGATTATATAATCCTTAATGTTCCCAAGTCGGTTGAGAGTACTTACCTCTGAATCGACGCACTAACTGGATTTTCTCAAGACGTGATTTCCTGTAACCCAATTTGTCTTTTCTCTCCACGCGATGATTCTTGTAAGAATACCCACGTCCAACTTGCAGGAGGCTTTAGATCCTTCCTTTTCAATAACTCTCACGTATATATCTCCTCCTTATTACTCACTATGAATGATTCTTCTATAATATAAAACATCCCTCAAGAACCCCTAGATGGAATTCTATTATACCACTTAATGTCATAGTGAATGGATGGAGTCGTCATTACTTATAAGACCCAATAATTGCTACAAGCATCATTATTTGATAATCGGAAATAATATATATATATATATATATATATATATATATATTATCTCATATATATCGTATGTGCCCACCATCTATTATGTATCTATGAGTTTAATATATATATATATATACATCTAAGTATACACTTATCAATTGTTAATCATATCCTTCCAACTCTCAATATGCTTATCTATCCTAATAGATATTCAATTATCAATTATATTCATGCATAATAATGTGCTAGAATATGTTATGAGTACCTCTTATTTGTTAATCACCATCATATATATATGTATCTGAATTTATATACTTGTCATTTATGTTTATTCATCACAACCTATTTAGATATATCCATAAGTCATGACATATCTAAATATATATATTAAATATATTTATAGTGTTAACTGAGATGTAAATTAACAATGTATGTGCTATCTAAATCTACTAAACTTACCTTCTGCATACCCAAGTAGTCATAAATCTTTATTTAAATATATAATAATACTTACCTCTATGTTGGCTATGTTTTAACATATATCAGAGATTGGCAATGTAAGACCTTTGTCTTCTATGTACATTTTCCAGCGCTTGATGATTCTTATTCTTTCCATTCGATGTCTTTTGACCTTGATTCCCTATTCTCCAACGATCTGCAGGATAGGCGTCTTACTTTTAGCTTCGTGTGTATTTTCTTTCTTTTTCCATACCCTGACCGATGCCTTTAGACTAGTCATTTATGTCTGTTATTGGGACGTGTCTCTTCTTGTACGTGCCCTGCCTTGTGTAGGAACCGATTCACCATCTTTGACCGATCCCTTAGTAAAGATGCTGATTGTTTTAATCACCCAGCTTTATGAATTCGGTTTGGTAATATTTGTTTGTATTTTGATATTTATTTACATGACATAGTTTATATTTTATTTTGCATACTTTCCTTTATTATGGTTTATGGAGTTATATATATTTATTAGTTTATTATGATTTTTTTCAAGTATTAGTATTATAGTCAGATTTATCATTGTAGTATACAATCATGTTTGAGATAATAGTGATTAGATATAATTATGATATTTATCTATAATGATCATATTAAATTGTAATTACTTATATTTGGGCTATTGGAATTTTGACATGAATTTTGATACCTTTGGTTGTTACAATCTTGGCGAATATGTCAATTAGTATTTATATATTATAACGATTGTATTTACAATGATATTCAATATTCATCTAGTATTATCAATTTTATATTTATAATTATAATATTATCGTGATATTTATGATTATATTTAAATCATAATTACTTATGTTTGGATTTGACATTTATTTGTATCTTATTTATTTATTTGTCTTTTAGATGCTTTAAAACTTGGTGTAATAATTTCAAGGGACATGACAGCTTCCCCTTACAATTTGAAGAATAGTTCTACAATAAGTGCTGTTCTGTTTTCTATTGTCTCGAAAAATACAAAATAAAATGCCAACACCAATCATTTTCCTTAATAAAATAAATACCAAATCAGGCCAAAAATAATAATTATTAGAAATTAACTTTAATAACCATTTGCCCTAATAAAAAATGTACAAAATTAGGCCAAAAATGATGAATGTTGGCTTTTGCTTTTATTATTTTTTCTTTTTTCATGAAAATTATTTTGCATGTTAGTCTTTCCCAATTAGCCATTGCATATTTTGGATTTGCTTTAATATTGTATTATTAAATATTCGATCCCAAAACCATATTATTCTAAATAAAACTTGCATTGATGGACCAAAAAAATGTTTTAGTCTTAAAAAAATTATTCAATTACAACCATATAAACAAAATGATATTTTGCCTTCAACATTGGGAATATGTTATGCCCCTACCCCTATAGTGTGTATAGTGTTATGAGCAGTCGGTTTGTGGCTACCTTAACTCTTAATTAAGTCATATTATCATTATTATATTGTTATTTAGTTATTTAGGTTGGCCTAAGACTTATATAGGGTTGTCTAGGTCATCCTAGGCGATATCCTAGGCATAAGTATGGTATATATAGGAGGTTATAGATAGGCTATTATTATCATGTTGAGTATTGAGTTCTTATTGAATAATATTAGAGGTATCCCCCCTGAAGTGGATTAGGAGGTTGCCCCCTCAAAGTGGCATATTATTATCAATTATTTGCAACATATTTCAGATTATATTATTATTGTGAAAGTTGTTTCATAACAAGTGGTATCAGAGCATGGTCTTGGCACCGTGACAAGGCATTTTTTTTCAATTTTGGAGGTCATTTTGTGAAACACATTATCTCCCAGATTTTGGTGAATTTTTGTCTAATTTTTAAAGGGTTTTTGAAGAGAACATTAAAGCAGCTACAGTCCAGATTTGAGAGAAATTGGAGCAGAATTGAGTGATTTATTGCAGAATTAGGGTTTCTTCCCAATTTATTTGGAAAGCACATATCTTCTAAATCCTGCCAAATGTCTTCCTAATTTTTAGTGGGTTTTTGGGGCAGTAAGAGAGGAGCCTACAATAAAAAAATTAGAGTGAGTGGAGCATAACTGAGTGATTTATTGCAGAATTAGGGTTCCCAAAAAATTCACAAAACACCTTATTTTTGGGAGGATTTTCTAGAAAAGTGCAAACTAGGCCTCAGTAAGTTACAGAAAAAATTTCAGACTTAATTTGTGTAATTTATTAAAAAATTATCTTTCTAGAACTTCTTCAAGACAAAAAGTAGCCACAAAAAAGAAGAAAAATAAAAAGAAAAAGTAGAGCAAAAAAATGAGCAAGAGAAAGAGAAAGAGAAAGAGCAATAACAAAAACAAGAGCAAGAACAAGAGCAAGAGCAAGAGCAAGAATAAAAGCATGAACATGAAGAACAAGAACAAGAAGCAGCAGTAGAAAAAGAAGCGGAAGTAAATAAGGAGATGAAGAAGAAGAAAAAGAAAAAGTTAGCATTGAGGGCAATGCTTTTGTAAAGAGGGCAATGTAATGTCCCTACCCCTATAGTGTGTACAGTGTTATGAGTAGTTGGCTTGTGGCTACCTTAACTCTTAATTAAGTCATATTATCATTATTATATTGTTATTTAGTTATTTAGGTCGGTCTAAGGCTTATATAAGGTTATCGAGGTCGGCCTAGGTGATATCCTAGGCATAAGTATGGTATATATATGAGGTATAGGTAAGTTATTATTATCATTAATTAATTATTAGATACCTTTTTGCTTTAATTACTTAAGCTAAACTTAGGAGTTGCTTTTTTATATTAGATTGAGCTATATTTAGAACATGTTGTCTCATTGCATTAGATGATGACACTTGTCTCAATCTAATCAAACCCTCATCTAGGGTTTTCTTTTTTGCTTTTATAAGCATTCACCTTTCATTGTAATCATTCATTCAAGTTATTGCATCAATACGATTTCTCAAGTTGTTGAGTACAATATTTTTCTTAGATCTCTCTTTTGTGATAGGATAATTGCTTGCAAGTGATTTCTAGGAGTTGTGGGGTTCAATCATCAACTCCAACATCATCTGGGTTTCCATTTCAGTTTCTCATTGGCAGCTTGGATGTTTTCAACTTCAAACCTCTTGGTCACTTTTGCTTTGCAGAGGTTTTCAATTCACACTGTATGCCTCTGCATGAATTCCCTTTTCTATCCTGGCTGGTGATTTGTAGATAATATCCCTCTTATCATCCCTTCCTTCATTTCTTCCTTTCTTTCTTTCTTTCTTTACTTTGGCAGTTTTCAAACCATGTTATTAAACTTTCTTCATTGTATTCAACACACTTCCAATTCAATTTACAGACCATGTTGCAGTATTTATCCTTTTTACTGGAATATAGTTTTTCTCATTAAAAACAATGTTTCCTTCAATTGCTTAAGAACTGAAATGTTTGTTTTACCAACCTGAATATAAGCTGAAGTATATCTTTAGAAAGCATTCATTAGAATATGGTTTTAATCAGTCAAGATTTGTAACTGTTGGAATATCAGAATTAATGGTATCTGATTGCATTACATCGAATAGACTTAAACTAATCACATTACATTTCCTGACTTCTCAAAAACATCATATTTAAAAGTTCCTTACATCTAACAAAATATAAGTTATTTTCAAATTTCCAGACTGCTAAATATGCTGAAAAGAACATAATGCAAAAACTGTAAGGCATAAATCCTTAGCTTTTCCTCACAATCTTCAGAAAGTATTTAGAATGCAGTTCCTTAATTAAACTATATACCCATTAGAATTATATAATACCGTACAACTACTTCATCTTAAACAAATTAAATTACTGTTTCTCAATGTCGTGATGAATATTAGTTCAATCCACTTGGAGCCACAAAATGAATCTTAATAACATAAACCATTTTATAAGCAAGCATTGCACTATTTTCCCCTAAACAATGACCTTGGATCCACATTTATTAGTTTACCTTATATATGAAAAATGCAGACTGAGATTTAAACAGAAAGCAAGCTCAGAAAAAAAAAACATAGTAAATAAGACAAAATTATTAAAAAAAATTTAAAAAGTTAAATCAAAACTGAGAAGAAATTTTTTTGAGTACCTTCCTCTAAGGATGTTGATGCTTCACTTATTGTAATTCCTTTGGGATTTTCAATTTCTTCACTTGCTGGTTTTCTGGAGGTCACACTAATCTCATTCCTAACAAGCCCCGTGACCCAAAAAAATCAAGTCTCGAATTCAAAAATGAACAGAGATAATGGGAACATAAATCAAAATCCACAAACCTGAAATTATCAGACTGTTGTTGTGCTTGCTGTTTAATGAGAAATGCTTTCGTGAAGAAGGAATCGGCCTTGTCTGAAAAACCACCTTTGGTATATAATCTTCCAATGTCATTGCATGCAGCAGCAAGGGTGAGGTTAGTGTGGGCATCGTCAAGGATTTCAAGCTTTGCAATAACATCATTGAGAAGGTTAATGGCTTCTTCTGTTTTATCTTCATCAACTAATTCCTCTACCTTTGAACTCCATGTTAACAGCACATCTTCTCCTCCATTGCTCATATCTGTTGACAAGGCAGCATAGAAACATAATTTACTCCCAGGACGAAGAAGAATTGAATGTTCTCTTAACAAAGAAGCCCATATTTTAGTAGACCCCTAAAATGTTTGTAAGAATATTTTGATCATTAATAAGAAGCATTGCAACACTCAATATTTTGCAGTCAATCAGAAGCATTGAAACAAAGCTATCAAGCAAAGTAGCGCCAAGAGATGTTCATGAAGAAAACATTTTTGTTGAAGAATAATATATAGGAAAGCAGGGAAGAAAATGAATTATAATATAATTACTTAGATCATGTAAAAGTTGTAATCCTTTTCAAATATTAAAACATGAAACAATGTCAGCAACAAAAATGCTCTCTCTCTCTCTCTCTCTCTCTCTCTCAACTGCACCAACAATATCAGCCAATGCTAATGGAGTCTATGTCAATAAGGGTCAGAAGCCTAAAATCAAAGGGAAACTTCTGCTGGAGGCAAGACTTGAATTATTTTAATAGGGCTCAAAATAGAAATTGAAGGATACTCTAAAATGGTTACTGAGGCGATTTCAAGATCCGAATCCCCAACTAAACATTAAATTGTCTCATTCAAGCATTTTAGCTGCAATAAAAGTCATAAAACCCTTCTCTAATATATCCTTTCAATATAGAAAAAAGGAAGGAAATAATGTGGATGATTATTTATCCAGTGGTGGGATTAAGTTAGACTCTATGATGTGGTATTTGAATTAAGACATTAAAGGAAATTCCCCACAAATAACACAACATCGTCCACCTTAATTTTCACTGATTATAATAATTGTTGGAGGGCAAGGAGGGAAGAGACCAGGGAAGAGAATCACTACAAGAAAAACATTTTAAAGGTAACAAGCATGATGGAAAATTGCCCACTTTATTTACTCTCATATTTTGGAATCAAGGGAATACAGACCATGAAGTCAGGGTGCAGATGCAATTAGAACTCTCTTCTGTCATGGAAAAATTGATGGATGGCCAAAGCAGTTTAACTCATGACGATTTAGGCTATTGTTATGAAGGAATTTCTTATGCTCTAGCTAGGGAGGAAAAATTTCTTCTTTTGTACTTTAGTAAGCTTTGAGAAGCAATTTCAACATGGCAAAATTGAGATAGCACTAGAAATGATTAGAATTTGAATTGTAGTCCTGCTTCTAAGATGTCGGCAAGGATGTTAAGAATATCTAGTCACTCTGTTGTTTCAGAATATGGTTGTTTTGTTTATCTTTGGAACTATCCCATTTCTGTGGTTTTCACCAAGTTTTTTAAAGCTTTTCTACTGAATTTGAACTCCATATGTTTTTGTTACATCTCTTTGTCGGCAGTTGGTCTAAAATCCATAGCTCATGCAGTTCAAGGATGTACACCTACAAGAATTGGAGAAGTGGGACACAGTTGCTCCAGGAGAAGAAGCAGTTCTTATGTTGGGTGTCACTCCTCTAGCCCCCAGACAAAGGAAAAGGCCAAAGGAGTCTCAATGGAATACAAAGCTAGAAGAATCAGGAAAGCTTCAGGTTTGACATGGCCAAGTCAGCAATAGTTGCAATAGTTCCAGTTTTGGTTGTAGGCAGTCCTGTACTTTGGCTGTTTTTTCCTCCTCAAAACTATCCTTTTTCTGCAGCTTTTGCCTTCTTTTGTGAGGGTTTTTACAACTGAAGTTGGACTAGATCAGTTTTGATTACTTATCTATGTAGTTGGTAGGTCTAAATTCCTGGCAAACTCTGTCAAATCAATTCAAGGTTGAATACCTTGAATTACAGGAGAAGTGAGGCAGAACAATGAGAATAGCCTGGAAAAGTAGCAGCCGTCATGTCCCTGAAATAAAATACTAAAGTACAAAAATAACTAAGCATTGAAATGCAAATAAACAAATAAAATAAATATTATAAAATAAAAATATATACAAAAAACTAATATAAATATAAAATAAAAAACAGATAATATAAAAATGTAAATAATATGCATGGAATGGCAGCGATTCAGAGATAAATAAAGAAAGGCAGAGATCCATTAGAATTAAAGGTAGACTTATAAGAAGGAGCGCTGCCTTTAAAGGTGACAGTGATTCACTTAAGGCAGCAATCTGGGTAGGGGGACATGTCCCTTGCCTAGAGAATAGTATAGTGGACAGTTATGACTCTTCCACGGTAAGGAATAAAAAGGGATGGATTTCCCAAGAAGAAGAAAAAAAACAGAAGAGAGAACCATAAGGATTTCAGAATGAAGAACAAGGCATCGAATGATATCTGCACTTCAGGGAAACTGGACACAATCAGGTTTAAAGGCAGACATATGATCAGCAACTGATGACAGAAATACAAGTATGATTTTAGGAGGATCAACAGCAGAGATATAATATCCGATTTAAAAGATAAAATACACAAATCTCAAAGAGATATATGCATCAAGGAAGAAATATGGTTAAATGAGAAATATGTATGAAGGCAAATGATAAAGCAATAACAAGGGTAGTAAGTTAAGTATAATGATATATATATATAATAATGATGCTTGCAGCAATTATTAGTCATCATTCAATTGAAACTAATCTGTTGTTTCTCTTTAAGCAATATTTTCTGAATATTGAGAACAGATTGATTAAGGAGAGAAAACATACAGACCAAGAAACAAAAGAGAATCAGTCTAGTTCATCACCACAGATTGCTATTATCAGATATATCCTATATTGAGGTGTGTTTTCTGCAAATCATTGTTTACCTATGTATGCATATTGCTTGTAAGATAATAAGAGTATTCAATGAAGGATTTCTTATGAGAGAATCAGAATTATGCTTGACTGTCTGAAACCCACCCTGTGGGAAGGGCCAGGGGTGAAGTGGTAGGGGCCAAAAGAGCCCACTTGCAACCTCTGCCCAATTCCACAAGAAGGAAGGGCCAGAGGTGAAGTGGTAAGAGGCCAAAGAGCCCACCTGCAATCTCCGCCCAATCCCACAAGGTGGCAAGTGTCTTCAGGGGATTGAGACATGGATGGAAAAAGCAGGTACAAGCCGCCAAGGGGGAGGGATGTGGTATACACCCTCTTAGGCTTGGTATGGAAATGGCTTCGGGCGGACCCATCCTGTCCCTTCTCCCAAAACCCTAATATGTTGCATTGTTGATAATCTATGGATGTGACGCAATTGTCTAACTCTAATATATATATATTAGAGAATTCAGGATTGCAGGATTCCAATCCAGGATTGTATCAGTAAAGAAATATTTATTTGGTAAGATGAACCCCTAACCCTAATTCATTGCAATTTGTGATTTGTGGGAAAAATCTAGAGCAAATCAGGAAAGGGACAATACAACAGCTCTTTCCCTGGTTGTCACACCTCTAACCACCTAACAAAGCCCAAGGCCAAAATTTGTGGAATACTGTAGCGTCGTAAATTGTCACCCATGACAATTTCACACTGTGTTTTGCTTCCCCCTAAATGCATAGACATAATTGTACACCTAATTTCCTAAATTATGCATTTTGTGGCGCATTTTAACATTTACCGACAAATTGCATGTAGAAAACTGAAGCATTCATTTAATATTTTGTCCCCGACACCTTAAGTCCTACAAAATAGGGCTTGGACCTAGGGCAACTAAGTCCCCCTATTTTGCCTCCAAAATTGAATGTCAAAGTTGGCATTTTATTATTTGAATTTCAAATGTCCAAAGTCAGCTATTGGGATTTAATTTTGGGAAATTAGAATAATTGTGTATAAATACCTAGTCATTGCATCATTTGAGAACTAATAAGAAAGCACTAGCAATTTATGATCAAGCATTATCAAGCAAGTCAAGAGCAGTCATTAGAAGATTTATTGCAGCAATTCAAGATCAAAGCATCATGTCAAAGTGTATGTGAGTTTGTTCATTGTTATGTTATCATATTGTTTGTGAGATCTAACCCTTGTACGTCTTCAAGCAAAACAACAACAAACAAGCCTTGAGGAGATATTGTATGACTTTAGTCCTTCAAGGAAGCCATTTTTGGGTGGTGAGTTGCAGTCCATTGTTGATTCATCATCCATTTGTCATTTAGCCTTATCCCTCAAAAGGATAGGCTCCCTATCATTGACATTGCCATTGTGGAAGTGGAAATACTAACACAGGGTTTGACTAAGGCAAGCCCCTATATGGCACAACCCTTCCTCTCTCTTTGAATGTGCAGGTTTCAAATCTGAAGAAGATTGGGAGAAGTTTGAAGGTCAATTATTCATTGTTGCATTCAAACCCTACACCTTGAGAACTAACGAAAACTCAGTTATCTCTACATCCGACGAAGATCCAACGGTGCAACAATTGGAAAAAGAAGGCTCAAATTTGGCATCAAAGGATTGTGAAATCAAATCTGGAATTCATCTACTAGGACATAGTCGCCCAGGGTGACTTGGTCCTCAGAAATCAGCTCCAAATTTATATCATAGGTGCACAGTACTCTACTCAGCCCGTTTCTGAAGTCTAAATTTCTCTATGACTTTCTGGATCTGTTGTTTTTGCATCAAAATAGTTAATTGCATCATAAGCCTAGTCATTTCATTGCATTTCATTCCCAATTCCATTCCAAGTTTGGTCAAGGGCAAGTTGACTCACCTTTCAGATTGCAAGTCAGTCTTATACCTTGTCCAAATCCATCAAACCCCCACTACCTCAAATCTTAAATGAAATGTTATAGAAAAAGCACCCCACATCTCATTGAAATCCTAGGGTGAGAGTATCCCTAGGGTTTCACTTTTTCTTCATTTCAAATACAAAGCTAGAGGAAAGAAGAAGTGTCTGTCCCGTGAAAAAGAAAGCTTCAATCAAATCTTGTTTTCAAGGTAGGGTGGGCAATAAGAGGAAATTTATGCTATGAGGAGTAAAGAAGATGGAAAAACGATTCACAGGCACGGGTTTGAGATGACTGACAAAAATTTCAGGAACAGCTGGAAACAAAGAATGAAATACACTGCTATCATGAAGAGACTCTCCATTCTCATTGGACCCTAGCTGGATTGTAAACAAGCAGTCCTTTTGGTAAGCTCAAACAATTACCCCCTGATTCTAGTTCTATAATGGATGGGACAAGACATTCAAATGCTTACTAAGACTCTGACTGTAAATATATAGTTGAGGATGCAGATCTTCCTTTCAGGCAAACAGTTCTGTAAATGAAATTGACAAAGAAATGAACTACTATTTTTAATAATTCAATTACTCCAACAGAGGATATGCAATCTCCCATGGTGAAAATTGTGAATCTGCAGGGTTCTCCAACTATGAAGAGTGCTGACACCTCTGAAGATACCTAAGCTTTCTGAACACTATGTTTCCAGTAAGTTGCCTGTAATTAGCTTCTTCATGTCTACTACTTTGTCTGTAATTTTGGATTATAACTTCTATGTTTTGCGTAACTCTGAGATGAGAATGTTAAACTTTTCAAATTGAGTTGCACAGTCAATGTTTTCACAATGATAGCACAACAGTGACAGCAGCAGATCCAGACTTGTGTGCAATGAGAGATCGGCATGGAGCAGTCATAGTTATATAGGAGAATACAGGCACAACCATGTAAGGAGTCTTCTTTGAGATTAGGGCCCAATTAACTACATAAGACTTGAGTAATTTGTGAATGTAACTTAGTCTCAACTATTTTGATTAGGAGTTATTTGTTGTTAGACTAGGTTGATTGATTAGTTAGACTAGTTGAGTGTTCAATCAAACTGAGTGTCACTCCAGTGAGTTGTAAGCTTAACTTGGAGTCTTACTTGACACCTTATATAGTTTCTCTTGGTTAGATTCATTACGCACTTGTCTATTTAATGGGTATGTATTCTAATTTTAATCATGCTTAATATAGTCTCTTTTCTAAAATTTCACCCCAATGCAGTGTATTTCTTTTCAGATATAATGAGAAGGCAGTTGCAGGTTTGAGAGTTCAATACTATGTATTTTCTGTTCACAGTTTCAGTAGTATGTATTTGTAGATTAGCATAGTCAGAGATTATCGTTTTGATTGAAGTTTTGTGCATTAAGCTACTTAGTTTTATGACTAAATTTTTTGAGTGTAGAATCTACTTAACATGATCTGAATATTAACATAGCATCAAAGCAGTAAATCTAAAATTCCAAGGTTTCCATGGATGAGGGCTGTTGCCTGTGAGAGGGAGTTGTTGGAGGGTTTCAACAGGTGTGATGCCCAAGCTTCAATGATTGAATCCAATCTGTGCTTGTGAGAGACACAAGGACCTATGGTAGGTTTTTGGTTATGATGCCCATGATCTTCAAGTGATTGGAAGGTAGTTTTAACCTGAGATTGGTAGGTGATTTTGTTGGTGTGAACAAGGTATATTACCTAACTAGTTCACCTAGTAGGTCCTATTCACACACGTTCACATGTTAAGTTTACTTACGAGTTTAGGAATCTTTCTAGAAGACTTAGTTGTCATGTGATCTTATCTTATCTTATCTCGTCATTTACTTTTTGTGTCTCATGTCATAGGATTAAGACACTTGTCACAATCTTGTCTACTTCTATCTCTCACATTGCCTATATAAACAAGGCCTCCTGTACATTATGGATCCAGTTGTATCATTGTTGCATCCATAATTAGTTATTCTCTTGCCATACTCTTGATGAGCACACAGTTATACTGAGAGGGGGGGTGAATCAGCATAGCAACAATCTTTTACTTTTCAAAACTTAATTAACCATAGCAATAGCACACATGCAAGATCTAGCAATTAAGAACATAGGACGAACACACAATTTACATGGAAACCCTTGCGGGAGAAAACCATATATATATATATATTGATCTTCTTTGTAGGCACCAGCCTACTTCTTTAACAAGTCTTCTTTTGTATGCACCAACTAAACAAGAGACACCAATCTCTTCTAATGAGAGACACCAACCTCCCGATCTCCTCGGTTAAGAGGCACCAACCTCCAAATGAACAATATGATAATTATTTGAAACTTCTTCTTAGATCTGCTCTAATTCACTTTCATAAATCTGCTTCATCAAAATCTGCCTTTACAATCTCCTAAAAATCCTTCATAAATTCTGCCATAAAGGTCTTATAAATTTGCTCATATGTCTCTTAAAATTCTACTCATATTTCTTCAAAATTTTGTACTTATATGCCCTTTTAAGACTGCTCCTTATACAAATGATATTCAATGAAATTGCTTGCTTTCAAAATGGACTTCACAATCTCTTCAAATACCTTCACCAAGGGGAGTGAATTCATGAAACATGTCTTCTTTTTTTTCTTTTTCTTTTCAAATTTAAATCCCCAAAATGGGGCACTACAATAAGGGGGGTCGGCCCCATAATTTTAAAAAATTATTTGATTTAATTTCTAAATCACCACATGGGGGCACTAGGAATCTAAGGGTCGGCCTTTAGAAATAGATAAAATTAAACTTTTATTTCCTTTTGTGAGGGCAACAACATCATAGGGGGCTGCTCATAAACAAATTCAAATAATATTGATTTTGATATGATGATTCACTTCCTTCCTCAACAATCTCTCTTGGCCTTTGAGTTCCTTTAACATCAATTTCCAACAATCTCCCACTTTGTCATTGATGGCAACCCTGAAAAGAAATAATTTGTAAATGCAACAAGAACATACTTCTCCCTCTGACTGAAATACTCCCCCTTACTCTACTCCCCCTTTGACATCAATGGCAAAGGCTTTCCGGAGCTGATCTATAAAGCAATGAATAGCTCCCCCTCAACACATGCTTCTTGTGAAGGATTTAGTGACTAGATGAGAGTGATATCACTCCCAATTTCTGCCTTAAGTACTCAAAAGCCTCTTTCGCAAGTGGCTTGGTGAAAATGTCTGAAATTTGTTTTTGTGTAGCAATATACTCCAACTTTACTTGCTGATCGGCCACCTGTTCCCTTAAGAAATGATACTTGATGGGAATATGCTTTGTTCTAGAATACATGACCAGATTCTTTGAAATATTGATTGCACTCATATTATCACAAAATATAGATATAGGATGATCATATTCTACCTTGATATCTCTCAATGTTTGCCTCATCCAAAGAACTTGAGTGCAACAAGATGCTGCTACAATTTACTTCGCCTCTGCAGTGGATAAGGAAACTGATGCTTGTTTCTTACTCAACCATGAAACAAGATTATCTCCTAGAAAGAATGCACCACCACTTGTACTCTTTCTATCATCAATACTACTGGCCCAATCTACATCTACATATGTTGTTAAGGTGAAATCTTCACCTCTTGGGTACCATAAACCAAAATCCAATGTGCCTTTTAAATATTTGAGTATTCTTTTTACTGCTTGCACGTGAGTTTCTTTAGGTGCAGCTTGAAACCTTACCGCCATAGCAATTGCCTACATAATGTCAAGCCTCGAAGCTATCATATATAACAAGCTTCCAATCATTGACCCATAAAGAGTTTGATTTGCCTCGGGTGATTCATCATCCTTACTTAATTTTTACATCCTGTTACCATGGGTGTACTCACAGGATTACAATCCTCCATTCTGAACTTCTTCAACATTTCCTTAATATACTTCTTAGTTTGTGAAATATCCCTTTATTTGATTGAGAAATATGTAGCCCAAGGAAGAAAGATAACTCACCAACCATAGACATTTCGAATTTTTTTAGCATCTCCATGGCAAACTCTTGACGCATATTGTCACTACCTCCTCCAAATATAATATCATCCACATACACCACAACTATCAACTAGTCATTACCCACAGTCTTGATATAAAGGTTGTTGCCCGCAAATCCCTTCTCAAATCCTTGTTGTTGTAGGTATTTATCAAGTCTTGCATACCATGCTCCTAGGGCTTGTTTTAGTCCATAAAGTGCTTTCTTTAATCAGCGCAAATAATCCCTATTTTTCTAAGTTAACAGATTTGCCTCTAAAACGTAAAGTACTAGTTCGGATTCGCTTCGAATTCAGATCCGGGTTCAATTCAGCTGTGGGTTCGGCCAGGGTACGTTTTTTCTTGGTCAGATTCACCCATGCAGAACCCAAGCGAACCCAGGAAGAACCCAAAGTGAACCTGGGCGAATCCAAGGTGAACCTGCGTGGCTAGGCGACCATAAAGTGGTTTTTTTGGCCTTTTTTTAATGTTTTATGCACTTTGACTTTGACCACGCCCAAGGAAACCCTAAAAGTGACCTTTAAATCACTTTAAACACCCAAACTACATCATTCTTATTCATTTGAATTGCAAACAAGCATTTTCATTCCAAGAGGCTGAGTTTTCATTTTTGCTTGTTGGATTGACAAACGGAGTTGTAGATTGATCATTGAAGCTTCTACAAACGATTGCATTGCCATTCCTACAGATTTGCAAGTGTTCATTAGCTGCCACAAAGATTGTTGAAGGATATTTTTGCAAAGAGGTAAGTTTTTTTCATTTTTTTTGAGTTTTTTCATCCATTTTTTGTTTTACAAACCTGAAACTTTGTTTTGTTTCATTTTATGATTTATCTATGTTCTTCCATTCTTCTATGAATGTATGCAAGATTCAAAAGAGCTAGGTTTTATGAATCAATATTTTGTTTTCAAGTTTTTTGTTTTTGTTTTGAAATTTCAAATTTTGAATGTGTTGTTTGCAAAACAAATTGCCATAGGAATCACAATGTCAATTGGTTCTACCTCCAGCTCCGCAACTAAACCAAAGTTCAAAACAGATCCAAATTCTCCTCTATGGAAGTATGTTGAAATGATAAGACCGGTTCCAGGTGGTGGCAATTACGTTTGGAAATGCAATGGATGTGATGTTCAATATTCTAGTTCATATTTTAGGGTGAAAACACATTTGTGTGGCATAACTGGAAAAGGCATCAAGCCTTGCCCTAGAAAAGACAATATACCCATTCCACCTGAGACAATTGTAAAATACATTATGTAGCAAGAAGCAGCAGATGAATGGGAAGCCCAAATAAGAAATCACCCTTTATTAAAAAAAAATCAAAGGGAATGCAGCCCCCATCTAATCCCAATATTGTGGTAGAAGACCACCCATTTATGACCACTCTGGATTCTCAAGCTCAAAGTGCACAACCTATTGCAAACAAGAGAACAAAGGGGCCTTTGGAACTTGCATTTCAAAATGAGAATAGAGCCATTGCTGACCAAAATGTAGCAAGATGCATATATGCCAATGGATTAGCTTTTAATGTTGTTTGTTCTCCATATTGGAAAGAGAAGTTGAGAGCGGATAATGAAGCTCCAAAAGGGTACAAGGCCCCGGGTTATGAGAAGGTGTGTGGCACTTTATTGGAAAAGGAGGTTTTGTTGGTTGAAGATTCATTGAAGCCTATAAAGGATTCATGGGTTGAGACAAGTGTGTCCATTGTTTCGAATGGTTGGAAGGACTCAAAAAATTGGCCTTTGATCAATGTCATAGCGGTGTCCCCTAAAGGGGCAATGTTTTTGAAAGCTATGGATTGTGAGGGGCAAGTAAAAGATGGACAATTTATTGCTAATATTCTCATTGCAGCCATTGAGCAAGTGCGACCCCGCAACGTTGTTCAAGTTGTAACGGACAACACCAAGAATTGTAGAGCTACAAGGTTGTTGGTTGAGGAAAGATATTCACATATCTTTTGGACACCTTGTGCGGTCCATTCACTCAATCTTATGCTGCAAAAGATTGGGAATAAAATTGCACGGATCAAAGAATTGTATGCTGAGGTTGAGGACATTCAAATGTTCGTCACCAACCACCACTTTTCTCAAGGGATCTTTAGATCATTTTCAAAATTGGAGCTATTGAAGGTAAATGAAGTAATATTTACATTTTCTGAATTTCATAATTTGATTGTGTATTCTAATTTAAATTCTTATTTTTAAATTTAAATTTTTTTTTTAATTTGCAATAGGTTGCAGAGACCCGCTTTGCCTCTAACACAATTGTCTTGAGACGACTTGTGAAAGTTAGAGAGGCACTTTCTAGCATGGTAATTAGCAACAATTGGTCTATATGGAGGCAAAGCAACACTGAAAGAGCAACAAAAATTAAGAACATGATATTAGATGACTCATGGTGGGATCGTGCGGAGTATCTTCTTAGCTTCACCGAGCCCATTTTGAGTATGATTCGCTATACTAACATGGACAAGCCATGCATTGGAGAGATATATGATGGTATAGACTCAATGCTTGAGAAGATCAAATGCACCATAAATGCGAAAGAGCAAGACCCTAAAGAGACTTTCTTCAAACAAGTGCAAACAATTGTTGAAGAATGATGGAACAAAATGACAACTCCATTACACCTTCTTGCCTTTGCATTGACTCCAAAATACTGCAGTAGTCAGATTCTTTCAATGCCAGGAAGGCTTCCTCCATATAGAGATTTTGAAGTGGCTGAAGGGTACAAGGTAGCATTCATGAGACTCTTCCCTGATCCTGATTTGTGAAATGTAGTAACGAATGAGTTCATTGATTTTGTACACTCAAATGGTCTAGGTTTTGATGCTCTTCGTGATAGGTTCTTAAAGGATGCTCATAGTTGGTGGTACTTCCATGAACAATACTTCCAACATTTGCAGCCCCTTGCAATCAAAGTTTTATCACAAGTAAGTTTAATAAATTTTCATATTTTAGTTTTAAAAGTTTCATAATTTCATTTATAATTTATAATTTTTTAACTGTTTACTTTGTCTTCATAGGTTGCTAGTTCATCTACATTTGAGAGGAATTGGAGCACATATTCTTTCATCCACTCAGTAAAGCGCAATAAATTGCTCTCAAAAAGAGCGGAGAACTTAGTATATGTGCATTCCAACTTGCGTCTCCTTTCACACAAATAACTTGATTACAAGGGGAGACAAAGTTGTGGGATATAGAGCCATAGGATACTGACTTGGATGCTTCCACTTCCCACCATATTGCATATGAGGAGTCTGATATCCAACAGCAACATGGGCACAATACAAGTGCTAGTGACAGTGCCATTGGCACTACTTGTGATTCATCTAGTCTTCCTACTTCAACTAATGTCAATGTTGACATTGATATTGATGATTTAGAGAATCCATTTGATAATTAAAACTTTAAAAGTGTTGTAATATTGAACTTGAAGTTTGAACGATGAATATTTATCATGCATGTTTTAAATGATATTCAAGTTTATGGTGGTTTTGTTGTTTATATGATGTTATGTGATATTCTAATCCTAATTCATGCTTAGGCTGCATATATATGTGTGTGTGTGTGTGTGTTTTGTACTAACGAACCGAACCCACCCCCCAAAAAATTTAGCCGAACCGGCGAACCGAACCCTCGAACCCGAACCCGAACCAGTACCGAAATCGGCAACTTAGCTATTTTTTTTATAACAAGAACCCTTTTGGTTGTTCAATATATACCTCTTCCTCTAGATTGCCATTAAGGAAGGCAAACTTAACATCTATCTAATAGACCTTGAAATTTTTGAAACTGGCAAATGATAAAAAAACATTTTGATGCCTCCCAATCTAGCAGCAGGGGCAAAAGTTTCTTCAAATTTGATACCAACCTTGCCTTGTTCCTTACAACTTGACCATCTTCATTCAACTTATTTTTGAAGACCCACTTAGTGCCAATCACATTTTTGTCTTTAGGTCTTGGGACAAGTTCCCAAGTTTCATTATTTTCTATTTGGTTCAATTCCTCCTCCATGGTCCTGTTGTGACCTTTTCACACATCGGCCCATTGCAAATGGGGACCACCAGTAGCTTGCTAGTTTTTAGGGTTTTGCCTCCGCGCAATGGTTTCATGAGGTCATCATTTTAAGAGTTTCAAGTCAATTTTTTTTAGAGTCATCCGAGCCAAGTTGAGAATCCATGCCTGAATCAGTGCATAAACGTCATGGAAGGGCTCAGAAGGTCCGGGAGACGAAGATCGCCTATGCTTTGGGCCAATTCTGACACTTCCTACTTTTTAGGGAATTTGCTTTTTTGCTTTTTCGCTTTTTCATTTTTGGCATTTTTGGACCAAACAGGATTCCCTATTTTTTAGGGATTTTGCTTTTTCTATTTTTAGAAAGTCAACCCTGGTCAATGAGTTAATGTTTCCATTTTTTGAACCAAAAATCAACCAAAAAATCAAAAAATAACTTAAAAATCAAGCAAAAATAAGGAAAAGCAAGGGAAAATCTTGAAAAATCAGTTGAAAATCATGAGAAAATCACCCAAAAGCATGAAATCATGAGGTAAATTTACCTAAGTCTGGAGAAATTTGCCCTTGCCATCGAGATGAGAGAATGTCAAGCCATTAACAAAGTCTGCCCTTAATTTGAGGGATGTGGCATGAAAGAAAGGAAGTCCGCCATACCTTGGATGAGGCAATGGCGAGAAAGTTTGGAAGTCCGCCATAAAATGGCAAGACACCTTCAAAGTCCGCCATGCCTTAGATGAGGCAATGGCAAGACCTCTTTGAAGTCCGCCCCAGCATGGCATAGAGGCAATGAAGTTCGCCCTTGCCATAGGAAAAGATGGCAAGACATTAAGGAAGTACGCCCAGCCTTGAGAGGGGAATGGCAAAGCCTCTTTGAAGTCCGCCCCACCATGGAAAGGAGTTGGTAAAGTCCGCCTAGCCTAGGAGAGGAGAGAAAATTCAAAATTTGTCCAAGTATGAAGGCCTAAGAAGAGGGAAAATTGAAAATTTTGGCTAAGTATTTGATGCTTTGGAAGGAGAAAATGTGAATTTTGGCTAAGTATGGGAAGAAAGGGAAATGTCAAGACACCTCCAAAGTCCACCATGCCTTGAGAGAAGAATGGAAAGAAGTTTAGGAAGTCCGCCCCACCATGGAAAGAATTTGATGAAGTCTGCCTAGCATAAGGGAGAAAAATTGAAAATTTGCCTAAGTATGGGGAAAATTTATAGAGTTGGCTAAGTGCCCAAAGGAAAAATGCATATGGCAGAGAAGTTAGAAATTCCGCCCTAGGCCAAAAGGTTGAAAATATATCTAAGTATTATGGAATTTTGCCTAGGAAAAACATCCAAACACACACTTTGCCCAGAGAAAATCATCCAAGCAAGAGAAAATTTGATTTCGGCATGAGAAAATGTGCCCGGCACAATTTGAAGTCTGCCATGGTAGAAGAAAATAAGGATCTGGCGTAATATTTGTTGGCAAGATGGCTAAAATTTCAACGTGGCTAGATGAAAATTGAAATAACTTGGAAAATAAATATTTAGCCAAAGAAAAATTAGAATAGCCATGGGTCAAAAACGAACGGGTTGGAAATAAATTAAATATTTTAACATTTTAAATAATTTATTTCCAACACTTAGAAATATAAAATGCCTCGGACAAAAATAAAATTCGCCAGAGATGTATTGGAAGAAAATAAATTACGCCGGAAAAGAGAAAATCCATGAGCAAAATTAAATTCGCCATGAATTAAAACTTGGAAAAATCGAATTTAATTGGACAATTAATGTTTTTTTCAAAATTTCGAAAATCAAAGATAAACATCTAGCAAAAATCGAATTTTGGAAAATCAAAGGGATTTGCCTAGATAAGCTCGCCATAGGGATTTTTCGAAAAGAATGGAAACTTGCCTATTTGAAGAGGAGAAAACAAATCGAAATCGAGAGAAAAAGATGCAGTTGCTAAAACAAATCGAATTCTTCAGCATTATAATGAGTTTCAGCAACGCATTTTTCACAGACTCAGCTGGAGAGAAGTTAATCTCTCGAAATTGTAAGAAAGTTGAGACAAGATCAATTCTTCTGCAAGCAAGGTCGATTTTCTCAGAGAAAGGAATAATTTTTATTGCTGAAGAAGTAATTTTTTCTAAGTGAAGAATTTCTTGGTTGAAAGTCGAACTTCTCAGCAAGTTGGCGCACTTTGTCATTGGCTTTTTGGTTGAATTCTCGAAATCTGAATTTTTATTTGCAGCTAGAAGGTTTTTCCTTGAGGTTTGGAGTTTAGTCGGCTAAATTCATCAATTCTCCTTCTGTCTTTTTCATTTTGGCTAAATTTCAATCAAATTCATTTACTTTCAGCTTGCTTTTTCGCAGAAATTTAATATTTTAATAAGCTAAAAGTAAAATTTTCGAATACAAGGCACAAGAATAAATTATATTTTAAAGTCTTTGTATTAATGTTAGTATTTTTACTGCAGGTTAATGACCACGGCAGGAGAACCATCAAAGAAGGTGCCGATGAAGTTCGCCACTAAAGGGATACAACGAGAGTCAAAGATAAATTCCAAATGGAAAAATGTCACAGACACTGATCTAGGACATGTAGACTTCGTGGAGTTCAAAAAGAGAGTATATGGATATGCTGGATTACCGACACCGATTGTGGGACAAATGGTGAGGAATGGAATTTTCCAAGCAGTCAGATTCCCGCCTACAATAGACTATGCCAAGTTGATGGTAGAATGTGCCATCCATTACAATACTCAGGAAAGGCAAATTGTTGCACCTGACGGAAGGATTCTGGCTCACCTTGGCGAAGTGGCAATACAGGAGGCATTCGGCATCCCAACACATCACCAGACCGTCTACAAAACCAAGGAGGACGCCAAGAGATTGTATGATAGCCAGTCTGAATTGTGTGCCACAAATATTAATAAGGCATGGTTGGAGAAGCCTAGACCATCAACAAAGAAGATACCTAAGAAGTCGCGTCGGACAGATTTTAAAGAGGATTATGCAGATATCATTTTGATGTTGAATAGGATAGCCGGCAATCCGCAAGGTGCATATTTTGAGACATGGATGTATTATTTTATAGATGAAATCACTTCTGGCGTGAAGATGTTCAACTGGTCCCGAATGATAAGCAACAATCTTCACGAGCAGCTGACCAATTTAGAAAAGACCAAGTCTTTTCATACGAGCTCGTACATTGTCTATTTGTTGGCCAGAACATACAGATACTCAGGATTGATTTGCAAAGGCAAAGTTGGCAATGGGGAGAATGAACTCAGGTCTTATGACTACTACCCGCAACTTCAACTTAGGGAGAAATCTCATTTCAGGCGGGTGCACAATGCTTTCCTAATGTATATCACAAGAATACTTCGAGGAACACACCAGAGGCTGAGTCACGAAGGCAAGAGCTTGATCAGTAGCTATGGATCCTGGTTTATCCAGTTTCCCAAGTTTACGTATGTTAGGATCCAAGGATTCACTAGAAATCCTTATAAGTTGCCTATCTATCCAACAAATCGGATGATTTTGCTTGAAGTCCTAAGACAGCTAGAAAATTATCAGAACATCTAGAGGCCAAGTAAGAAGGCGGTTGTTACCTTCCCATTCTTTATTGGGAATATGTTAGAGTCTTGTCCGTCAACACAAGCAGCCGAGAGCGCCAGGCTAGAAATTCAATGGTACCCATTCACAGCCTATAGGTCCAAGGCCAATTTTGACCCACATCATCTCATTCGAACCGTGGATGGGAGAAGATACAAACACAGAGTAGACTTGGAGGACTTATAGGCGAACATCGCTGATGAGTATGAAGTCAGAAAGAGGTTATGGTCTAGAGTGCCACTGGATTTGATAAGAGCAACTGAACTTTGCCGAGTGCTCGATCAGTTGCAAGACGATGGAAATTATGTCCAGCCGAGCTTCAATGAGAGCCAACCTCTTCCTTCCGTGAAGTGGTTGGAGCCTAAGCATTCAGACTTGGCTACGTTGATGAGACCAGTGATTAAGTATTCTCAGTGGTGGGTCAACCATCAGGTCCAGGAGTTGAGGCAGAAAAGAATAACGCTCACGTATGATTTGTTGAGCGAGACAGAGCCATACTCCTCCAATGCCAGCGCATCCCACAATGATGATTTGGTTGATATTGTTGAGAAGAGGAAAGAAGTGATTGCAAACATTGAGCCTGTCCAGAACAGACAGAAGAGGGAGCCATCTTGTTCTGCGGCGTCTAGAAATATTGATGAGCTGCTGGCTACCGCAAACGAATCCTTGGCTGAGATGATGAGACCTTCTGCAGTTTAGGAAAAGAACAATGAGCTGATCCAGTTGGATGATGATGAGCCCCCATCTCCTACGGGCAAAGAAGTACTGGGTTCGGATAATGAAATGGAAGTCCAAAATGATGATTTCGAAGAGGGAATGATTTCCACCCTCAGAGGAGTCTTGGATATTCCAAATGAAGGGAACGTTCAGGAGGAGGATAGTATCGAGCAGCCTACCATTCCAAATTGGCTGAAGGAGAGGATGAAAATTCAGGTACCAGTTGAGGTCCAAGAAGAAGATGATACTGCGGATTTCTTGGCGAGGTTGGAACAAGTTGCTACTAAGAAACTTGCCAAGAAGTTTTCCACAATTCAGGGGGACGAAGCCGGCGGCCGTTCCATACATATCGCAGTACCAACAGTTGATAAAGCACAAGATGAGATCACTCCCCAGGAATATGCCATAACCACTATAGACCTTGGCCCAACAACAAAAGGCCAGGAGGTAGAGGAACTGTATAACTCCGTCTCAACTATCAAGGCGAGATTGGAAAAGGAAGTGGCAAAAAAGAAAGAGTACAGAAGGGAGGTCGAGCGCCTGAAGGAGCATATTCGGCATCTGACCCAACCACTCAATCAGGGTGATACAGTAGCTCCTCCTCTTCTCAATTCCTCACAGGAGATGGCCAAGGATGTGGAAGAAGGGATGGTCACGGCCAAGGAGGCCCAAGAATGGATGGCAAGCAAGGGCACGGAAGCGGCTTTGTTCATGGAGAGATCGGTGCTTGCTTACGGACAAACTTCTTCTTTCCTTTCCAGATTGGCTGACATGGCAAAAACTTGGGACAACCTCCCAGATATTCAGGAGAGGCTCATTCCATGCCTCAGAGTACTGAAGGGCGTTCCAAAGGAAGAATTGGTCGAGGGAAAGGTGATTGTTGCGGGAGCGGCTTATGATTTTCACCATTGGTTTTGGGCAGTGACAATACGGAGCGAGGTTCTGGAGAAGGAAAAGGCAAATGGGCTCAGAGTTGAGGAGCAAGTTAAAGAAATTCGGAGGAAGATTTATATGATAGCTACAGATGTGTTTGACAGAGAGATTGTCCGGGAAAACGACATGCAACTGGAAAGGTTGAAGCATAAGGTTCAGGAAGTTTTCTTCTCTAATACTGGACCAATTCTGAGGCAAGATTTCACAAAAGTGGCGAACCTCTTGTCCATCTGAGATGATTTTATGAGACAAGAAATGGATTGGGAGAACACCTTCGCCAGATGTGCTGAGGATTTGGACGAGCTTGAATTCAGGATAAGCATGTTGCCGCGAGTCACGATGGAGGAAGTCGTCACGATCATGTCCAGATTTGTCGAGCACAATGCTGCCCAGGAGGATAGGGATGCCTTCCCTTGAAGATAGCTCCAACTGCCACCTCACTGCTTGTTTACTGCTTGTTTACTGGTTGTTAACTAATATTATTCCGGGAAACCCTAATTAGGGTTGGGTTGTATTAATCTTGGCCGTTGATGCTGTGTTAATCTTGGCCTTTCATTTGATTTTGAAAACTCTATATAAACTTGTGATCTCTCACTTTCATTTGTGTGGAGACAGTGTATGAAATTGTTGCATTAGACTATTTCCGATAATAAAAGCTCTTATGCATGATTTGCTTTGAATCACTTTTATTGTCAAGTAGTGAGCAAGGTTGCATAACTTCTTCTACCATAGATTAGAATTAGATTACAATTAAGTAGAATTTGCTTTGAATGTTTGTTAAGTGAATGCGAGATTGATCGTATAGATTAAATGGTGAAATATTGCTCATACTTTCTTCAGATGGATGATTTTCATTCGATGTGTAAAGTTAGCCTGAGCTTGTGATTGTGGATGCTTAACTTCGGTCTTATTCGAGGCTTGAAAATTATAATCACACCCTTTGAAGATAGCACCCACTTTGTGTAGTTGTCCCAGGGAGGCGAAACAAAGCGTGGTTACTCCTTTCACCTAATCTCTATTGTCTCTTGAATTCTTAGGCATAGAATAGATCCTCTAAACCCTTATCTTTTGCCCTTTTTTTAAGATCCAAACCGAAGAAGCACTTAATGATAAATCTGTCTAAGTCCCGAACTTGTGAGAAATTCCTTAACGTAAGTCCCTTTGTGTATTACCAGCATATCACAACGCCCATTGAGCTTATCCATATGTCATGACCTGACAAAAGAAACCTTGGAGTTGCCATATGATCTTCTCGCAATCTTAGCATACGTGGTGACTTTGTTCAAGAGAGGATAGAGTGTCTTTGGACATTTTATTCTATGTGTTCGGTGGATGATAAAACATACACCAACAGGTCCCTATCCAATGTTTGTCTTCACTTGCTTCTTTGAAGTTCTTAGGTTCTATCTTGGAGAGCAAAGACATTTTCATGATTTGAAGTATTAGCCAATCTCCTTCTTGTCTTAATTTCTCCATCTTTATCACCTATAATCGAATTTTTTGGATGATTTCTTTGGACAAATCTAGATGATCTCTTAGATGATATTCTTGATGGTGTCTTTGGATCTCTTCACTCAACTATCTCATTTTCAGTTTCTTTGCTTGTTTCCTCTTCTTTGTAAGTTTCCTCATTTTGAGGAACAATTTCTTGTGCCTTTTCTTTGTAGTATCTTCCCTCATCTACTTTCACATTTGCACTTGCAATGACCTTATGCAACCTCTTATTGTAACATTTGTACGCTATACTCCTTGAAGAATAGCCAGCAAACTTTCCTAAATCTTCTTCTCTCCTTGTGTAACATGTACTCCCAAACATCTTGAAATGATTCGTTGTTGTAGGCCTTCCTTTCCATAGCTCATATGGTGTTTTGCTATCATTTACTTTGATTTGTCCACAATTTAAAATATAGCCTGTCGTATGAACCACATCTCTCCAAAATATGTCAGGTAACTTGGACTTATTTAGCATGGCCCTAGCCATTTCTTGGACTGTTCTATTCTTTCTTTCTACAACCCCATTTTGTTGTGGAGTTCTTGCTGCAGAATAATGTGTCCTTATCCCATGCTTTTCACAAAAAAATTCAAACTCATTTGAAGTGAATTCTCCTCCTCTATCTCATCTAAGACATTTGATCTTTAGGCCTATTTCATTCTCCACTAAGGCTTTGAATGTCTTAAACTTCTCAAAAGCTTCATCTTTTTCTTTTAAAAATGTGGCCCAAGTCATTCTATAATAGTCATCAATCAACAACTTGAAATACCTCTCTCCTTGCATACCTTTTTTTGGTTGGTCCACAAAGATTTGTATGTATAAGCTCCAAAGGTTTCAATGTAGAATGTTCCTTCGATTTAAAACTCATTCAAGTTTCCTTCCCAAGTTGACATTGCTTACAAATGATATTTGAAGGCTCTGATATCTTTGGCATGTCCCTCACTGCTTCCTTACAGCTGATCTTGACAAGGTTATCAAAGTTTATGTGCCCCATTCTCCTGTGCCATAACCAACATTCATCTTCTTGACTTGTACAACATCTTTCACCTCCAATTTCACTAAGAACATAAAGATTGTTAGCTGCTCTATTGGCTTCTCCGACTCGCTTCCCTGCTTTGCTAATTTCACATCCTTTTGCATGAAATGTAAGAGTGTGCCCTTGGTCACATATTTGACTTACATTTGATTTTTCTTGTATTTAATTTCATATAGATAATTGTGCCCAATGTCATTATATAGCAGCCACATTAAAACTAAATGTATTTTCCTCTAATTCATTTAATTATGAAACACAAATTATTTTGTTCCTAATATACCTTCTAATGGTGGCTTTTAGTTTTTGCAATCATAATTTTCCTCTTGAGGTCGGTTACCATATCCAAATACATGGGCTACAGCAGTTTGAGTTTGATATACTCCACATGTAGCTAGGTCTACAGGGTTCATTTTACTCCCAAGCTTGGTTAGAAGACTGAAATCCAAGGTAAAAGAATTTTTGCATAAAATGATGGCTTCAACAAGTGGGATCTCATACACCAAATTGATGTCTCGCTTGGCTATGACCCAGAAAACAACCTTTATCTAAAATATATTAATAGCGGAGTTTTTATCACCTTCCCTTTTATCATTGTTCCAAATGCTATGAAGGACTTTCGAGCGGATATTTGTTTTCAGGTTGTCTGAATCCTTTCAATGTCATATATCCATAGATGTCCCAATGCTTCAACCATTTACCCAAGTCTTCATGTCAACCTTTCTTTAGTCATAGATGAGTTACAATCAATTGTTGGGGATTAATGGGAAACCTACCATGTTTAAGCTTGGTTAGCTTATGTTTGTATAATGTCTCAATATTTCAACCATTTACCCACATCAATTTACTAAAAAAAATTAACCAGAGATGAGTTAACATGATTGTGACATACCGAAAATAAGTCAATAACATCGTTGCTTAACTTGACGAATTCATGTTCATATAACACATAAAGTTTTGTGGTTTCACTTTAAATGTGCTTATTGCATTTAGTTTTGAAGTTATTGGTAATTGTTAATTAACTATTTTTGGATTTGCTCAATTCAGAGATATTCTCCCACTCCACATTTTGGACGATAGAGGATTTAACTATTTTTGGATTTGCTCAATTCAGAGGTATTCTTCCACTCGGCACTTTGGATTATAGAGGATAACCAGAGCCCGGTCCAAAGCTCAACATCCTTACATTTTTTTTCTAAACCATAGTATGCCCTCCAACCTACATAAATTCCCCAATAGTAAGACTGCAGTTCAACTACCAATAGGATCAACCGAACAAGTTATTGAAGGAAATTCAAAAAGAAGCATTATTTTCATATTTGACTATCATTGTCTTTGGTATTGTGAAGATTTAAAATATGCCATCAAACCAGATCTATAACAGAATGTTTGAAGGCTTTCTAATGTTTTTTTTAATTATTATTAGAAAGGAAGTCAGAAAAGATTACATAAAGATTTTCGAACAACAATAGCTGTCACAGAAAACAGGAGGAAAAACCGAGGTTACCCACAGATCCACCAACAACAACCTAGAGACCAAACGAAACTTAAAATATAGAAACAATGATCAATCATTATCATCTTGAAGAAGATGGACAAACTGTGTAGCTCGGTCAGCGGATAAGGAATCCCAGTCAGAAACATTGAATCTTCAATGAGCCACATAAACCCATTTGGCTGGAGAATCTGCAACAGAATTCCATCTTCAAGGAATATAAAGAAAGGAGATGGAATCAAAGTTTCAAGAAAGATAAAGAATTTGAGTCCAAAAAAGTCAATCACCAAGAAGAGTCATCAAATCTCTCTTTGTTCAAAAGAGAAACTAAAATCATGAAATCCATCTCACAGACAATTTATTTCCAACCCAATTCACAAGCTTTCCCCAAAGCTAAAAGGCCTTCTAATGTTTTATAAACTTATAAATTTATTATTTTTCTAAACGAACAAAGAAGTTTGACGAGTAGGACAACTTAGATATAGTAATACTATACTGGTCCAGTTGCTAGGATTGACCTTGCCAACGCAAAACTTTAATCTCATGAGAGTTGTTAAAAGCTTCAATCACAGCTTCTGGGGGAAAACATCTATACTACAACAATAATGCAGGCGGGTTAGGTTGATTATGCCATGGATTCTAGCCCCAATAAAACTCATCAATATCCAATGTTAAAACAACCGACCGACAAACACAGCTATTTGTTTTCGATCTGCATTTTCATACATATATGCAATGTAACAAATCTATAAAGCAAGAAGCAAGAGAACAAATCTTACCTGTAATCATAGAAACTATGCAGGGAATTGAGCTATTTTCCCCACAAAACCTCGCTCAAGAAAATGAAGTCGTTGGCTCTAAACTTTAATTGAAATTGCCCTTTCAAGCCCTGCCGACACTGCAGATAGCAAGAATAAACTCTACAGATCAAAAAACAAATGGGTGTTGTGCTCAACAGATTATTCGGATTTCTCCCGCAAAGCAAACGAAGGCCTCTTTGTTTTTAACGCAACTCTCCAATTACTGTACTGAATAGGAGAAGAAAATAGATATACAGTTGAGAAACACCCAATTATAGAAAATCAAGATCATTAAATTATTTTCATTGAAAGATTAAATATTAAAAGCGAGATAGGGGAGAGGACGAATGTTTCAATAGTTGTGATAGTAGTTGTTTATATAATGCCTAATATTTTTATCAATATTTGACCAATAGTTGTGACTTTAAAGTTGTTAGTGTTGATGATGACTACCCACAATTAAACAAAATGTATTCCTTTGATCTAAAAAGCAACCAATCATGTGATTCCACATCAGCACTCAATAAAACATGATGTGAATGCACTAGTATTGGTCTCACTTTCTTTTTGGACACCTTGGCAAAAAGCATGCTAATGTGGCATCATATTTGATGATGTGGCCTTGAAACCTTCGTTATAAGCAGGGGACTTGCCAAGTAAGCTGTTGTACAAAATTGGGAATGATTTGAAATTTCCACATAGGATAATTAGAAGTGTGAAGTTAGGGTGCACAACTACTGGGTCCTCTCCCCTAGTGTAATTAATTTAAAAGCATGCTATGGCTCGAACCGCCGCCATACACGAACAAGTTGCCAAGTTGCTTTTTGTCGAGGAGATTTTACACAAGGATCCCGTAGGTAAAGTGTCTAATAAAATTTTGTTTTAAAAATATACCGGTGAAAAATATTAATTTAGGAATATATTTTCTATAAGGATATATTAATTAATCATATACACCTTCTTGCGGGATCTCACCCATAGGGGACTAGTTTCGTCCCAACTCGCCCCAGGTACCCAAGGTACGAGCTGTTGGGTCACTGGGCTAGGTCGTGGGGACACTCCTATAGTATCAAAAAAAAAAATTAATCATCTACACCATTAAAATTTAAGAGATAAAATATTTGGTTTTATCATGCCTTATATTATTGTTGTAATGGTGAAATTTGTACATTAATAATATTTTTCATTTAATTTTGTGTTTATTTTGAAGAAATGTTTTAATAGATTACATTGTGATTAATAGGTTAATTTTGGGTAAAGATGGGCTCATTCTATTAGTCTTTTATCCATTTGTACACACATATCCAAATACATTTAATCCTACCCTATCTTATACATTCACACTTCTATATTTTTGACATTATTTGTTCATTTATCATATTCACCTATGTACCTACCTCTATTTATTTAGAAGCCAACTAGATCTAACCATTCACTCACATTAGTTCATATATCTATGG
This sequence comes from Sequoia sempervirens, assembly GCA_007258455.2. Taxonomy (NCBI): domain Eukaryota; kingdom Viridiplantae; phylum Streptophyta; class Pinopsida; order Cupressales; family Cupressaceae; genus Sequoia; species Sequoia sempervirens. Next base: position 139,170,830 of record VDFB02256132.1, read on the forward strand.
TTGCGAGGGTGATCTAAATGTTATGGCTCATCCCCTTCCTTATCAAAATTGAAATTTTAGATTTGGCCTACTAGTTTGATTTACCCTCCTATCTTTAGCTAACTAAACATCCATTTGATGCAATTTCATGTTGTGTTATAGTATTTAAAGACATTCATTCTAGTCAACTGAAAATCGTCAAAGAATTGTTCATCCTAGAGCATTGAAGGCACAAAATACCAACATATTTTATAGCACTAAAAGGAATAAAAAAATATGCATACTAGGTCCCTTCCCTCTTGTTTTATTCACTTTTTACAGGTTGATGTGGGATAACTTCTCCTTGTGACAAATTACTAACCTTTGTGGTATTTCTAAAAGAGCTAAGCAAACACTCATACATAAAGTGAATAGAGGGGTAGAATGTCGCTAAGTGTAGGGACAAGTTTGAACTCATAGGACTAACTTGTGACCACAACTTCATCTTATATCTATGAACATGTCCTTTGACAAAGCATAGATTCAACACAAATAATGAAGCGCATCACTAAGTTTCCATTTTAGACATCAAGAAAATTCTAGAATATCGTGCAAAGGTGATCATTATTTAGTTATTAAGCTAAATTGAATTGTTCCATTTCTTTTCGTAATTTAACAAATACAATTTATCATATTTTAATATCACAACTATATTCAATTTATCTAGGTTGATTACTTAATTGATTAGCCTAGATTAAGTCTAAGGAAACTTTATTTTCCTTTACATTTTGGTATACCTTTCTGCTAGAGTTTCTAAACCAACATTAAAGTTTTCAAATCTATAACTTTTGAGTTTAGAATCTATTTTTAAATTTGAACTTTCTTTTACACTCTTGTACTTCGTTGTTATATTTTTCTCTTAGCATTTGTATGCATCGTTGCAATATAATTTTACTCACCCTTGGCTATCTTAGGGTTTTACTTTTAGATTTGATATATCATTGATATTTCTAATTTTACAATCTAAGAGTGAGCATTTAGATGTATGTGCATATCTTTTGTTAATGTTGCCTAGGAAGAGTGCTCATCTAAACCCTAACACAACCCAAATCAATAAGAATGAAGTAATATTCCAATTTTTGTGATGAGAAATAATAAAGGGTATGATCATGATGCTCATGGGGACAATCATTTTCTTATAACTGTTTTGGCTAATATAGAGAATCCTACACAACTAGCAAATATGTTTCATGATATGTTTGCTAACAAACCATATAGATTAAATATTTTGCAAGTGGATTATACTAATCTTACTTCTTCTATAATGACTAGTGCATCTACTTAAGATCTACTCCCACTCCCACTTCTACCATAAACCCATCCTCTACCATTACTCCTACTACCAATACCCATCTCCATATTACCATCACTACTATCATCTCATACTAATCCCTTTTCCACTTACCATCCAACCTATGTCTTAGCTCCTAGATACACTCCTCTTAAGATAACCACTACCCATATGATGTACCACACTTTGAAACCTCTCTCATCCACTAATATTGGACTTATTGTCTCTTCACTCATTCAAGCCACTTTCATACCTCATACCACATCCCACATCTTACATACCCTTAGATACATCTCCTCTTTCATGCATGTATCTTGGGCCATTAATTCATCTACACGTATTACTTCCCGTACATAGATTCACACCCCTCTTATCGGTTCCCAATCCTCATTAGTCACCATCTCTTTCTCTACCCTAGATGCACTATTTCATAAAATAGATCAAGTAGAAAAGAGAGTGAGTGCAAAACCAAATGTACAAGATAATGATGAATTTAAGGATGCTACACATACACCGCTTTTTTTTATATTGTAACATATCCACTGCCTATTATTTTGTTATGCCCAATCTTTCAATGCATGGAAAGAAAAGTGACCCTAATAGGCATCTTCGATTTATACAACATTTGTAGATTTTATTTATGAGGATAAGTTGTTAGGAAAGTTATTTCCATACCCTTTAAAAGATTACTCCTTTGATTTGTTCTTTTCACTTCCTCGAGAGTGTATTAATTTATTTTAAAATATCACTAAAGTGTTCCTAAAGCAATTTAAAATTAGGATGGGCCTTAGAGAAATAGTTTCCTATTTGTTTGAATATGGCCAAGGATCTAATGAACACATTAGTGATTTTGTTATTTGTTTTTAGTATTTGTGTTCAAATTTTGTTACTCCTTACACAATTTGAACTACAAAATAACTTTGTTAATGGGATAATTAAATTCATTCAATACAATGTGTAATTTTACTTCTTTCATAAATTTGTGTGTATATGTTAAAATAGTAGAATCTTAGTGCTCATGTGTAATGCCTCTAGGTATGGATCTTCAAGTAAAAATATTTTCTAGCCTCCTAAGTATCAATATCCAAATAATACTTCAAAAGGTAGTGATATTAAGGAAATTTTGAGTCAAGTATCTAATAATTCTTATGTTCATTTTTTTAAACCAAATCATTATAGGAAGTTCACTAAACTTCAAGAATCCATGGTTCATGTTCTTCAAAAAAAATTGAGTGATAATTTATTTACACTCTCTCCTATCCACTCATTGGATCCCAACAAAACACTTCCTAGATCATATAATGATCAAGCATTTGTAACTATCATAAAATTATGGGTCATTAAATATTCTTGCTCTAGTCTTAAGAATAAGGTACAAGATCTCATTGATAATAATTCAATCAAAGTTGAAGGGAATAATGATAATGGAAATTGATTGGTTGCAACCCCTAACACTAGATTATCAAATAATGCAAATCATGCACATAATGTTAAGGCACATTATATATGGAAAATCATGAGGGTACATCACATGCTAAAGTTTTTATGGAAATTTTTATGTCTAATATCAAATCTTCCTCTCCTATAGATCCATCAAATTCATTCTATAGAGATTAGATTCCACAAAACAACTATTATGGACCATTGTACATTAGGGTATACACAAAGGACTGGTGAATTTGAAATGTCCTAATTAATCTAACTTATCAATATAGCATATGCACAAAAGATCATTAATAGGTACAAAGGAAAAACCAACATCATATATACATTTCAGGGTATCCTTAAATATGACAAATGGAATGTTACTTAATACATTGGCTTGTTTAATCTTTCCACTTGAGTTTAGACTAAAAATTATACAAGTTTTATACTGTCATCCCTACTACATGTGGATTCTCTATTTTGTTTGGAAGATCGTGACTAAAAAATAAAAAATTAATTCCTTGAATCATCAATGTGTTAAATTTGTCCATGAAAAAAGAGTTATCATGATCAAAAGTAATAGTTCCAAATGAATTATGAAGTAAATTCATTTCACTTTTAACTCATGTATTCCAACTCCAAAAGAAACTTGATATGAAGGTCAAGAAGGCACTCACAAATCATTTTAGGATATGTTTCTGGAACACCAAGAATATGAAAATAGAAGTAATAAAAAAAAGCTAAAAGTTGTAGGACCAAAGGTAAATGTTCAAAAAGGTCTTAGCATATACCCACCTTCTAGTCATCCTTATGAGTAACAAATCACTCGTGTTAGGATTAGGTGTGTCATACACCTTAAAAATCACAAGGTCTAATACGTTTAATTATTGATAAATAAATAATGTATGATCTTCAAACATCATGGAGTGGGAAAGTTGGACGCCTATGTGAGGTTAGGGACATATTTATTCTTATAGGGATTTAAAATACTATTCCAAGAGGACATTGAATAAGGAGGGTAATTAAAAGATCAAAATCAAGAGTTATGGAGCATCTTCTAAAGATAGTTGTCATGAAATGAAGTTAGTGCACTCATGGAGCACATAAGATTGGCATATGATAAAGTGTGATAGTTATGATGAAGTCTATGTGTGAGGTATGTAATAGGAGTTAATTTATATTTTTTAGGTGTTTGACCAATGCATTATGGGGCATTATATTTTGTATGTGAAATTGGGTGCTTATTTTTGGGCCCATGGATTTTCCCACTTGTTTTGGATACCACATGTGGTTTCTTGTTTCTAAATTCCTATATATTGGATTCATGGGATAGAGGAATTATGGTTTTTTTGTAGGTGTGAGAAAGGTTATGCTACTAGATTGATATTATTCTAAAGACATAGTTTGATATATTGATGTAATCATATTTCTAAGATTAATCTAGACTTGTTCTCTCTTTGGAATTGCATTTTTTTATCAAAAGGGATACCTCATGTATATCTAGTGTCAAATTTATGTGTTGCTAATTTTATTGTTTCTCTACTCTTTCCATTTCATGATTTATCACATACATGTTAATGGGTTTTGATTATCATGGTTAGTTATGATGTTTTATTAGGATTCAACTAAATAGTCTTTGGTTTAAACTCATTGACTCATATTTCACAAGTTGTGGTTCACACAGACCCATCTCACATGATCATGAAGAGTGTTGAAAAATAAGGTGAAGGAAAGCTACAATATGAACTTATGCAAGTGAATTCAAATCTGAAAATCAGATTACTGAATCAGAAATAAACATGTGATTGCAGCAAACATCACAATATAAAAATTAGCAACCAAAATGAGACACCAGATTTACATGGAGAAACCCTTTTGGGAAAAAACTCCACCCGAGAAAAGAGGACAAGTATATTATTAATATTCAAATGAGAGTGCACAGTAATACACTTCACTACTAATCTCTAATCAACTCGGCAACACCATGTTACCTACAAGAACTCACTATGAAACTACCATCCCATGGCTCCAATTTATAGAAATTGTGGGAGGTAAAACCACGAATGGTAAACCAAAACAAGAGGCACAAAACCACCTACAAAAACTAACACCCATATTCTTGGAAAACTTAAAGACATAATAAAATATTAATTGGATATTCAAGATTCCAACATGGGCGCCAAACACATAGCCTATCCAACTCCTTCATTTATGGATGCTCGAGTGACCTTTCCACTTCTCGATGGATCACCAACGGACACCTTTTCTTCTCCAATCTTTGATTCCCACTCTAAATCCTTTCATATTCCTTTTTGGACACCTAGGAAAGATTCCTTATCTATATTTGATGTGTAACCACTAATGAAAATAAATCCTCTCTTTAAAATATAATTACAACAATGCCAAAATTTAATATTTTTCTCTCATGTCCCTTAGAACACATTCCAAGGAACACAAAGAAATACAAATGGCATAGGATTACAAGGTTAATTTCACCTTATTCTAACATTTTCCCACTTGACATTATACATTGTAATTACATCCAAGAGATACAAAACATAAAATCAAGTATAGTGATCAAGGCCCATAGCCTTCTTGCACCAAGAGAACTTAACCATGGTCACTGGCTTCATAAGAGAATCTGCAACATTATCCAAAGTGTCAACCTTTTCCATCAAGACCTTACCATTCTCAACAATCTCTCTCACAAAGTGATACTCAACATCAACATGCTTAGTACAAGCATGATACATAGGATTTTTGGTCAAATAAATAACACTTTGGCTGTCACATCCAATCCTCACTATCCTGCAATAAAAAACAATGTAATCACCAAGCCTCTATAACCATATCACCTCTTTAGAGGCACGTGTAGCAACCATATACTCTACTTCATAGGTGGAAAAATCAATTTTGGGTTGCCTCGTACTCATCCAACTCACTACTCCTTCAAACAAAGTAAATACATAGCCATTAGTGGACCTTCAACTATCCAAGTCACCTACCCAATCTACATCAACAAAACCCTATATGTCCAATGACTTGTCCACATCATCAGTACCATAATAAACCAAACAATAATCAGAAGTACCTTGCAAATATCTAAACACCCTCTTAACAAAAGTCCAATGCTCACTACTAGGGTTAGACATAAACCTGCTTAGAACTCCCACTGCTTGGGCTATATCTAGTTTAGTGCAAACCATTGCATACATCAAACTACCAACAAAACTTGCATAAGGAACTATAGATATATCCTCAACATCATCATTAGAATTAGGACACATCTAAGCTCAACTTAGTACCAACCGAAAATGGAATACTAACTAGCTTACAGTCATGCATATTAAACCTCTGCAAAATGGTATCAACATACTTACTCTAACTTAACCAAAGCTTTTTGTGAACCCGATCTCTTCTAATTTCCATCCCAAGAATATATTTTGCAACCCCCAAGTCCATATCAAATGTGCCAAAAAATTATGTCTTGAGCTCACTAATCATTACCTTGATGTTACCAAAGAACAACATATCATCAACATACAAATCAATAATTAGAATTTGATCATCAATAACCTTAATTTAAACACAAGGATCCTCCTTGCTTATAAGAAAACCCAAATTCAATGCAAAAGCATCAAACTTCTGGTACCACATCCTAGGTAACTGTTTCAAACCATACAAAGATCTCTTCAACCTACAAACTAATTGTTCTTTTTCTTTCACAAGAAAACTGTCAGGTTTTCACATATAAATTTCCTCCTCAAGATCCCCATGCAAGTAAGCAGTTGTAACATCCACTTGTTTTATCTAAAAATACAAGTAGCAACAATAGATAATAGGAATCTAATAGAAGTTAACTTAGCAACGAGAGAGAAAATTTCACCAAATTCGATGCCCTCTCTCTGGGAGTAGCCTTTAGCCACTAATCTAGCCTTATACCACTCTAACTGACCATATGCTCCAAATTTATTTTTAAATACCCACTTGCATCCAATGGGATTCCTTCCTTTGGGAAAACTAACAAGATCCTAGGTGTCACAACTATCCAAAGCCATCATCTCCTCCTGCATGGCTTGTAACAAAGACTCACTTTCCTTCGAAGAGAGAGCCTCCTTGTAGGATCTAGGTTCATTGTTAGTACTCAACAAAGAAAACACACAATGGAAATTGGATGGGTTATACCAGTCAACTATATTTTATTGTCTTATGGACCTCCTCAAGGTAGGAGTAATGGGCACTACCTGTTCCTCTTCTTTTGTGTGCTCATCATGCACATCCTCTAAACTATTTGAACCCTCTTTTTCTCCATCCTCAGACCCATCTAGTTGTTCTTTCACATGTACATCTTCCTACTTCTCAAATTTTGTCTCAAAGTGCACTATCTTTGTCTTATCTTTCTCCCTTGGTTGTTCTTCTCTTGAGTAAGCTCTAAACTCCTTGAAAATCACATCTCTAGAAAATATCATTTTATGGGTTAGAGGATTCCAAAGCTTATAACCTTTAACATTCTCACCATAACCAACAAAGATGCATTTTTGAGATTTTGGATCTAGTTTAGATCGCTTCTCTTGAGGCACGTGAAAAAAAGCCTCACAACCAAAGACCCTTAAATGTGAAACATAAGACTTTATACCTATCCACACTTCATAGGAAGTTTTATCAACAAGAGCTGAACAAGGAGATATATTAATCAAATAACAAGTAGCACCAACCGCTTCTACCCAAAAGCATATATCAAGCTTAGCACCACTCAACATGCTCCTAGCTCTCTCCATTAAGGTTTGGTTCATTCTTTCTTCTACCCCATTTTGTTGGGGATTATAAGGAGTAGTATTTTTCCTAACAATACCTACATGCTTACAGAACTCATTGAATTCCCTAGAACAATATTCACCCCCATTGTCAGATTTCAACACTTTTATCTTGTAATCTGATTGCTTCTCAACTAAGGCCTTAAATTCCTTAAATTTAGTGAAAACTTCAAATTTATAATGCATAAAATGAATCCATGTGTATCTCAAGACATCATCAATGAAAGAGACATAATATCAAGATTTATCCAAAGAGTCGACATCCACTGGTCCACATACATCTAGATGAATGATCTCTAATAATCTCCTTGCCTTATTAGTGCTATCTCATAAACTTGCACTTGAACTGAGTTATGAAACTCAGTTAGCTAGAGAAACATGGGAACATTCTTGGGTTGTGGGTCACCCAAAATGAGAATGAACATTTGGATAGGTTAGCTTCCTAGCTAGTTATATCACCTAAACTATTGATTTTTGAAAGGAAAAGGGAGAAGGAATACTAAAAAATGATAAAACTGAAAGCATAAAATGAAGTGATACACCAAAATTAAAGGGAGACAATGGAATTCAAAACTTTACACTCAGCTTGAAACTGGTTAAAACTAAGTTTGCACAACCTGTTACAACATGTTCATGCATAAATACTTCGCTGACAGATCAAATACCACAACTTATAAAAGGAAGGAAGAATTCACAATTATCAAGCCTGTATTTTATAGACACAATCAGTAACCTGAATAAAGACACTAATCACAGAAAAGGTATAACATACAAGACAAAGTTATAAGGAAATTAAGATAATTTCACATACAACTTGATCAATCATTAAACATACACTAAACTGTAAGAACAAATAGGAAAGGTTCATCACCAGAAATAACTAAGGTATCCAATGTATTCCATAAACTCGTGAGTTACAAAAATACACCAACACTGTAGCAAAAGACTATAAAAGTCACAATGTCTCCAATTTGCATAATCCGAACTAACTCAAAATGAATTTCAAAAACAACTATATGCATCAACTCCAAACAATTGCACTAAACAAGGAGCTAGAAGCTTCCTTGGGTCGGATGCCCCTCAAAAGCCTAAAATCTAGCATACAAATCTTCATCAAAAAGGCTCCAAATAGGTAAAAAAGTCAAATTTGACTTTGTCAAACATGATAACTCATGAAACAACCCTTCAAAAGCTTTCAAAAGCTTTCAAAAGCAATTAAAGCCTCCTAGATACACTCCACATGTTGGTAACTACTTAAAACTCCTCCAATATGCTTGCAAAACATAACTTCCATGAATAACCAACTCTCTTTTGACCATATCCTTGTTTGCCACCATAGCATCTTATTTTGCATTAAAAATAGCACCTTGATTAAAGTGATTTATAGAAATATCACTAAAATCAAAGGCTTTACATTTGTTCTATATGCAAAAATAAAAGCTAAATACAAAAGTCTCAAGGACTAAGCTTTATGAAATATTTCAAAAGATTATAATCATATAAAATAAAGTTATATGCCACGACTTGTTTTCTTATGTGAATAAAGTTTTTTCTTAAAAAAAAAAAACTTAAGGTAAAAGCTTTTATTCCCATCGAACCTTCCTAGGGTTATCAAACCCTAAAATGAAAGTAATGGAAAACATTTGATCTCCATTTCATTTCATTTTGCTGCTCTTTTGAGAGCGCCGCCATGGGGATTTGTGGAGCTTTGTTGCAGATTTCATGGTGATTCATTCTGTTGTTTCAGAGAGATTTCTTGAAGATTTTACAAGGAAAACTTAGGTAAATCTTGTCTTCATTACAAATTTAGGCATTGACCTCCATTTTCAAAGTATTTATTGCTCTCCTTTGTCGCGGCCATGGCACATTTTATGTTGTATCTTATTCTTTCTTTTCTCTGTGGATATTTTCCTTTGTTTTTGGCGCCATGAGGTTCCCCATTTAGCTTTGAGAATGCATCTCTGATAGAGACTTTTGGAGGAAAAGATCGCAGCCGATCTAGGTAAGCAATTTCAATCATTTTGTCACATTTTTCTGAGGATAAAAGGCTCAAAACTGAGCCATTATAACATAGAAAATAAATACTCCCTTTGCATTTTGTATTTCTCATGTATATCTTGCATATATTATGGAGAAAATGAAACATTTTATGTAAGAAATTTTGATACTTCTTCATTATAGGCCGCGACCTCCATTTTACATATTCATATTTTGTGCAAAACAAGATGATGTTTCTTTGCAGCTCCAGAGCATGACTTTTACCATTTCTTGTAGATATTTGAAGCTTGCTCTTTTTGGGTTACCCAAAAAACTTGTGCCTCTATATATTTTCCACTCTATGCATTTCCATAAAGATGGCCATGGCTCGGCCTGCACTTCTCCTTCATGGTCGACCTGGGTTTTAAGCTCAACTATACATTTATCTTCAACATGCATCATCCTTTGTTTATTTTGTGCAATATGGGTTTTCACCCAGCCTTATGGCCGAGGGTTTGATTCTTTGTAGCCATCTCTAGGTTTCATGTTGTGACTGTATTCACTTCACATTCAAAAAGCATATGAAAATGCTTGTCTAACTGTGGTCTTATTCTATCATTCTATTGCATTTCTTGAAGAGAAACATAGTTGCATTTTCTTGGTGCTTACATTCTTCAACTTGATGCTACCTTAGATAAACCTCATGTATTTACACAGAGCAATGTTGACATTGGGATGGTCACTTGGAAATATTGAATAATCACCCAAAAGAATAAGTGAATGTTGTCTTTTATTTTTTATGAGCACCATAAAGATCTTAAAAGACCTTTGTGCTTTGCACCTACTCATGTTCTTTTCTATCAATCAAAATTTACTTCATTTTATATTTTAGATGCTTCTTTTAGAAGGATTACAATCATTCATTTTAAACATGTTGCTCTATCCTTTTAATCTTCATGGATTTTATCATCAACCATGCTCTTCTTTGTATCCTGCACCTTACTTGCAGCATATCACATAATCTTTACGAAGTGAACATGATACATGTGTCTCCATTATTCTCATGCATTGATATCAATGAATTTTCAAGGCAACACCATTCCTTAGAAAATTTTGATGCATTTGCTTTACAACTCATACATTGCTACTTGGAACAACATGTTGATGAGATAGCCTTGATCATGCATATACTATAGCATTGATCATCATGTACTTATGACAATCTAATTACATTTGTTGCTTCACGTTGTGCTTTCATTGAATAGTACATCACTGCATTTCCTTAAAATATTTTGATGCATGGATATTGAATTCATTCTTTATGATTTCCTTGAGCAAGTATATATCATTTATGACAGTGACATAAAATCCCATTATCACGACAGATGTGTGCTTGCCTGAATAAACCATAAGGAGATAAATAAGATATATTACCTCTTAATGCCTCTTAAAACACAACAAAGCAGCATGCTGGGCTCAACCCTTGTGGGAGCCACATTTAACCCACATGCTGAAACTAGATGAATTAAAACAACATATGTTTTTTGAATCTGCACATGAAGTAAACAAGTTAGAAAAATAAATGCATATTTTGGATGTGTTTGATGACTTCAATGGTTTTTTGGGACATCTAAGGTTTTCCTGCTTGTTTAATGCATTTGGAGATCAGTTTATACATGCATAGGTGTTTGTTCATGTAAGGTTAGAGACCTTGCATTGCTTAGAGCATTACTCTAACATCATTGCTATTGCCAGATGTAGGAACTAGGAGTAAATAGGAGCTAGGAGGGACAAAAGCAGCTCGGGGGGTAGCAGCAACACAAGACAACACACTGTGAACTAGTCATTCTCAGGCAATGATTGGTTTCCCTCCTTGTATGCACATTTACATTCATTTACTTATTCATGTCTATGCTTTTCTTAATTTGTATTGAATAAGCAAAAGTTAATCTCACGGCTTGTGTGAGATAATGAACATTTCTTACATTCAATAAAGATTACTTCTTAGAAATATTTGTGTAAATATTTTCTCTATTACATGCACTTGTATAAATATAATGATCTGTAAATGTAATCTTTTGAATAATTTCATTTATGCACTTGAATGTAATATAGGAAAGATTAAAATGTACCTTTTCTTCTTTCAATTCAAATAAAAAAGCTCTACCTGATTGAGCTATAAGTGAAAATCTGGTAACAATTAGTTCCATTAGGAAATGAAGATCTATTTTGTTTACTAAAAACATAATGCTCACAAAAATCATTTTTACCAACAAAATAATCAGAAATACCATCAACCAACTTTTTATTAAGAATGGTCTTAAGATCTTTTTCACCAATGTGACCCAATCTATGGTGTCACAACATGCATGCATTTTTAGTGCTAGTTACATTGGAAGAGTTACATAAAGTAGAGGAATTTAGCCTAAACAAAGTCCCTATCTAAGATCTTTTAGCTATCACCAAACTCCCTCTTACCAACTTGCAATCAGACTTGTCAAATGTCATATGCATTTCAGAATCATTCAACTTGGATACTGAAAATAAATTTCTCTAAAGTCCTACAATATGTAAAACATCATCAAGGGATTTAATCCTCCCATCATTGAAACACAACTTTACCTTCCCTTACCAAAAATCTTCTTAGTATTGTTATCACCAAGGAAAACATCTCCCCCATCATGTGCTTTGTAAAAAGTAAACCACTCCTTGTGAGGAGTCATGTGGTAGGAGCAACCTGAATCAATAAGCCAAGCATCATCACTAATAGAGTTAGCTAAAATAAACAAAGCATCAGAAGCATCCTCGGAGGACTTTTCCATGAAGGATTCAACATTATTTTTCTTGTTATTACTCCTTCTTCACATGCCCTCTTTTTCCATAATTCCAACACTTTGCTCTTTTTGGGGGTCTTAGAACATCCTTTAGACTTATCCCTGCTTTTATCCCTTTTAGGCCCTTTCTCTTTGAACCTTCCTCACACATGCAAGGAATCTTGAGAGACAACATTCATAGACTTTTTCCTCATATCCTCTGATAGAAGCATGGAAATCATGTTGTCCATCTTTGGCTTTGCATCACCTCTACTCATGGAAACAATTATATTTTCCAAAGATTTGGGCAAAGAAAAAAGAAACAAGATACATTTATCTTCATCTTCTAATTTAACATCTACTAATGCAAGCTGACTTATAATAAGATTAAAAGCATTTAAATGGTATGCAATAGAATCACCATCTTTCATTTTTAATGAATATAACTGTCTTTTGAGATATAAGTTGTTATACAAACTTTTAGTTTAATAAATATCACCTATGGACTCTTCCACAACTTGAGTGTGATGTCTTTTGTGAAGAAATTCAAGAGGAAAAAATCTATGAGACACAACCGTATGGTTTCTCATGCCTTCTTGTCTAACTTTTTCCAATCTTCATCAGACATTGTAGTTGGTTTGGTCTCTTTTGAAACTGGAAACCACTTATCTCTCTCTTCAAAGAGATCCTTCATCTTTAGTTTCCACATATCATAGCAGACATCAAAAATAAACATGTGATTTGCAACAAACATCACTATATAAAAATCAACAACCAAAATGAGACACCATATTTACATGGAGAAATCCTTTCAAGAAAAATATCCACTCAAGAAAAGAGGAAACGTATATTATTAATATTCAAATGAGAGTACACAATAATACACTTCACCACTAATCTCTAATCAACCCAACAACTCCTTATTACCTGCAAGAACTCAATATGAAACTACCATCCCATGGCTCCAATTTATAGAAATTGTGAGAGGTAAAACCATGAATAGTAAACCAAAACAAGAGGCACAAAACCACCTGCAAAACCCCATGCCCATCTTCTTGGACAACCAAAAGACATAATAAAATATTAATTGAATATTCAATACTCCAACATGGGTGCCAAACCCATAGCCTATCCAACTCCATTTTTGGATGCTCAAGTGACCTTTCCACTTCTCGGTGGAACACCAACATCTCCAATCTTTGATTCCCACTCCAAAACTTTTCATATTCCATTTTGGACACCTAGGAAAGATTCCTTATCCATATTTGATGTGTAACCACCACTGAAAATAAATCCTCTCTTTAAAATATAATTACAACATGCCAAAATTAATATTTTTCTCTCGTGTCCCCTAGAACACATTCCAAGCAACATGGAGACATACAAATGACATAGGATTACAAGGTTAATGTCACCTTATCCTAACAGATTCCACTTGGCACTCCTCACATCTAGGTGGTTCTTACAAGGATGAAGTATTGGGACTTCTGAGGAGGCCACCTATCTAAATACTAATCAATATTGAGTGTGCTTAACAATGGAGTTCCCCCAAGATTAAACCCACTTAGCTCGCTAATCCATTAAAAAAATCTTTGTATAACTATTGTGCCTTGTGAAATATTCATTAAAGAGGCTATTTAGCTCATCCATTGACAAGCAAGAGGCATTTTTTCATGTATCAAATTATGATCACTTATTAGGATTCAACTACATATTGTTGTTAATGTTCTCATTGTCCTATATATCTAATTTTTCAATATATTATACTAAGGATAAATTAAAAAAGCATCAAAAAAGAATAAGAGAAGGGTATACGAGAAGTGAAAGTAACATCAACACTCAAGTTTCATGCATAAAAGATCGTATAGAATCCAAAGAAAAAATTATGGTGCAGCAAATGCATATCATTCCACTGTGACCATTAGTTAAAAATAAATAATGGGTGCAAGAAGAAGCATTTAATTTTACACCTATGAAAAATATATTTTTACTAAGCATAAAGAAATATCAAGATGAAACACATATAATTGAAAATGCAAGTAAGGAAGAACAAAAAGAAAAAAATAAGAGGACAAATTGGATGGCGACTTTTAGAAAACATATGGTTTGATGGATGAGAAAAAGATAGTTTCCAAAGGTGGTACCTAAGAATACTTTTGTTTGATGAGTTAAAAACAACATTGTAGCATATATTTATATTTACTTATAGATTATATTTTGAAATAAATAAAATATAGGAACCCTAGGTCTAATGCTTAAACCTAGGATTCAAACTTTTGTTTGGGTTGTTTGTTGGGTGTTTTATATTGCTTCATTAAGATGGAGATCAACAAGGTGAGTAGATTGAATTTCAACCATGAAGATGAGCCAATCATACCTAAATATCCATCCTATTGATTCTTTGAATGGATTGGAATTGATTTGTTATGATTAACCTAATTAGACTATATGACCTAATATGTAAAATGCAATAATTTGACAATTAACATATTGAAATAGTAACTTGCAAGTAGATCTGGGAAGTGCAGAGGATTGTGTACCTATCTTGAAAAGTTGGTTCAAATCATTGTATAAAGATAGAGTCACCCTAGGGTGTATGAGTCTTTTTACACCTTTTCAACTCTATTTTTGAGGTCCTCTGATGACAAATTTGAGATTTTCATTATCGCTTGTAGAGTTGTTATAACACTATCAGATAATTTTGTAGGTGAATTTCTATGAATTGACAAGGTGTAAGGCTTCAAATGCAACAATGAACAATTTGTCTTCAAACTTCCTTCAATCCTCTTCAACTTGAAATTTGCACATTCACAAAGAGAAGAGATGTGCCATTTAGGGGATTGCCTTAGTCAACCCCATATTAGTGTTTCTGGTTCCATAATGGCAATGCCAATGATAAAATGATAATGAATAAGAAGGAATGATGAAATCACAAAGTGTTACAAATCACCACCCTTCAATGGCTTCCTTGAAGGACTAAAGTCATACACATCACCTCAAGGTCTTGGATCTTGCTTTCTTGATTTGCTTGAATGCTTTGGAGACCTACAAAAGTGTTATCCTTCATAAAACAATGGAAACACATAAACTCACATTGGATTTGACATGATGTTAGGGTATAGAATTGCTGCAATAAAGCTCTAAAGTGTTGCTTTTGACTTGCTTGATAGTGCTCTTGATCATAAGTTTACCAATATAATTTCACTTAATGCCAGATGGATTTCAAATTATGCAATAACTAGGTATTGATGGGCATTTCCCTAATTTCTAAGAATTAAATCTCAATATCCGACATTTGCAATTTGAATTTTGAATGTTAAAATTCTGACACTAACATATCCAAAATTGGTCCCCAACAAAATAGGGGGACCCATGCGCCCTAGGGAAAATGGGTCCTTTCCCTATTAAGTTTCAAGGGCAAAATAATAATTGGATGCATTTGCTCAATGCTTGTAATTTCTCAAAAAGTGGTACGAATGGGCTATAAAATGCATAATTTAAAGAATTTAGGGACCTAACAAGGCTCAATAATTTAGGGGGGGGGAACCTAGTGTGAAATTGTCAAGGGTGACAATTTTCGACACTACATTTAGCCCTCACTTTAGTGAGTGTATGAACTTATGCTAAAACTCACACTAAAGTAGAAAATCTATGTCAAAAGAGGTTTGATTGTCCAAATTTTGAAGAGATAGGATGACAAAGGATCTAGGGGAAGCACACAAGCCCACAGGATCCAAGATCCCATGGAAAACCAACATAAGCACAAAGGAACACACACATGTATGATATGTAGCAAGACAACATACACAAACATATAATGTCAAAATAAAATGCAAAAGGAGGGTATGGATAATCATGAGTTAGAAATTTATGTTATGCTAGAATCCACACCAAAGGTGTTCATGACTCACAAAATATCAAAGTTTGATATTTTCTAGGTGAATCACAAACTAGAAGGCACACGGTCTAGTGAAGTCCAATATTCACTAGGTGAGCCCCCAAGACAAGGTAAAATGAGAAACACACTAGGTATAGTGAAGTCCAATATTCACTAGGTGTGCACCCATGAAAACCATACCAAGAGTTATACTCCATAATAACTTTGATAAGGTGTTACAAAATGATTAAAATTCTATGCCAACACAACATTAAGTTCAACACCTATGAGCAAAGTGAAACAAAAAATGTCAATGCCAATGTCAACACACCTCTAAGTCCAACACATGTGAATAAAGTGAAGCAACTAATGTCAATGTATGCCCTCACCTTAATTTCTAAACACCATGTTGTGAGCAATTACTTTAAGGGAGAAAATGATAAATTTCATGCAACAAAAGGTCACAAGATCTTGTTTGGAAAGTCCTATTCATATGATATGTTTCTAAATAAAGATACATCATGATAAGGGGTTGCACCCAAGTGCAATGCAACAAACAATATAGAATATGAATACGTAAGGGATCCATAGATCTAGGGTCAGTATACATCTTCGCTGCAGTGATATAATAGAGCTCAAAGCTGACATCATTCCCCAAATACTCATGGAACAACAAACACAATGGAGGAATGGCACATAGAGAGATAAGACAAACACACTTTTGAGTCAACATGGAAGAGACCTAAATGTTTCAATTCCTTGCATCGTCCCCAAAAGGAAAACACCAAACAAAAAATAAAAGACAAAGTTTACAACATATAGAAGAATGAAGATACAAATAGAAGAATGCTACGATGGGTTTGTTTCCTTTGAATCCTTCCACCAATGAAGCAACAAGGGTCATCCAAATTAAACTCACAAACACAAAGGCACACCAAACAACACAACACAGGAGGTCACAACATGTGCAAACAAACACAAAGGCACACCAAACAACACAACACAAGAGGTCACATCTTGTGTAAGCAAACACAAAGAACACCTGAAACAAACATAAAGGAGTGCTACACATGTGTTCTGACCTAAAGTAGGCAGTTCACATCCTAATATTTCTCATCATATAGGGAGGGCAGACAACTAGCTAAAGGGAAGTGTCGTCCCCATCTAAATTCATTTTCTTTGAAAACAAAACATTAATCTCGTTATGGACTTGTTCATCAATTTTAGCAATTTCATCCTCATCCTCCAAGTTAATCACAATATGAGGATTTATGACAATAGTAGTTGTATTTTCTTGTTTTAGTTCCATGCCTTGTTTTGGTGATTTAGTTGTAATTCTTCTTTAGTTGTTTGTATAGGTGTTGGATTATCATGCATTTTTTTATTATTTTCTTCCAATCAATTGACGAGTGATAACATGTCGCCTACATCTACGCTCTTTAGAATTTCAATTTCTTCTTGCACAACTTTCAATTTGTGATGGGGTAGGAGCGGGTTTCTTGACCATTGGTCTCTTTTCTTCCCTTAAGGGAGGAACTAAAGGAACCACTCAGGGTTGGGAAACCACTGTCTCTTTAGGTCTATACACTTGTTTTATCTTTGGAGGCACAAAAAGAATCATTTGATTGTCTCGTGGTCTTTTATACAATATGGGTGGATGAACTCCAACATATTTACCTTAGTTACTTGGAAGGGTATTTGCTTCAGGCATGGGTTGTTCCATAATTGGTGGAGGAGGAGGAACAACCATGGCCTTATCATTTCTAGGAATATTGGTAAGAGATAACTCTATTATGCACTTTGCCTTTGTAGAGAAGGGGGATTTTCTACTCACAAGTCTCTTTGTTCTCAAGATCTATCCCAAGGAATGAATTGCCCTAAAATAGCTCAAGGAATAAATCTTAATCAATGGAATACAAGATGAGATTTCAAGAATCAGAGAGAGTAGATCACTGAGGTTTTCTAAGCAAACCTACGAGATTTTGGCCAAAGGACGTCAGCATGACATACAGATGCTAGCACGACACGTTGGAGTCCTCGAGGTGCACTAGCGTCTTGTACAAACTAAAAACTAAGAATGTCATAGAAAACAACAGAGCAACTACTACTCTAACTGTTAAGAAATCTTGGAATGCAAGAAAGTAACAAAGAATAACAAAGTTGAAGTAAAGTAAAGTAAAGTAAGTAAAACATAAATGATAAAGATAAGGGGAAGAAAGAGAATGCTTACAACATCCCAAATGATGAAGCCTCCAACAAGTAGATATATTAAACACCTATACACATACTTGACCGAGGGAAAAATGTTGGGGCTGTTTAGGGGTTTTCTTCAATCAAACCCTCATTTTGGTGTTCCCACCTCCACAGACAACTAGATAGATAGAGATAAATAGTAAGCAAAAATGAAATGAATGTGAGAGTGATAAAAGAAAACCAAGCTCAAAGAGGAGAACCCTGTCATGAAATAGAGATGCAATAGATTGGGGATGTGAGAAATCCTGAGATGCTCAAAGACACAAGATAAGAGAGGTATCACCTGCAACGCTTAAGGAAGTCAGAGAGAGAAAGATAGCCGTGAGAACCAAGAGAGTTGTAATGAGTGTCATAAGAATGTGAGAGTGTTGTTGTAGTGAGTTGTAGAAAGTTGTGCAAGCTTAAGAGAGTGAGCAAAGAGAGAAGTAATGTCTACGAAAGGAGAAGAGAGTTCAAGAGAGAAGCCAAGAAGTTAGAGAGAAAAATTCCAAAGAGACCAGAGAGAGATAGAATGAAAGAGATAGATTTAAAAGAGAAAATAAGAGGGAGAAAAAGGTTCTCGATCCATTATAAGGCATCTCGAGTCGTTACCACCAACAAAAAGTAGATGACAAGTGGCAAGGCACTCATAAAACATAGAAGAATTTGAATTAGCAAAGTGAAAGGGACCTTGATGTAGAAAGTTTTCTCAATACTATGTGTCATCCCCAAATTAAGAAATAACATAGAAGAATTATTACATGGAGAGAAGAATGTAAGGATTGATTGCTTCAAGAGAAGAATGCATACAGAAGACAAGGAATCAATCAATGTCAAAGAGAGAAAGAATTATATACTCAAGATGAAGAAGATGCAGTTCTTCAATTAGTCCACTAGTATAAAAACATCGATAAAGTACTAAAAAAATTACTAAAATATGCTTATAAATGACTAAACTCAGTCACGTGACCATTAGTAGTTTATTACCAATCATATATAAAGCGACCAGATTGATGACTAAACCATTTTTAGTCATTTATTGGTTATTTTGATTGATCAATTTGGTAGTATATTTAGTCATTGACTTAGTCATTCATTGTTGTAATCTAGTCACTTATTTAGTCTTTTTTTTCACTGATATATTTAGTTGTTGATTTAGTCATTGATTGTTGTAATTTGGTCACTTATTTAGTCATTTTTTATTCACTGATATATTTAACTGGTCACTTATTTAGTTGTTGTTTTAGTCATTGATTGCTGGTAATCCGATAACTTATTTAGTCATTTTTTTATTCACTGATATATTTAGTCATTGATTGTTGTTAACTGGTCACTTATTTAATCATTTTTATTCACTGTTCACTGATTTTTGTTAGTTGGTAGTATATTTAGTCAATTTAATTATTAATTGATGTCAATTAGTAGTATATTTAGTCATTTTAATTGATTGATATTTGAGGATTTAAGCATAAAACATAGAAATGCACACTAATCATCAACTAAACACAATAAGACAATCATTGAGAAGGAAAAAAATCAATGAACTTTATTAATAAAAGAAAGATGTTCTAATTACAGCTTAGAAATAGAGTATTACAATTGTTATTTTTAGTCACAAGACTGAAAATATGAGTTACAATATTGCACAAAAATGACTACAAGAAAGAAACTTCTCCAAAAAACTTTTGCAATGATGAAAACGCATGCTTGAATCCCTTCAATGTGAGCACATGCCCCCTTCGTCCCTTAAAACTTCTACAACGTGGGAATCTTCCTAGAGCAAGCTGTAACATGTAGAATCCAAGAAGGAGAGTGTTGATCGTGTCCCATATATGAAGCTCTCTCCTTCAATCAATCAATAATAACCCAACTAGAATCTTTCCTCCTTTATATGCAGCATGCCATCTAATATGAGCAACAAGGTGCTACCTTTTTTGCCATGAATGAAGTTGTGCCTTAATACAACCAACAAAATTACTATTAGTCACAATTCAGAAAGAATAAAAGTGCATTGTATATTGCAAGTTTACAAAAGTCCAAACATACCAGAAAGATAAATCAATTAAAAAATTGTAGCCTTGTCAACAAATGTCTTAAATAGAATGTTCAACATAGGCCTGAAATATGCATATTGAACCCTTGATTTCAGAACCTTGTTCAAAGTTTACGAAAGGTGATATGCTCAGATTATAGCGTGAAGTTGACATTATAGAATGAAGGCTATCAACACTAACTAGAATGAAACAACATTATCAATAGAAATTTCCTGGAAACCAAGCCCAAGAATGCCATTAGACTTAATTAGACAACAAAAATGTCAACCCTAGTTCATGTGTTGTCTAAGTAAAGACCTACACCATGGAAGAATCCATTTATACATAAATTCCAAATTAAGTTGATGAGAAAAGATCTTTGATATCCAACTGGAAAGCCTTAACATCCAAAAATTACTAACATGATGTTTCACAACAAGTTTCTCAAATGTGACATCATCTTTACTTAAGAAATTGGATATTGATCCACTGCCATATTGAATCTCACAACATTCTCCTTCACAAACAAAAAATGATATATATCAATTTTTTAGCAACTTCCTTAATATCCCCATGTAAGCAGACTAAACTAAGTGAGGCTGAGGGTTTGAAGTAGAGTACTATCTTCTTGGTATGTGCTTGACTTTGATGACTTGTATCTTGAATGAAAATAGCAAGCTAGTTGCATAGTAAAATCATTGTTAATCATTGTTACAAAAATAACCATAAAATCCTCTTTAATTAAAATAATCCTTCAAGATATTTCAGTTAATTTCTAAGAGAGCCAATTTCACTATCCAAACAACCATCAATCTGTTTACTATATATAATTTCCCAGAATTTAGAATTGTAATGTAATGAAACTAACCATAATTATTAAAGATTTGACACCAAAATGTAGTACAAAATGAATTTTTTGATATAATGCCTCAAAGAGATGTCATCTCATGGAATGAAATGATATGATTTTAGAATGTGCACAAAATGGATTTTTCAAGGAAGCTCTCAAAATATTTGAATTAATGAAGCACTCTAGAACACCGACATTGTAAGCTTTTCTTGTGTTCTAAATGCGTGCAGTCATGCAGGTTTAGTGGATGAGGGTTGCACATACTTCACACGTCAGTAACCCTTATTGCATTACATATATAGTTCATCATTAGGTGTGCATGGTTGACCTTCGTGCCTGTGATGGCTATCTTGAGGACACCCTAAACATTATTTCTAAGATGCTAGTTAAACCTTTGGTTCCTATGGATCATATATGAATATAGGTTGAGTATTCCAACAACACTGCTTTTTTAGTTGGATCCTAAAAATGTTGCAACTTATGTTCTTCTCTAAAACATCTACGCAGAAGCGGGCAGGTGTGGTGAGGTCAAATAGTAAGGAGATTGATGAAAGATAGAGGAATTAAAAAGATACATGTATGTAGTTGGATTGAAGGGCATAAAATGGTATATGTTTTTTTGTGTAGGAGACAAATCACATCCACAAACATGGGAGATCTATGCAAAATTGGAGAAATTGGCTTGGAAAATTAAGACAGTAGGGTATTTCCAGATTCAAGACTTGTACTTAATGTTGTGGAATAGAAGAAAAAAAATCATTTATTTGCCACCATATTGAAAAGTTAGCAATTTCATTTGGTTTGTTAAACATGGCCCCTGGTACAACTATTAGAGTTATTAATAACCTTTGAGTATGTTCTAATTTTAACACTGCATCTAAATTTATTTCCAAGATTGTTGCATGAGAAATTTTTCTGAGAGATGTGAACCATTTCCATCATTTTAAACAGGGACAATGTTCTTGTGGAGAATATTGGTGATGTTAAATGAAACAATCTAAAAAAGAGGCTTAAACTATAATAATGTGCACTACATCAAATATCTAGTAATAACAAAGGGACATCCATCAAAGCATAATAGCAAGTATTTTTTTTGTCATATGTTGTAGTTACAAGTGCCCTGCTAGACATACATGAAAATGTGGAAGAAATATACACTAGGCAAGCAAAATATTTCAAAAAAATGCCTCAAAGAAATGTGATATTTCATTTTATAGTTTAACTATGATACCGCACCATTTTGACATGCTCCTTGTGGTGATGCGGGATGTTTCTGCTACACCGCACCATTATTGCTCGACCTTTGTGGTAATGCGAGATGTTACCGCTACACCGCACTATGTCTTCTTGGCTCTTGCAGGGATGCATGAGAAGTATTTGATTTACCACCATATCACACATTTATTGCTCAGCCCTCACAGTAATGCAGGATGTTACCACTACACCACACCGTGTCTTCTTGGCTCTTGTGGTATGGCGGTATTATGAAACTTGTCACAACAGTCTTATGAAACTCGTCACAACCATCTACTACCTTGACACAACAGTCTCATGAAACTTGTCAATATTTATGGGCACCTTTTAAATTACATTCAAATCTATAAGGAAACTATCCTATAGGGGTGAAAGTCCCAAGAAACATGGCAATGATTACACCAATAAATAGTTAA
Source organism: Sequoia sempervirens (assembly GCA_007258455.2). Classification (NCBI taxonomy): domain Eukaryota; kingdom Viridiplantae; phylum Streptophyta; class Pinopsida; order Cupressales; family Cupressaceae; genus Sequoia; species Sequoia sempervirens. The sequence continues at coordinate 139,193,830 of VDFB02256132.1, forward strand.
CTAGAAACCATAAATTTTCAATGCATAATGGAGAATATACATCAAGTTAAGTTAGTGAGAAAACATCCTTGGAGAATTGTCATCAAAAGTATGACAATCTAAGAGCTCATAGTAGAAAATCATATACCCTCAAAGACCTAACAATTATAATAGACCTAGTGATGGCTTTTAAAGTCATAAGAATTATCTCATAAGATAATAGATGCAAGAGCATGAAAATAAATTGAGATGGAAGGGAAGATGGTAGAGTTGAAGAATCAAACTTGTAGTGAGAAGGTAGGGAGAACAAAGTAATTTACAGTCAAGAGCATCATGGTAGTTTCTCAAGTGACTATATTTAGGCAAGGAGAGAACTTAGTGACAACATTACCATCAAAACAATAAGGATACTCAAAAACCTACCAAACCTTAGGGCCTATTTCATCACCTTGTAGAGATCTCAAACATGCATGAAAATGTTTCACAGAGACTAAATTAATCTCTATTTTTGATGATCACAAAAAGTAACAAAAAATTAGATTTACAAGTGATGAGAAGAAGTACATGGAAAGTATGTTATGGTGATTTAAAAAAAAAAAAACTTAACCATTAACTATCCAATACAATCTAACAAAATACAAATATACAATGAAATATTATGATTAACAAAATGATAATTTTAATGGTTATCTTAAGGTAGACAAAAAAAATTTGTGCAAGTGAAAAATAACACCCTTAGATTATTCTGAACAAATAACATTTTCAAGCAACATTTTTTTAGATCCGTCCAACTGTACAAAAATAAAATCAAATTTGCAATGATCTCAAAGGTCTGAAGGTTCAATAATCTGATATTTTTAGATCTATTATTGGGTGTATCCTGCATCTCACTATAAAAAAGACCGAATCTTTTTCTCCAACAGGGTAAACACATAGATCATTATGATAAATTTTTTTTACTGTAAAGCTTATTTTTCATAGATTACATGATCCATAAGAAAGTTGTTTTGTTTTGCAAAGTTATCTCTCTTGTGAGACTCCTCTAGCTCTGTTAAAGTGGAGGAATGAGGAGTTGACAAGCTTGATAGGCGATGGAACAAGGAAGCAAGAAGAGTGGGACAAAGTGTATGATTATGATTTGTACAATGATCTGGGAAACCCAAAAAAAGATGGAACAGGGAAGAGAGAAGAGTGGTATAGGGTAGCATGGAGGTCTTAATGATCTATTTCGCATCACCGTGAAGGCCCAACAACAATTGTGTGGTGTTGCGGTGGTTGTGCAAAAGTTTTTGTGAAGGCTTTGGTGATTTGAAGTGGAACTTGCAACTACAATATCTAATAAAAATCCACTTGGTGATCATTGTTAGAGAGTTGCAAACTGTGAATTGTCCTCTTTCCTATAGGACTAAGAAAGGAAGAACACTATCAAACAATGATTGAATCATAACAAACAGTCCAAAAATAATGAAAGCTACTGTCATTTGCACATGGTGATTGAGAACACAATGAGTAAGAAGTAAAAGAGCACTGGATCATAGCACTGCAAAATGGTCATGAGTTATGCAATGAACTTTACTGTTCTTTTGATCACAAAGGAGATCAAGATAATAACCAACATACTGATGTGCACAGAGAATGTTCATGGAGTGCAAACTTCCTTACAAAGCAATTACCACACAAAGTTTGAGATGAATTGCACCTGCTATTTTATGTTGATATGGATATGTTCTAACCTACAGTTAATTTTTGTACCATAATAGATAGGATAAATAGTTATCCATATACCATTGTTTCATATTTTAAATTGCTATATCTTATCCTAGGATCAAATCACAGGGGGAGTCTATACATAAGACACCATTGTTTCAAATTCAAAATTGTTGGCTCTTTCACAATTGTTTGCTTCATTTATTTGATCTAAGACAGCCAACTGTATAGAAGATGCTCTCAAAATCACAGTAAAATCCTTTATTCCGGGATGATTGTTTAGAATCTTCCCAACATAATAGTGAACAAAAGGATCATTCATTAACCTGAACTTTGCAAGAGTTTCATCAAATTCTACTTTTCCACTCTCTTTTCCATTCTAAATTTTATTCCCAATTTCATCCATGAAGAACTTCCTCAGCTTGTGGATCCTGCTATTAGCCATAACTTTACCTTGTTGCATGAAGGTTTGAGGTATGGGTTTTGAAAACCTTGTTTTTTCCCATTCAAACAAGCCTAATTGGGCCTAATTCTAAGCGTAGCAACAAGAATTTGACCTTTATGTTCCAAAACACCCCCACCTGCAAATTTGGTATGCTATCAAATGCCATAAAGGGTACTTAAAATTGTGTTCATATTTTGGGTATGAGTTCTGGTTTGGAAATTATGTTGGGAAAACCAATTGTGGAGTACTACTAGGGGAATAGGAAGATTGTGAGAAAAACCCACCAAATTAAGGTTCCAAGATTGAAAAGTTTGATTGGTTGAGTTAGTATCAAGATTATTCACCCTGCTTCACATCAACAACCAAGCCCAAAATTACATTTACGAGGTATGCATTCTATAGGGACCTGAATGCCTTATTCATTACACCCACAACCTTTACGCCCATAACCATATTTAGAGACAAGTTTAAAGCTAGAGCCATAATGTGTTTGCAAATCTTGAGAAGGAGGATCTTCATAGAGAGAATTATTTCAGCAATGGGGATTATACTCCTCTTGGGATCACCATCAACCTTTTTGACAGGACTGCCAACATTAGCCTCTTCAACAAAAGCATGATCATCTTCCTCAGAGGGGGGAGGATCAACATTAAGAACATTACAATTTGTGTTCACATTATCCTGTGATGTAGAAGAATAATCATCTTTGATAGTAGGTTTGGATGATGTTATCGGAAGGTCTAAGTGGATCAAGCCGACTTTATATTCTCTAATGAAGAATTTTGTAAAGTCTAGAGAACCCCAATCATCACCAAGACATGCATTCTTTGGAGAATTAGGAGTAGACTTAGGATTTCTTGCTTCATAAGGGTCTTCTTCAGGGACATCTTCCTCAAGAGTATCCTTTGCAACATGGGTACTGCTGGAGTAGACATCAACACATTGGAAGACACTTAAGGGACAAAAGTAGGCACAACCAAATCCTGACCAACAACTGCCATCTCACATAAGTGTCTAGTATTAGGGTTAGCCCTGATTGTGACTACTTGATTTTTATGAATGAACTTAATAGATTTATGTAAGGTAGATGAGACTACACCCATAGCATGAATCCATGGTCTACTGAGAAGTAGATTATATGGTAACTTTTCTAACGTAACATATACAAGGGTGGGTATGATAACATGCCCTAACCTCAAAGGAAAGACTATCATGCCTAGGGCTTGCCGATTGACATTATCAAACCTATGAATGCACAAGGAAGAAGCAACAATAGAAGATGAATCAATTTCAATTTTACACAACATATCAATACTACACACATTGAGAGATGAACCAATGTCAATGAGAGCACATCTAATGCTAATATTATTTATGCTAACTATGATCATTAGAGGCTCTACTTGCTTCTGCACTTCTGGCCCGCGGGAGCTCTTGTAGATAAAACATAATATTCAACGAATCCACACGAATATGAGCTATCAATGCATTAACATCTGTTGGTCTAGCTAAAGAAGGAAAGAGAATCTTTTGCAAGGCTTCCTGAAGCATACCTTGATAAATCAAAGTAGACTAAAGCAAGTCCCATAGTGAGATCTTGGTCGGAGTAACATGGAGTTTCTTGATAAGATCGTAATCACCAAGTGCTTTATTTGTAGGTTTAGGTGCTTGAGGAAGTCTTAGTTGAGGTGGTAAAGAATTGGGTTGATCAATAAGAGGGAGCCTTAGAAAGATTAGGAGAGACACTATCAAATGGAACACCATTAACAAAACAAGTTCTTTTAGGAGAAGGACTAGCCGAAGTTAGATAAATGACCAGTCTCTTAGGCCTTTGGGGGGTGGCCTAGGTCAACATAAAAAATTATAACCTACTATATGTGAGTAATTCAAAAAATTTAAAATTGGGTCAACCTAGGTCAACATAAAAAATTATAAGAAAATGAAAAATACATTTTATACCTTTAATTCAAAAGACCATAATTTTTTTTAAAAAAACCATGATTTTTTTGTCTATACACCCCTCCAACTTGAAATTTTTTTATTATTTTTTCACTTTTACATAAATTTGTTTTACATATTTCTAGACTTTTCCATGTGATTAGAAACATTGAACCAAACATTTTGTGATTGTCAACTAGAAGATAAAAACATGCATTGCTCTTTCAAACTCTTGTTTTGCATTTTTTTAACTACAAAGTATGATAAAGATAGGGTTTCTCAAAAAAATAAATTCTAAACTTCTTAAACTCTATCTATAATTCCTATTATCATAAACTTAAACTTTATTTAGTTTTAGGGTAGAGGTTAAGTTTTTCTTTTGCTTTTTTATTAGACCCTAAACTTAATCGTCAACTAAGTTTTCAAGTTTAAGGTTAGGGTTTTATATGTTTTATATGGGGTTGGTTTTTTTTTTTAAAGTCTCTTACAGGTTGTTAAGGTTAGGTATTTAAAATATTATTTTTAAGTAAATCTAAAGGTTGCAACCTATTGGTGTTTGTTTAATATTATTTTATTTTTTATTGATTCTAGTCGTAACAAGTATGAATATATTCAATTTCATTACATATTTCATCATGTCATAAGATATTTTGCATGGACTGTATCACAGTCTAATTCCCAATCCAATTTTTTTGAAATAATTTTATAAAAAAGATAATGGTGGAAGAATCAACCATTCAAATGACCCCTTACAAGGTTTCCAAGACCATGAAATGAAACCTTGCACAAATATGTGTCTTATGGATGTGACCAAACAAGCAAGGTTCACACTTATTTCTTAAGAAAGTAAGGTGGAAAAAGATAGAACCACCTGGAGAAAATTGACCCAATCTTTTAATGAGTGCGATGATGATCATGATGTAACAACAATCGTTGGTGATAAAACAAATATGTACCATCAAAGCATGATTCAAATTTTTCTCATGCCACAACTTGTTTCACACAACCACCAAAGAACTCTTTTAAAAATCCTTATAATAGTAGTGGAAGGGTGAATGCTTTTTTTTCACCTTGCACTACCCCTGGGTGTAATCATCATTGGAGAACATAAGATGGAAAAAATGTTCATGCATAGACAAACAAGACAATAAAAAACTTTGATATTACTTTAAATCTTATTCAACATTGTTCAATCTCATTATTGGTAGGCCATGTTTGATGCCATTAGTATTTTAGGTCCTAGTTTCAAGGACTCACCATCTAAGATCCTTAAAGTTGACATGTTGATGGAGGCAATGCAATATGTTACCAAGCTAGTTATTGAGCATTACAAGCATTGAGAGATTAGAAGTAATAGTATTATGTTTGATGGATGGATTGATTTCAAAAATTGAATATTTATAGACTTTCTTGTTGCATTCAAAAGTGGCACAATCTTCTTAAAATAAAAAAATACATTAAAAAAATGAAAACAACCCACTTATTTTCACTTTTTTATGATAATATGATGGAGGTTGGACCACAATATATAGTCTAGTTCATCACCAATGACAAAAAAATTGTGTGGCAACATACAAGCTTCTCATGGAGAGCATCTCACATTATTTTGGAGCCCATGTGCAACACATTGCATTGATTTAATCCTTAAGAACATTGAAAATTCAATTGGATTAAATCTATAATAGAGAAGAGATCCATCACCAAACTCATATACAATCACACTAGGGTATTAAACATGAGAAAATTCAATTAAGGAATGGAGCTTATAACACCATAGTAACAAGGTTTGCCACTAATTTCTTGGAAATTCAAAATATATGTTCCCAAAAGATCAACCTCACATACATGTTTGATTCATCGAATTGGGTACTTATTCTAGTTAGATGGATGTGATCACTATTTCACATTTTTTGGTTGATTCTACATTTCGAATGAACAAGGAAGCGATTATGTAAATTTTAGAACCCTTGGTCCAAAATGCAAAATGATGAGAGGAGATTCATCCTAGCTTATGAGAACATCAATGTTAGATGGGATCACCAAATGCATTATCATATCAATGTTGCAAGCTACTTCTTGAATCCTTCTATCTATTATAGTCTATCATTCAAGAAGAATGGAGAAGTGAGTGCAAGGTTGTTCAAATGTATTTACGTTGCAAGTATGAGCAGTTGGTGTTGTCATTGGTCTCAACTGTATGAGAAGAAGATTGTTGCAAGATTATGTGATGCTTTGATTAGTTGCATTATGTTGTTATTTGTAAGCTACTAATGTCAACCTCTAGTGTTGTTTTGATAAGATTTTGTCTATGGTGGTGATGATGAGGATGTGTTCTTGGTGCTCAATTTCCACATGCTTTTGACAAAATTTGATAAAAAGAGGAAACAATGAGTTGCAATATGTTTTGGGTTGAAGATTAGTGTTTCATATATGTTGATTAGAGGTGTTCAGAGGTTTTGTATTCAAAATTTGGTGTGCTAGATCATTGTGAGGAAGAAGTTGTGTTCATCAGTGTGTGAACAATGTATTACAATGGTGTCTACGAGAGATGTTCTTTCTCCACGTTTCTCCGCAGTTTGGTTTTAGGTCTTTTGCATTTGAAGGCGTGTTGATAGTGTTGATATCTTTCTTCAATCAAAGTTGCTCAAGGTTTGGTTCTTTGGAAGTTAGTTTCTTAAGTTGTAGTGTATGAAATAATTGTCTAAGTGTATTCGGTGAGAGATACATTCTTCAGGAGAAATATGTTGTGGGGTGAAGCCACAATAGTGGTTTACAATTGAAGTGAGGAAGGAAAACTCACAAAAAATGAATGCATGGAAAAAAACTTGATTTTAGGGGTTCAATCGAACCCATTAGGGGTTCACTATAACCTGGGTTCGGGCGAACCCTTTTAATACTTTCTCGCCAAAAAAGCCATCAAAACCCCTTATAAAAGGGGGGTTCGAATGAACCTTGGTTTGAACGAACCCCCCTTATTCCTCATCCCCCCCTGAGACACAAAAAAACCTAAATTTTAGCACTTGGAGCTCGGGTTGAGGATGAAAATGGAGGAATCTTCACAAACCCAGCTGTAATCAGGTAGTCCTTGAAATGAGCTATCCAACGAATATAATTTTAATATGTTTTGGTTTTATTACGTATTTATTTTTTTAGTTTTATTAAACATAGGTTTTTCATCAAAAATGAAGGTCTTTGTTTTGCACATGTGGAAAAATAGCATATTATAAAAAATTTTTGGAAAATATGAGTGCACCAGATATTGAATTCCTTGATCTAGCAAAAAAAATAAATTGAATTTCAATATATACAAAAAATTTTATGCATTATACAGCGGTATGTTTGAATTGTAATTGGTTTGACTTCAATACTTGATTAAAGAAAAAAACTCAATAAAAAACTGTCTAACCAAGTGGAAGCACTAGATATCGGAGTTACAAATCTAAATTTGAAAGAATTAGAATTTTATCCTTCATGGAAAAAAAATTATGCATTATACTGCGTCACTTTTTAAAAATCATGTTTTTTGAAAAAAACTAGTTTTTGTGGGAGATGGAAAAAGAAGTGCAATCTGATTCCAAAAATTTTGAAAAAAATATTTTTAGAATCTATAGACAAAATGTGACGAGACTCTAGTTTGCATCATCTTCAAATTCTTCACGGTTTAATCGCTATAGGTGCTCGAATGTGAATATTTAGTTTAAAAAAATAATTTCAGTGTCTAGTTTGGCCAAAAATTGTAAACCACTATTGTGGGATCACCCTGTGAAGGAGTTTGTTAGTTTTTAAGGTACTTATGGAATATTCTAGATTGTGTTCAGGTTACATTTGTTTTTCGTAAGTTGTTGAATCAAATGAGGCATGTTCTTAAGAGTTTAATGGTGTTTACACGGGTAACAACCAATCTTGGCGTTTACACTAATTACGGTGGATATTTATTATTTGTAGAAGTGTGTTGTAGAATGGTGTTATAGTTTTGGGTCCTAGATAAAGAATGGTGTGGTCAAATTTCACTTCTATCTACCACATAAGTGTTTTGGTGCCGAACTAATTTGAATTTACACGGTTGAGGTGCATAGCTGACCTTGGGGAATGTTTTCAAGGTTGAGGATGATATAAATATGAGTTGATTTGTTGAGGATTGGAAAGATAGACAAGGATGAGGTGAATGATGTGAATTACAGAGTGTTAGGGTGCAAATTTGAGAAGTGCAGTGTGAGATTTCATGTGTTAGATTGTTGGATGTAGTGAGCAGAAGGTGTCTATAATTCTTTAGTTATGTTGTGAAGGTGTTGGTGATATTGTGGTGGATTTGTTTGTTGCATTGAGATGAATTTATCTATGTAACATTCCTCTTTATCTTCCTTTCTATTTTGGTAGTGAGCCCTTTGTACTCGATATTGATATTACATTATATTGTGAGCTAATTCTCACCATGGTTTATCCCATCTTAGGTTTTCCACTTAAATTTGGTGTTCTTTTGTGCATGGTGTTGATTTGTTTCAGTTTCTATTATTTACCTTTCATGCTAAATCATCATAATAGATTAAGGGTTAATTGTATTAATGTGGATTGGAATGTGTATGAGGGTTTTGAAGCTTTAAGGTACAACTAATTCACCCCCCCTCAGTTATCTTGTGCATTCAACAATTGGTATAAGAGCAAGGTTCCTTGGAAGAAATCTTAACCACTTAAGGTAGATCTAGGATTGTGCACAAGAAAGAGATCCCTATATTTGATGGAACAGATCATGCATTTTGAAAGACAAGGATGGAAGGCTTTTTGGTTTATCTTGGGTATGATGTCTAGAAGTCTGTTAAGACTAGATACACTAAACCTACAAATGGTCCAAGTACTGTTGATGAGATCAAAGCCTATGACAGTAATGGTAAAGTAAGGTACACTCTCTTAAATAGTCGTACAAATTCTGAATTGGTGAAAGTGATGAGTCTAAAAATTGCTAACACAATTTGGAAAAAGTTAGAAAGCATTTATGTAGGAAATGATAAGGTCAAAGAAGCTAAGATGCAAAATTTGAAGATCATGTTTGAGAACTTGTAGATGTCTGAAGAAGATAATGTTACAAGATATATGCAAAGGGTAGATGAAGTTGTCAGCTCCATCAGAGGTTTTGGTGGTGAACTCAAAGAACCAAAAGTGACAGAAAATTCTTAGAACTCTTCCTGAATCTTATACTCATAAAGTTTCTACTATTGAGGAATTTACAAATCTGAATCAATATACTAGAGATTAGTTGTATGGCTCTTTAACTACCTTTGAGATGAGGAAATTTGGTACAAATAGTAGTGCAAAAGTTGAAATTGCTTTTAAGGCTAGTGAATCAGAGGAGATCAAGGAATCAGATCAAGAGGATCTTGATGATATAGAAGCCAACTTTGTAAGGATAATGAAGAAGGATACTAGTAAGTACAATGGTAAGCTGCCTTTCAAATGTTTCAGTTGTGGAAAGATAGGCCAGTATGCTTTAAGATGTCCAAACAAAGCATGCAAGTATTTCTGATGATGAATCTGATTATAGAGATGATTATGATGAATGCTTGTTCATGACTTTAAAAGATGAATCTATTTTTGCTAACTCTAAGAGATGTATGAAAGGAATCCCTCTGGAGACAAAGAATAAGACTAAAGGTACTTTGGTTTTTGTTTTTCATGCTAGACAAGAGAAGAACTATTGGATCATTGACAGTGGATGCTCTAATCATATTGTAGACATCCAAATTTGGACACTTCCATTTGTCCAAATTTATCCCTTTTCATCTAAACATCATCTTATTTGCATTAATTAAGTAATATTGCTATTATTTAGTTAATACCCTTAATTCTTTTAAAATCCCTAAGGTATTTAGTTAATAATCAAATACCTTACCCTTTATCACCACTTTTCTCAAATGAATTAAATAAATAACACATTTATTTAATCCTTCATATGTCACATCCTCCATCATTTTCGTCTAATATTAATCAACCTCCTAATCTCATCATTAGGGATGTGCACATGTCTAATCTATGATTAGGACATGTCACATCCTCCAACTTTTGCAAGTTGGCTTTTAATCTTCATTAGCCACTAATTATCCTCTAATTACTTATCAACTAAGCCTAATCAGTACCTTGGTCAACACTCCCCATCCCCCAAGGAATTTTTAATTCATTTTTATTCATCCAAGGCTCCTCTCTTCCCCATGTGAATTTTTTATTCACTTTTATTCCTCCAAAGAATCTTCTCTTCCCCATACAAATTCCAGAACCTTTGACTTGTCACATCACATGTGCCAAAGTCTTCTAGAATCTTTGACTTGTCACATCAAGTCACATGTGGGTAAGTACTTACCTTTTTAAGCACCTTGTTTTATCCAAGGTACTTCTCACCTCTCTTTTTGAGAACCTTGTCTTGTCCATAAGATCTCCCAATCATGTGAATTTTTAATTCACATTTATTCACCCAGGATTTTCCTCTTCCCCATGTGATCATTGAGAGGTCACATCATCCCTTTTCCAAGGTACTTGCAAGTACCTCCACATCATTTGTACCCTCTCCACCTCATGTGTCCTTGTGACACATCATCTGCCACATGGAAAGATGTGAGGGCTTGTGAGTCCTCAACTCACCACAGCCCTACATCTTGCCCATGGTGGAAAAATCTCAACCGTCCATCTTTTTAGGGCTTCTCTCCATAAAATGAAAGATTTTTCTTTCATTTTCTCATTAACACATTCTCATTCAATACTTCTCATTCAACCAATTTTATCTCTCAAGCTCATACTTGCATCTTCTCATATCCACCATTGTTGCACACCTTAATCTTTCATTGCATTCATTTGGCTCATCTTCTCAACTACCCACTTTGTTCATTTGAATCCTCATCTTGCATACATCATTTTACATCCAATTTCATCACATATTGCCATCGAAGGAACACACATAATCGACAATCTAGGGCCAACCAAAGGATCAACTCTAACAAGGTAAAATCTGCTCGTGTTTATCTTTCTTTGTTTTTGAGTTCAACTAGGCTAATTGTGAGGTGTCTGTGTTCTTTTCTTCTCTTTTGCATCTTGTTTTGCATGGTTTAGGGTAGCTCAAGATCGTTGGTTCACATTTCTGGCACGACTGGTGGGACCCACAAACGGGTTCCATCTTTTCACATTTTATGTTGTTTAAGTTCTTTGCAAGTTTAGGTCGCATAAGGGAAAACCTGCCCAGGTGGGGCAAACTTGCCCCTACAGAAGGGTGACCTTGCCCAAGGAACTAGTTTTCTGTAACTTTGTTTGCTCACTGTTTGCTGCATAAGGGTGACTTTTCCCAAGGAACTGGTTGTCTATAACTTTATTTGCTCACTGTTTGCTACAGAAGGGTGACCTTGCCCAAGGAACTTGGTTTGCTATCTATTTGCTGTAGAAGGGAAGCCTTTCCCAAGGAACTGAGTTTTCTGTAACTTTGTTTGCTAACTGTTAGTTGTAGAAGGGTGACCTTTCCCACCCTAAACTGTGTTTTTTGTACTATTTTCTAACTGTTTTTTGCAGAAGGGTGACCTTGCCCACCCTGAATTGTATTTTTTATACTGTTTGCTAATAGTTTTCTATAGAGGGGCAACCTTGCCCTCTAGAGGGGCGAACCTGCCCTAAGCAGAGCATTTTGGGAGGTAAAACGATTGTTTTAGCTTCATTTTAGCTTCAATTTTTTGTCGTTTTCATATTCTAACCCCTTAACATCATCTATTTGCAAGGGTATTTATATTTTTTGCAAACATTTATGCAACCTATTTCGTAATTGATGAAGAACGAAGGATAAAACAGCTAACATTTGCTTGCAGGACAATCTGTTTACTTAGTTGTTTAAAAATTTCCTTGTTGTTTTTGTTAATTAATCTAAGAACATAGTTTAACTAGGGGGAAGTAAAATTTGTTGTTTGTTGTGTCTATAAAATCTATTTTTTGTGTTACCCAAGGAGGCATTAGTTGTTCATGCTTTCCCCTTGCACTTCGTGTGAGCCTGGGGAGTAGCTGAAAATGATTACTGCCTTCTTTTTAACAGGACCTGCTTGGGGATTTCATCACCCCAAGGGATGATTCCAACCACGCATACCGATGAGGTATAGAAAGGGGGGAGAGCCAAAGTTGTACCCCAATCCAGTCATGTTATGTCTGGCAGAGCGTTGAAGCTAGGGTGATACCTAGCTAGATATGAAGAGTTGGTCTGAGCCTTTCAGTATCTCGCTGGGGTTCTTGACTCACGCTTGTGATGGGCTGGTGTTCACGGTTGTGCCTCATGTACCGAGATTATATTAAGGACTCCCTAGAATCCTTGTGCATCCTAGATAAAGCACTGTGTTGGCCATAGCCTTAACACTAATCATAGGATTGTGCTTGTTTGAAGTGTCTTCTTGTGGGAAACTAGTAAACCTTTTGACAAGTCAGCCTTTTTGCTTGTTGTTTGTTATATTTTAAGTCCTTGCCATAGTCATTTCCATCCAAGTCAAGTCCCAATTTTCTATAGAGGGGTGAACTTTCCCTATAGAGGGGTGACCTTGCCCTGTAGAGGCACGACCTTTCCATGTAGAGGGGTGAACTTGCCCCCAAAACAGTCAATTTCACCCTTGTTCATCTGTCCCAAGCACCTGTTCACCCGTTTCAAACACTCGTTTATCCATTTCAAGCATTCATTTCCCATTTTGAGTACCCGTTTACTCATTCCAAAACTTCATTTCCTCATTCCAAACATCCATTCCTCATTCCAAACAGGCATCCCCTCGATTCAAACAGACATCCCCTCGTTCTGAGCATCTATTTGCCAATTTCGAGTGTTCATTTCCCACCTCTAACTGAATAGGTGAACTTGCCCTGCAGAGGGGAAACCTTGCCCTCAAAAGGGGCATACATTCCTTTGCCTTGTAGAGGGGAAAACCTGCCCTTACAGAGGGGCAAACCTACCCTCCAAATGACCAATTTCACCTCCCGTTCAGTCATTTTGAGCACTCATTTGCTCGTTTCAAGCACCCATTTGCTCGTTCCAAGCATTCGTCCCTTGTTTTGAACATCCATTCCTTGCTTCGAGCATTCATCCCCTCAACCTGAGTCTTCATCCTATCGTTTCAAGCCTCCGTTCCCCCGTTTTGAGCATACGTTTGCCTGTTCCGAGTGGTTGTTTCCCTGTTCTGAGCATCCATTAACATTTTTCGTAAGTCATTGTTTCATTGACCAAACCACATAGGTGATTCTTAGAACATCATTATATTCCATATCTATCATCAAATAATCCATCCCAATCATCTAGACTTCATTTTGAGGGTTTTGATTTTTATGTCAAAACTTTTGGAGGCCATAACTTTTGATTCGGGTGTCTAATTGGGCTGAAATTTTACAGGTGGTTGCGTAAAGAGGTGGAATGTGGATTCGCAACCCACCTTGAGTCGGTCAAACCCCATTTTGACACATTTTTGGGGCTTCAAACTTTCATCTTGACCCTCAAAATCGCAATTTAGTATTTTTTTTCAGTTTTTGAAAAATTGTTTTCGTTAATAACTCGGAATGCATGTATCATATTTGGGATGTTAGTTGGAAATTCATCCTATCTTAGTTTTGGGTATTTTTTGGGAAAAAACTAGACTCTCAAAGGTATGCCTGTGAAGTTTCCTAAAATGACAAAATTTGATAATTTTTGAAAACTGCCAAATCTAGGAAAAATTTGATTGTCAACACCTTCCGTCATCTAGTTAAAACCCTTGAACTTGGTTTAGAATCAATCCTATCATATCTAATCCCAATCTGAGCTTTGGTCCATCTACATTCTCCCAAGGTCATTCGTTCATCATTCGAATCATATAGGTATATCATCCAGAAGCATCTCTAACTCACACAACCCTTATTGTTTTCTCAATCCAAATCCTCTGAACTTCGTTTGAAGTTATTATCCAAATTGACCTAGGTGTCTGAATCTAATCATGATCGTTAACATCTGCTTAGGATTGTCATCTATCCTGAGTTTTTCAATCATTGTCGTCGGCCCAATCAATCTGCTTTCAATCTCAAGGTGGATTTGGTGCCACAATCATCCATTTATCCTTTAATCCGATCAATTAGTATCCTAAATCACCTAGGGTAATCTCTAAATGAGGTTTAGAATCCCTCTTGTCATCGTATCTGATTCATCACTTGATCTTATCAATCGTTCCATCAACCAATCTAATCCAATCACATCCCTATCCAATCACCTCTGACCCAATCAATCTGCAACCATCTCGAGGTCGCTTCAGTGTCGTAATCATCCTTTGATAATCAAATCCAATCATCAGAATCCATCCCATCACATCATCCAATCATCCTAATCTGAGCTATAATACAATCCCGATCTGACCTAAATCTTGATTTGATCTTTAGTCTGTTTCCACCCAAAATCCTTGATCCATCTTATTTATCCTTTCATCATCATAAATCCTTATTCTCCATCAATAGTAATAAAGGGAAACCCTAATTACGTTGATGACGATAACGAAATCCTTGTCGATCAAGAGGTATATGACATTGATCCCCTTGATGCTATCATTGCTAGTAAGCTTTCCCCAACCACTTTCCAAAATCCAATCCCCCCTCCTAGCTATCCCGCTACGCCTTCATCCGCACCTAATAATGCTCCTTATGCTACCTTTGACAAGGGATATCCATTATCTTCCTCACTTGCATCTCCACCATATCCTCCCTCTACATCATCTTCTTATCCAACATCCATTTCTTCTTATCCTAATATAGTATCCCAACATCACTATTATAATCCCCCATCCACATCCACATACCTCAATCCTTCATCCACATATTCCCACTATCCTAATCCTACATTCACACCTTCATATCCTAATCCAACATCCATATTTTCTTATCCTTACCAACATCCACATCTTCTTATCCAAATCCAACATCCACATCTTCCTATCCTAATCCACCATCCACATCTTCCTATCTTAATCCACCATCCCAATCCTCACATCCTAATATGTTGTCCCAATACCTTTATTACAATCCACCACTCACATCCTCTTGTCCTAATCCACCGTCCATGTCTTCCTATCCTAATTCACCATCTCAATCTTCCCATCCTAATCCACCATCCCAATATCCCTATCTTAATTCCCCATCTACTTCCTCCAACATCAATCCACCATCCATGTCTTCCTATTCTAATCCGCTATCACAATAGTCTTACCTTAACCCTCCATCCAATCCTAGTCCTCCATCTCCTCCTCGTCTTCCATCCAATCTCGTTCCTCAACCCAATCCTAGTCCACCAATCCATAATCCTAACCCTCCACCAATCCATAATCCTTCATCCACTCCTACCTCACCATCTAAGCCTAGAGTATGCACAATTCTCACTCCTAAAGTTCTCCAAGGTCTTATGACAAAAAAGACATCCCCAACTCCACCACTTGAAGTTGTGGAACCATGCCATCCCATTCCATCATCCACGGTTGCTAGTGATGAGACCCTTCCCCAACCCACATTTATCATTGATGCTACCACCCCTAGCACCACTCAAACCATTGAAACCATCACATCCATTGAATCCACTGAGTCTCCATCTCCTACTCTGAGATCTTCCAAGCCCATCAAAGATAGTCATCCAATCCACTCCTTCTACTCCTAGATCCTCCCAACCCATCGCAGATCCGCAAAATCCAATCCACTCCTACCACTCCTAGTATTATCGAAATCAATCCCCTTGAACTTCATGAATCCTCCATCCTTCAATCTCCCCCACTTAAGGAGTCCCTCCAACACTCTGTCATCTAGCCACCCGCACAAGCTGAGTCATGCCAAGAGCTTGATCCAAAGCATGCCAACACATCCCCTTCTCCACATCAAGATCTTGTTGTCCTGTCTAATCCACCTCAAGATCATAGTCCTTCATCCACTTTAGCCAGCGATCCCCTTGTAATTCATGATCTGATCACTTCGTCACATGAACCCTTATCACCCACTACCACAAATCCAGATCCTATCATGTCACCTAATCCCTCTCTTGATCCCTTACCACTCACTCCTCCTAAGCAAGATGTTGCTACCCCATCACCTCCATCTCATGATCCTCCATTTCCACCTAGACCTACTACCCCCATGTCACTTTTATATCCCCTTGGTACTCTCACATTCTTCTATGGTGGTCTCCTTGCAAAAGAAAAACAAAGCATATATACCACCCATCATCCTCCATCTAATAACAAACTCGCATAATTCTTCCAAAATAACAAAAATCCTGTCATGGATCGAATGCTTAAGAACATGAACTATCAAGGAAAAGGTCTAGGCCTTCATGAGCAAGGTATTTTAGAGCCCATCCAGGTCAAAGAAAAAATCTATACACAAGGTCTTGGACATATCTCTCAAGACTCACAATCTAAAGATGTTGGTACAACCTCTGTACATCCTCAACGAGCCTCTTCCAAAAGAAATATAGGCTCTTCCCATTGCTCCACCAAACCATTTTCTGCCATCCCCCCTCCTCCATCGTATCACCTCAAAACAACCATCCATATTCCTCCCTCATTTGCTCCATCCATTTTGGGTCCTTATGTCCCTCCACCTACTACGTCTATTTTGGGCCCTTATATCCTAAAATCACCTCCTCCGTCTCATCCTATTTATCCTTCTATCCATCCATCACCTATCCATATCACCCATCATACACATCCCACTTTCATATTCCCTAATCAGTATCAACAAAGGCACGTGCCTACACATCCTCCATCCCCATATCATCCCCAAAATACAAGCTCCATCACTCCACATCATCTATCTCCTCACACACATCCCACTGTTATTAAAAGCACTTTGGGTGTTAATGTGAAAATGCATAAATATAAATATCCACATGAATCTAAAGCTCCTCATGTCCCCTTGAAATGACATGTTGAAGAAAAGAAAAATAAAATCCAAAATCAAAATCATACCCACAGGCCACAAAGGCCCACCAAAGCAAAGATCAAAACTATGTGGATCCCAAAGAAAAAAGATGCAATTCCTTCAAATGAAAAATCTATAATAACATCATCAAAAATTTTTGATCCAAAAGCTAATCACATATCCCTTCCATCTCCTAAATCTATTTTGGGTCCTTATGTCCCAAAATTCACTATCTCATCTCCTCCATTATCCCCACATCATCCATCCATTAATCCTCCTATCATTTCACATCCACCACCATATGTGCCAATGTTGGTCTTGAACTCATCATCCCATCACACACCTACCCCATCATTCCATCTATATCCTTTCCAACATCCCATCCATTACCCCACATATCTCCCCCATCAAATCCCTTTAATCCATTCTCTTGCATAATCCATTTATCCTAATAAGGTTGTACCAACATCCAATGGTCACTTCACATATGGGCTCTTAATACTTCATAGGGAGCTTGATGCATGAGTCCTCCATCCATCTCTTTATCACATGTCTTCTACATCCACTTATCCACATTCTATCTAAAAAATCCAGAAAAAATAAAAAAGTAAAAAAATTAGAAAAAACAAAAAACAAAAAAGAAGCAAAAAAGAAGAAAAAGTAAAGAGAAATAATTTGTCCAATGGTGAAAACTTGGAAAACAAGCACCTTGGATAAGTACCATGATAAAAACTTGGCAAACAAGAATCATGCATAAATCCCTATCCATCCTTTTCCACACTTGGGGGCAATTTCCTAATATGCATCCCCTCTATCCACTATGCTTCCTGCTACGCACACATCTTCCTGCTATACATCCCCTTCATCTTTTTCCTCCATCCCACCTATCTTACACATCCTACCCATCATATCCCATTTATCTCCAATCCCTTCATCCTCCTTATGATCTTGATCATGACAGGGGCACCTATCTATCCATGCTTTGGACACCTCTTGGTACAAATTCCCTTCATCCATACACTACGGTATTCCTTATCTGCATCCATCTCCCTACATCATCCACCTATCATATCCTCTTCCATTTATCTTCTTTATCTTCCCATCCACTCGTCTTTCGCCCCTCCTACCTTATCACACATGACATATCTAGAGTGGGGGAATCTATCTTCCTTTGTGACATAAGTCCTTGGAAACATCACTCATCCATCATGCCATCCCATCCATCTCCTCATCTTTATCTATCCATCTAACCGACCAATAACCTTTTCCTCACCCAAATCCTTATCTTCCTATCATAACAATTCTTTCCATCTCCTCATCCTTATCCCTATATTCATCCATCATAGCATCCCTTTCATCTCCCCATCCTTAACTTCCTATCCATCATAATAATCCCCTCCGTCTCCCAATCCTTATCTTCCTATCCATCCAAACAATTCTTTCCATCTCCTCATCCTTATCCCTCTATTCATCCATCATAACATCCCTTTCATCTCCCCATCCTTATCTTCCTATCCATCATAAAAAGCCCCTTCGTCTCCCAATCCTTATCTTCCTATCCATCCAAACAATTCTTTCCATCTCCTCATCCTTATCTCTCTATTCATCCATCATAGCATCCCTTTCATCTTCCAATCCTTATCTTCCTATCCATCATATCATCCCTTTCGTCTCCTCATTCTTATCATCCAAATGATCCCTTTCATCTCCCCATCCTACTCTTCCTATCCACCCATCTTTCTCTTCTTATCCGTTCATCCCTATCCTCATCCCATCTTGTAGTCCCTTGTTATTGGTATCTAGCTATAGGCCACTCCCCATGCAATCCAATGTCATCTATCTCATCGTCGTCACTCCTACTTCCTTTGTGCATCTTTCCAATCTCCTATCGCTTCTCATCATTCATCTCTCCACCGTATCATTCTCCCAATTCATCTTTTGATGATTTGGATAACTGTCCCATCCCTGAGCTTTGTTTGATCACCATCATCATATCCAATCCCACAGGTCTATCCTGACTCATCATTTCAGTTCCATCATTTTATCCCCTTATCAGGGTTATCTCATCATCCCTTATCCATTGTTTGTCTTTGGTCTTCTAGTCGAACTACGTTGCCCCTGCGCTTTCACGTAGGCAAGGTTGATCATTTGATCTACCCTCGAGGCTTTTGTCTGTCTTGTCTTTGTCATCTATCATCGGTCTCCATCGTCCTCTTCCCACTTTTATCCATGGTCAGTCGTCAATTTTTTTATCAAACTACAAGGGCTCTACGCTTTCAAGTAGGCAAGGCTAATCTTTGATTAACCCCTGAGCCCCTAGGTCTTTAGGGTGTGTCTGTCTTTTGTCTCGTCTCTCTTATTTCGTGTCATCAAGCTATGCCCTTATCTAGTTGGTTCTTCAAAAACGAGATCCACTAGTATTAGCAAATCCAGTCGGTCCAAAGTATCCTGCGTCATATCAATCTTTTAGTTTAGTATCCATCATCGGTCTCAACATGATGCATCCTTCCTAATAGACCTCATCAATCCCATCCATCCCCTTGATCCTATGGAAAATGACTTTTTGAAATTGATTGTGATCTTTTGATACTTTTGGATTTTGTTTATCACTTGAGCTCCCTATCATCACTTGTCAAGGCCGCTATGATCTATCAAATTATGGTGTGTTTTGATCGGTTAACATAGGGGCATATCTTGATCTCTTTCTTTTTGTTGTCTTCTTGGTTGTCCCACATAGTACCCACCAAGATCCTTGAGGTCTTGTGTTACGCTAGGGCATCCTCTTGTGCTTGTGGTTATCCTTCTTATCTGTTGTGTTTGTTTTATGCATTAGACACGAATTATGCCCTGGTTCTTCAGACCCTAGCATTTTGTGTCTTATGCTATAGCAAAAATCAGTGCTCCGAAAATGGAAAATTGCATTAGGATTTCATTTCATCTCCCATCCCAATCCTATCCTCATCAACTCATATCTCGCACAAATCATCTAATCACATCCTTAGTCTTGTTCTCAACCTTGATCCAATCATCATCATCATCGGGATGTATCCTTCCCTATCCTTTGGTGTTGTTTCGGGATGTATCCTTCTCTCATCAACAACCTTTTTTATCGGGATGTATCCTTCCCTATCCTCATGTTGTTTTGGGATATATCTTTCCCTCATCAACAACACTTTCATCATCATCATTGGGATGTATCTTTCCCTATCCTTGTGTTGTTTCAGGATATATTATTCCCTCATCGACAACACTCCATCCATCTTCACCCCTTTTGGCTTGTCGTTTGATTGGGGAAACATCACCTTTTGTCCTTAAATCCATTTGTGCTTCATTCATCTTCTATCACTTCTCATCCTCTCTTATCCATCACTTTGCATCATCTTCCTCATCTCCCCTTTGCATCATCGTCGCATCCATTTTGAGAGCACACTTGTTTTTTCTTGAACCCGCATGTCCTCTCGAGGGGGCATCCTCAATCCCTAATCTTCATCTTCACCCCATCACCTTTCTTCCCAGTCACTCCTTTGAATGACTCATGAGGCATCTTTTCCAATCTAACCATCTTCTTCTGGATTCTATGTTTTAATATTCTTTGAAATGATGCTACTTCGTAACACCATCTCAAAGAGAGGAAAAATGCAGACATCCAAATTTGGACACTTCCATTTGTCCAAATTTATCCCTTTTCATCTAAACATCATCTTATTTGCATTAATTAAGTAATATTGCTATTATTTAATTAATATCCTTAATTCTTCTCAAATCCCTAAGGTATTTAGTTAATAATCAAATACCTTCCCCTTTATCACCACTTTCCTCAAATGAATTAAATAAATAACACATTTATTTAATCCTTCATATGTCACATCCTACATCATTTTCATCTAATCTTAATCAACCTCCTAATCTCATCATTAGGGATGTGCACATGTCTAATTCATGATTAGGACATGTCACATCCTCCAACTTTTGCGAGTTGGCTTTTAATCTTCATTAGCCACTAACTATCCTCTAATTATTGATCAGTTAAGCCTAATCAGTACTTTGGTCAACACTCCCCATCTTCCAAGGAATTTTTAATTCATTTTTTATTCATCCAAGGCTCCTCTCTTTCCCATGTGAATTTTTTATTCACTTTTATTCCTCCAAAGAATCTTCTCTTCCCTATACAAATTCTAAAACCTTTGACTCGTCACATCACATATGCAAAAGTCTTCTAGAATCTTTGACTTGTCACATCAAGTCACATGTGGGTAAGTACTTACCGTTTTAAGCACCTTGTTTTATCTAAGGTACTTCTCACCTCTCTTTTTGGGAACCTTATTTTTTCCACAAGATCTCTCAATCATGTGAATTTTTAATTCACATTTATTCACCCAAGATTTTCCTCTTCCCCATGTGATCATTGAGAGGTCACATTATCCCTTTTCCAAAGTACTTGCAAGTACCTCCACATCATTTGTACCCTCTCCACCTCATGTGTCCTTGTGACACATCATCTGCCACATGGCAAGATGTGAGGGCTTGTGAGTCCTCAACTCACCACAACCCTACATCTTGCCCATGGTGGCAACATCTCAACCATCCATCTTTTTAAGGCTTCTCTACATAAAATGAAAGAGTTTTCTTTCATTTTATCATTAACGCATTCGCATTCAACCAATTTTATCTCTCAAGCTCATACTTGCATCTTCTCATATCCATCATTGTTGCATACCTTAAGCTTTCATTACATCCATTTGGCTCATCTTCTCAACTACCTACTTTTTTCATTTGAATCCTCATCCTGCATACATCATTTTACATCCACTTTCATCACATCTTGCCATCGAAGGAACACACATAATCGACAATCTAGGGCCAACCAAAGGATCAATTCTAACAAGGTAAAATTTGCTTGTGTTTATCTTTCTTTGTTTTTGAGTTCAACTAGGCTAATCGTGAGGTATCTGTGTTCTTTTCTTCTCTTTTGCATCTTGTTTTGCATGGTTTAGAGTAGGTCAAGATCGCTTGTTCACACATATAATCAGTGAAAAAATTAAGTTTGTTAAACTTGAAAAATATGATGGAGAATGTGTTAGATTTGGTGATGATACATTTGATAAGATATGTGGAAAATGTTCTATCAATTTTGATGGAAAACATAATACTGGTGATGTCTATTATGTTAAGGGTTTAAGACATAACCTCTTGAGTGTTACACAAATGTGTAGCAAATGAAATAATCTTATGTTTCAAGATGATGGATGTGAGACCAGAAAAAGGTCTAGAACTATGGTTGTTGCTAGAAGGACAGATGAAAATGTGTATCAACTTAAAGGTGCTAATGGTCATTACTTAATGACTTAGATTATTGAAAGATGGTTATGGCACATGAGAATGTGTCACATCAATTTTGATAACTTAGTAAGAATTAGTTCAGTTCAAGCTATGAGAGATCTTCCAAAGATTACAAAGCCAATCAATGTTGTCTGTAAAGAATGTCAAATTAGAAAACAAGTAAGAAGAAGCTTCAAAATTAAAGAGCAATCTACTACCAAACTCCTAGAATTGGTACATACAAATCTTTGTGGCCCTACAAGAGTAAGAAGTCTTCAAGGTGACAGGTATTTCATGCTATTAATTGATGATTATTCTAGAATGACATGGGTTACTTTTCTCAAAGAAAAATCAAAAGTTCTAAACAAGTTTAAAGCATTTAAAGCTATGGTTTAAAATGAAATGGATATGAAAATAAAATGTTTAAGGTTTGATAGAGGTGGAGAGTTCACTTCCAATGAGTTCAATATCTTTTGTGAAGATCATGGCATAAAAAGGCACTTGTCTATCCCTAGGACTCCTCAACAAAATGGAGTAATTGAAAGAAAGAATAGGACTGCTTAAGAAGCTGAAAGAACAATGATGAAAGAGGCAAACCTAGCGAAAGTCTACGGGAGACACTAGTAGAATTTGGCAAATAAATGACTACGTGACTAAAATTTTTAGTCACAACAACTAAAGATGACTAAATTCTACTCATTTTTTGCAACACAACTATAAATGACTAATTTGATCATCATAAGTGACTAATTTCATCATGGGGTAAAAAACACAACTAAATAATAAGTCACACAAATAAAAATGACTAAATAATTAGTTACATAAATAAAAACTAGACAATATGATATTAAAGTGGATAATTAAAAAATATATTTCAAATTAAGGGAGTGAGTTGTATTATAATATAATATAATATTATATAATATCATAATATAATATTATATTATTATAATATTATATTTATATTATAATGTATTTAATATTATATAATAATATAATATAATGCCAACATATTTTCTAGACAGATTTGCCCACGTCTGTTAAAAACTGATTTCAAAATGGAATTCAAAAAAAAAAACTGCAATACATAACCCACTTTTGCACAATAATAATTATATTATATTATATTATTATAATATAATATAATATATAATAATAATATAATATTATTATTATTATAGAAGCAAATCATATTATATTATTATGGAAATAAATCATATTATAATATAATTTGTTTCCATAATAATATATAATATAATATATATATTATAATATTTTACCTGACCCATTTTCGTGTTTCATCGCAGACCCCTATTCAGTATTGTGCGGTATATAATAATATAATATTATAAAATACATATATAATATAATAATAAATATTATAATATTTTACTTGTCCTATTTTTGTGTTTCACCGTAGACCCGCTCTTCAATGTTGTGCGGTATATAATATTATATTATTATGGAAATACATTATATTATAAAATACATATATAATATGATAATAATATAATATAATATATTGTGGGTGGCAGGGTAGGTGCCCCTCCAAGTTGGCGGAGGGGACGTGGCAGTTTAGGCCACGGTATTTGGTGAGAAGGATGTGGAAGCTGACGTGGGAGAGCTTTCATGACAAGTAGTCGACATGAGTTGACAAGACCTTGAAGTAGGTGAGTTGATGGGAGAATTGTGGTCTTCTTTTTCGAGGCCCAGGTAGATCGCATTTGACCAAAAGATTTAGTACCCACGGTAAGGATTCGACACGTTTGGTGATGATCCATTTGTAGTAGCGACGACAGTTTAGTACTTGGCATTAATTCCTTGTGGGTTGGCTTTAAGGCCGATTAAGGCTATCTTTCATTTTCATTTTTAGTTTTCCTTCTAGCTATGGATGGTGGTTTTCTTCTCTTTGTTTGGGTGTGGTATGTGCTTGGTTGGCGATGGCCAAGCGCTCGAGCTTTGTTATAGAGGTTTTGGTGGATAGGTTGGCAAAATTTGGGGCAGATACCCTGATTTCCTTGAAATCATCGACATGACAAACCGCTTTTAGGGAGATCACGGACCAACGATTGAAGAGGATTTTACTCAATAATGATCCTCTGATACTTGTGGCAACTAAAATGATTCTGGGTTTTGGGAATTTGGCGAGTAAGGAGTATGGGAGGGATAATTTGCATCTCTTCTTTTTTTTGGCTTCCCTCGTGGATAACTAGGTCACCAAGGCAGAGGCAAAATTACTACTTGAGAAGATGTTTAGGGAAGATTTGGTGGAGGAAGTTGTTGAGGTTCTGCATGTTGCGGTTGTTGGTAGAGGCATTCCGTGTCCTTGCGATCTGGAGCTCCTCTGGTGTTCAAATAAAGCTGTGAAGTTGTATCTGTTTCTTCTTGATTTGAGCGGTTCGACCCTCATGAAGCACAAGATGATAGCGGCGGTGGCAGTGGAGTTCTTGAAGAAGTTATTTGGGATGATGGTGGTCGGGGATGTTGGCTGGGTAAAAGATTTCGAGGCCTTTGCTAGGGCCAACAGTTTCATGTAAGTTTGGTTCTGGGTAGTTCCCTAGTTTCGTAGGTTTTGTGTTTTGTTTTAGAGGCTTTTGGGTGGTGCTATGTTAGTGACGTTGGCCTCTTATGGCCATTTTTGTTAATTTTGGTTTCAGTTGGGTGTGTTGGTTGGGCAGTTAGGGTGGTTTCCCTCCCGGTAGTCCTTTTTTGGCCAATATTTTGGTATGTTGGTTTGGGTGGTGGATGGTGGCTTTATTTTCCTACAATGCAGATGGTTGTAGACTGAACTTTTATTTAAATATTAATAAAATACTAATCTTGCGTATCAAAAATAAAATAAAATAAAATAATTATATTATATATTATGTTATATTATAATATACTATAATATAATATTTATATTATATAATAATATAATATCTATATAATAATATAATATCTATAATATAATATAATATAATATCTATATTATAATATAATATAATATTTATAATATTATATTATATAATATTAATATTATAATATGATTTGTGCAAAAGTGGGTTATGTATTGTAGTTTATTCTTTTGGATTCCATTTTGAAATCAGTTTTTAGCGGGCATAGGCAAATTTGGTGGGCATTTTCATTTTAATAAACAGACTCTAAAACCCTCGTCAAAACCTTATTTTTAGGCTGTAGCTAGCCAAATTGGAGAAGTGAAAGGTCAATACTAGGGAATCCATTAGCGGCGGAAGAGTTTGGAGGAGCCGAAACCAATACCAGCGAGAAGAGTTTGGAGGAACCAAATCCAATAGCGACGGGAAAAGCAGCAGGTAATACCCTAATGTTAAAACCTAAATGTGCTCAATATTAGGATCTTGGCCATAATTTTCATTTTTAAAACATACTCTAAAACCCTTATTGAAACCTTATCTTCAGGTTGCAGCTTGCCAAATTGGAGAAGGGACAATTGTAGGTGGCTACCAACAATCATAACAATGAAAATATAAATTGTGTTTTTTGTCTTGATAGAAAAAAATATAAATTATGTTTTCAATTTTGTTAGAGAAAGGTATAAACTTGTTTTTAATGGGATAAATCTATGGGAAATAAATGGTTGAAGCTGCCATTGCTATAAATTGGTTGTTATTTTTCAGCTTGTTCTTCTTTCCATGAATGGGAAGGAGACCAAATTACTTATGCCATTGCTACTACTTTTGATTTGCATATGTTTATAGTGCTTCGGAGCTACTAGATTGATAGCAAGAGAAGATTTGACAAGGCCAACTAAATATTTGTTAGTGTAAATGGAATTTTCAGTTCATTAAATTGAAAGAAATGTCAGCAAAATATAAGATAGATGAGATTTTTGAAGTCCATTAGGATGAAGAAAAAAATTATGTTGAAAACAAGGTATCATTTGTTATTAGTTTGAAAATAGAAGGATTTTATTTTCTAGTTAGTGTTTATGTTACAAAGTCTTCTTCACATTAACTTAACTTTACATAGGGATAAGGTGGTTGAGTATTTAATGACATGAGTGTCACACCTCATAGGATGCCAACAATTGTCATAATTTGGTTGCATCTATCTCTCCCCTTGGCCTATATAAACAAGACATTTCCTTTGTAATAATACACCATTCTCATTCCAATTCTCAAGCTGAATATAGCTTTGCATTCTTGAGAGGAATACAATTTATTCCTCCTCATATTTCTGATTTTGCTTTCCTTCAGTCATTAAATTCCTAGGCAGGCTAGTTAGCAAATCTCACATGGTATCAGAGTAGTTTTGAGTTATAGATTAGCAATCCTTTAGAAAATTTGAGAGTGTTGAATTTTTTTTTAAACTGAGTATGCTCTTCTCTTGCATCTTCGGATGATCTAGAGAATCAGAAAGGTGTGAAAAAATATCAATTTCTAGGGGGGTCATACATTGAATTGTCAGTTACAAGTCTTCTGAAGCTTCCTAGAGAGATTTTGAGCTCACCATTGAGTCCAGAGTAAGTGAGACAGTCAGATTTTCCCTTTATTTTGCCTGAAACGAACACCAAAGGCTAGATCTACAACAATTTGAAGCGAGAGGTTCATTGTCAGATCTAGTAAAAAACTGCTATTTTGGAGCACTTTGGGTCAAATCCGACCCTGCCATCATATTCAGAAGGTTCAAAAATGTTAAAATCGACTATTAATTTATCAATTTTAGATTAATTTGCAAAAAAAAAATATATTTTTTTGTTGGGAGTCATATAACCTCCGTTAACATACTAGTTTGAACTTGATTATTTTAAAAAATTGCATTCCATTATTAAAAAGCATGCATCTTTTAGTTTAAAAATTAAAAAAAAAAGTCAAGCCTATGTTGCAACATAACCCTCTAGCCCCACTCTCCATAAGTGCACATAGGTATTATGGGGCCTTGTGCCTTTATTTGGTGGATAAAGCTTTTCAAAAAGCTTGTCATTTATCATAAATGTTTTTTAAAACCCCACGTGGGGTGTGAGGGGTGTGAGGGGAGTGGGGGAGGCTATGGCTCCAGCCTCCCCCCACTAACTTCTTTCTTTTTTAGATTTTTTTAAAATAAACTTTTATTAAATAAAAAAATTTATAAAGTTTTTTAATTAAAGTTTTTAATAAAACTTTTTAAATAAAGTTTTTAATGATTTTTATTAAATCCTTTTAATATTTTAAATAAACTTTGTTATTAGTTTTAATAAAGGTGTTTTCTTTATTAATCTTTTTAATAAAGTTTTAAAATTTAATAAAAAATATATTTTTCTTTATTAAATTTTTAATAAAGTTTTTAATAATGTTTTTTAATTAAATTTTAATTAATTTTTTTTAAAAATTTTCTTTTCATTAATAAGTAAAATAGGAAAACTTTTTTTCTAATTGACCGCTAAGTCTTGTATTGTACCATTTGTGGCATTCTTCCATTTGGCAGCCAACAAGGGCCAGTTGTTCTTGACATTACAATGACATTCCAATTGGAAGAAATATTTACCAGTCACATCTGGTTGTCAACTTTAGAGTTGATTTTTGCTTGGTTTCTTCATCAGAGTTTCCAAATTTGCATTATTGATGTTGTCTAAATAACTCTTGTATGCCAAAGATATTGTATATGCACTAAAATGCCAAAATCTTGTCACTTCAATGTAATCTGCCAAATCTTTCATATTACAAGCTTCTTAGGATTGATCTATGTATCAAGTGTTAGTTCCTATCTACACAACGAATGTAGTGGTTGGTTACCCATGCATTTCAGAGTAATGGACTAGATACCATATAAACACTCTTGTTAAGAAAACAATCACCTTGTATTCGGAGGGTTAGGTTCTACATCCAAAGACTAGGTATCTGTATTTTCAACTAATATTTAGTTGAGTAGTGTCTAAAATTAGTGATACTCATACAGACTATATACCAAATCTATAATTTTGAGCATTCGAGAGTATCCAATTGATACTCGTGTAGTTCTCTTTGATTCTGACCTTATTCTTGTTGTAGTGTGGGATTCATCAATAATTCTTCATCAATAGATACAACTTCATCTATTTTTTAGAGTTTGGACATTAGTGGTTAGGAGTTTTGTTCCCAATGGACTTTCTCCTTTCCTATTTTTGTAAATGGGTACATTTAGATCCTCTTGCTCCATCTTCACATTTATATGCTTTCACGGTGATAGATTTTGCATATACTCATGGGTTGACAGTTTTAACTTGGTCTCCATTCATGTTGACATCTTCTACAATGGTACATGATTCTTTATATCAGTACATGTCATCATTTGACATCTTTTGGAGTAGCATTTGGAGGACTTATCATCATCTTTGAACGATGCTCTACATTGTCAATTTCTTTAGTTAAGATTGGGACTCCTAACATTGTGACATTTGAGTTGATTCCAGAGACTTATTCCTTTTAGGAATGAGAATATATCATGCATGTATCATTTTCTTCCTAAGGGGAAAAATGTTGTTCGACAATCTTGGACCATCTTTAGAGTTTTATGTCGAGCATCCACATCAGTGTAGAATATTATATATTCAAGGGGGGTTCACTCGACCTTCTCTATTTATTCTCTCTTAGCAGGGGGACTTTTTCCTCGCATGGGGTTTTGTCCTTCACATTTTCTTAAGAATATTTTTTGTTTTTCCTCTCTTTTGGAGAGGAGTTTTGTCCCATTGGGCTTTATCCTTTTCTCTATTTATGAGAGGTTATTATGTACATGGGTACCTCATCAGGCCTAGTAGCCAAGACCCATATTTGCATCTTCGCATTGTATACTTCTCCCTAAGTTGCACTTAAGGGGGGTGTTAGTGTGAAAGGGATACTTTATCTAACTAATTCCAATCTTAGCTAGTTCTCCACTAAAGTCTTTTTCACACTAGCTTAACTTTACATAGAAATAAGGTGGTTGAGCCTTTAATGACATGAGTTGTCACACCTCATATGATGCCAACACTTGTCATAATCTGGTTGCATCTATCTCTCCCCTTGGCCTTTATAACCAAGACATTTCCTTTGTAATAATACACCATTTTTATTCCAATTCTCAAGCTGAATATAGCTTTGCATTCTTGAGAGGAATACAGTTTATTCCTCATATTTCAGGTTTTTCTTTCTTTCAGTCATTAGATTCCTAGGTAGGCTAGTTAGAAAATCTCATAAATGACTTGTGTGTTGTATTGTAGTTGTGATCCTCATGGTATTTAAATTAGAATGGGTAAATACACCCTCAAACTAGATTGGTGTAGATACTTGTGGTTCTATGTATGTTAGAAATGACCCTTTCTTTTGTGATTGGTAGATTTACATATATAAATATATAAAGGGTCCATTTTTTGATGATTTGTTTGGTTGAAGAGCACGTTGAAATGTGGAAAAGTAGTGGCAGTGAAGAAGTTATCATTAGCCCATTCTCAGCTTAGTGATGCATTAACTTCAATTTCAAATTGAAGTGAAGCTCATGTCTCAAATGTTCTTGTGTACTAATTGTGCTATAGAGATCTGTAAAGTATAATTGTTGTAAAGGTTCTTGAGTTTCATTTGGTTTTTGAGTTTCAAATCCAAATGAAACTTTCAAGTAAAGAAATTCATTGATACAAAGTGATTCTCTATTTTTATGCCTTTTTGAATTCTTCAATAAATGTTGTAACCATTGAGATTTTGATTTGTCAATGAGGCATAATAAAGTAAATTTTTAGACTCATAAATATTGTGTTGTGGCTCCTCTTGATTTGTGATCTATTTGTGTCTGATCAATCATATTTATTCAAGCATTTTAGTCTTCATTTCATGGTGCTTCTCTCAAAATTTAAATATCTACGATACTTGAAGTTTATATGCATAAATTTGTGAGGATTAATTAAGTTAGATTTGATTTGTAACTTGAATCACTTATTCACCCAAATAAATGACTAAACCATGACTAAATAAATCACTACCATGACTAAATAAATGACTACCATCACTAAAATAAATGACTATAATGACTAAATGAATTACAACAATGACTAAAATAAATGATTACTATGACTAAATAAATGACTACCATGAATAAATAAACAATTACCATAAATAAATAAACAACTACCATGACTAAATATACCACCAAATTGATCAATCAAAACAACCAATAAATGACTAAAAATGGTTTAATAGTCATGAATTTGGTCATGTTATAAATGACTGACAATAAACTATTAATGGTCACGTGACCAAACTACTAATCACATGACCAATTTTTAGTAGTTTTTTAAGTCATTTATTTCTGTTTTTGTACTAGTGAGAGAAGTAATTCATACTGTTGTTTATATACTTAACAGAGTTAAAGCAAAAGAAAACAACACAAAGACTCCCTACGAGCTATGGTATGGAAGGATTACTACTGTCAAGTACTTCAGAGTGTTTGGATGAAAATTTTATATCAGAAGAGACGAAGATAACTTAGAAAAGTTTGATGCAAGGTTTGATGAAGGTATCTTCCTTGGATACTCTACTAGAAGCAA
The DNA here is from genome assembly GCA_007258455.2 of Sequoia sempervirens. Lineage (NCBI taxonomy): Eukaryota > Viridiplantae > Streptophyta > Pinopsida > Cupressales > Cupressaceae > Sequoia > Sequoia sempervirens. The sequence goes on from VDFB02256132.1 coordinate 139,224,621, forward strand.
AGCCTACCAATGTTACAATAAGAGATTGAGAAATATTGTTGAAAGAGAAAGTGTCAAGGTTGATAAAGATTTATAGAATAATTCAATTATGAGAGATGGATATGAACCAAATGAATCTTCTTGTAGAGAAGAAAAAGAAAGAGTAGTGCAGATTGAAGAGGAAGAGGATGTGGAAAATAATCCTAAAACTATTAAGTATGTACAAAAGAATCATTTTGAAAATTAGATCATTGGAGATAAGAGAAAAGGTGTACTAACAAGAAGAAAAATTGTTGAAGAACAAGTAAATCTATGTTTAATTTCTGAAGTTGAACCTAAAATAGTGATTGAGGCATGTAGAGATGAATATTGGATCAAGGCTATGGAAGAAGAGTCGTTGCAGATTGAGAAAAATCAAACTTGGGAACATGTCCCAAGACCAATAAACAAAAATGTAATTGGAACCAGAGTATTCAAAAACAAACTAAATGAGAATGGAGAAGTGGTAAGGAACAAGACAAGGTTTGTGTGTAAAGGCTACTCACAAGTTGAAGGTATAGATTTTGAAGAGACATTTGCTCTGATGGCTAGAATAGAACCTATTAGGATGTTTTTAGCTTTTGTAGCACATAAGGATTTCAAAGTTTATCAAATGGATGTGAAGTCTAATTTCTTGAATGGAGAATTAGAAGAAGAGGTACACATAGAACAACCAAAAGGATTTCAATTATTAGAAAAACCGGATATGGTTTGTAGATTGATGAAGGCATTGTATGGATTGAAGCAAGCTCCCAAAGCTTGGTATGCAAGGTTTGATAAGTATTTGATATAGCAAGGATTCAATAAAGGTGCCGCATATAACAATCTTTACTTTAAAGTTGAAAATGATCAAATCTTGATTGTAGTTGTATATGTTGATGACGTAATTTTTGGAGGCAATGAAGCTATGTGCAAGAAGTTTGTAGAGGAAATGCAAAAAGAGTTTGAAATGTCCATGTTTGGGGAGAGGAATTTCTTCCTTGAATTACAAATAAATTAGACAAATAAAAGTATTTTCATTTCATAATCAAATTATGTCAAGGAAATGTTGAAGAATTTTGGAATGGATGTGTTGGCGTTTAAATTCGCACCTCTGGAATGCTTATTTGAAACAGACAGCTATGCACAGATAAACTGCTCTTCAAATTAGGAGGGGAAACTCCCTCTTGCTGATGGTGTTGAAAGAAAGTAAACTAAGAACTAAGTTGCCTATCTTTTTGATCAGCTTAGAGCAAAAGGTTTATTAAACACAAACACTACAACTGAGATTTTCTGTTTTAAAAACTTCAACTACGACTAACTTAAACTAAAGACATTTCTAACTTCTCAAGTAATACGCAGAACAAGAGAAGCTAGAAATGAACAAGGTTGATTTCTAACAAAATACTTCAATAAACTCTCTCTCAACAAACATCTACACACTTCAATGTAAGTTGAAATCAAGATCATAAAAGTAGAACATAAATAACAAAAATTTGAGATGTTATATCAAGGCAAAGGAGGCTCATGATTTTATTACTCAAACTTCTGGAACAAAACTCACTTCTAAAATTCTTGGAACAAGAAATTGCAGCTAAAGAGGCTTGCAATCTTGTTCTTACACAATAGAAACAACAATCACAATAACTCCTTGTTGGCTAAAAGAGACTCAACAATTTGCTACCACAAAACAATTGAACAACACCTGAATAACAAATAGAAGGCACAATAGGCTCATCGTTTTGTTATCACTAGCATGGTTAAAGAGAACTAATGAGCAAAGGCTCTTATTTATAGACAAGCAGAGGAGTAGGGAACCCTAAAATCTCCTTGCTTTCACAATCTAGGGCTTGCTCAGCAAGCAAGCTTTATTTCTAAATCTAGAAAGAAGATAACATCTAACACCTAAGAAAGTAGAAAAAGCAGGAAACGCCAACTATTACATTTATCTTCTTTCTCTTCTCAAAGAATGGATAAGAATTATTTCAAGAATAGAAAGAAAGCAAGAATAAAGCTTCTAGAAGAAAGCTGCTTTAAAGCTCGATCACATCCACTAAAAAATTAGAAATTGTGTCCCGGTTCGATGCATCTATGCCATCAATAGCAAAACACCGCTTTTCTAGAATATATTCAACATCTGCAATAGATTTCAGGAAATCTTCGACCTCATTGGCTGCCTTCTTGAACTTTGCTGACATCATGGAAGTGTGTCTTGGTAGAGTCTTATGCTTTGCTTTCATTCACTTCAGTACAATCTTCTTGTTGTATTTTTCCTTATGCATCTCCCATATCCTTTCACATTCACCCTTTGAGATAGTGACACTTTTAGGCCATGGGGAATGGAAAAACACTTCTCGATCATATCAGGCTTCAGACTGCAAATCAATCTACCATCAACTGATTGAATCTCCCTAGTAGCCGGGTTGTAATGCTTGATGCAAGCAATTATGAACTCAAGACTCTGAACTGATATAGGGATAGACGCTATTGCTAGGAGTCCAGAGTGTCCCAGGTTCCTGATGGAAGTGTTGTCTGTGCTCTCCAAAGCGTGTAAATCGAACACCGACTTAATGTGATGCAAATATGTCTCAGTTGTTTTGATGTAATCATGATAAAGAGCTGATCTAGTCTTGAAAACATTGGGAGTGTACTCCATTTTGGAAAACTTGAAGAATGAATGTAAACTTGCCTAGGTTTAGACAAGTTCTGAGCAACTTAATATTTTTAGAATGTTGATTTTCTTGCTCTAACGAACAAATTTTTTGAAATTTTTTCTGAGATATGGGTTTTGCTCAGAATTTCGTTGCAAGACAACCCAGATTGTCCGTTTTTGAGAATTTTGAATTTTTCTTGAAAAAGCAGCAAACCCTAATTTCTTCAATTTTCTTAAAAAAAGCTAGCACCTGGGTTTTGTTCAGAATATGAATAGAAATGGACCTAGTTGATTAGATTTGCAAAACACTGATGGCTGATCGAAAAAACAACCAACCCTAGAATTTGAAACTTTCTTGAAAAAAAGTTATGATATGGGGTTTCTTCAGAAGACTGATTTGAGAGGACCCAGATGGTTGAAAACTGAATGCACTGAGGATTTCACTGACATGCAAATAAAAAGCAGCTACTGCAACTTGATGAAGTTCTTGAAAATTTCTTCAAAAGAATGAAGTGAAAAGACCCAGATGGCTGAAAATTTGAAAACCTTGGCCTTCTCCTTGAAAAATATGATCTTCTGAATGAAAAAAAATGAAAAAGCAAGGGTTTATGTTGCTGGTCTAAAAATTTTGATGAATAACCAGCAAACTGAGCTCTTGAATCTTGAAAAATTTCTTCAAACTTGCTGTTCCAATTTCCTCCTTTGGATGCTACCTGCAAAAATAATAAAAAATTACGTAAAAGAAAGGTGTTAAATAGACTTAGGGTTTTGAAATAGTTTGCTTTCTTTTGCTTTTATTTTCAAAACCCCTAAAAATCTTAGCTCATTGAACTTGGACGCCTTCTTCCTCCTTGCAATTTTGAAATTTTGAAAACTTTGCAAATTTCTCTAAGGCATGAGAAGTTGGGCGCCCTTCTTGGCTAGGGGCACCCACTTCAAGTAGTGTTAGTCATTTTTTTGATATTTTCAACTTTTCTCCATTTTGACCTCTTACTTCGCCTTCAATTTTTGGCTTGCAGACTAATCTGATGAGCGAGCTGAAGGATTCATCGTGGAGCCTGACTGATTTTGAAAAGATTGTTCTAAAGGTGTCTCTAGCTAAAATCTTCATCTCGACCTTCGAATTCATGGGAGCCTTTCTTCTCCAGGGGCGCCCATTTTGTCTAGAGTTAGCCATTTTTTATCAACTTCTTCATTGACTCCTCTTCTATAGATGATCTCGTCGAATCTGGTGATCCGGGCATCAGATTGACTGCCAGTTATGCTCATTGCAAAGCTGATGAGATATTAAGAGGGGTCTCCTGGGAGATACTTCATCAAATAGTGAGTTTTAAAGCTCCAAAAGGTTGGGCGCCCCTAGCAAGTTTGGGCGCCCAAACTCACGAGAGTTAGTTTATTTTCCACTTTTTTCTGTTTGCTTCTGAACTTTGATCCTTAGCTCTCTTCAGATCCTTCGTTCAGCTCCTTGTATCTAGTGACTGCAACCTCCGATTGACGCGTTGAGTATCTCGTTAGAAAGCCAGATCAACTGCGAAGAGATCACGTTAGAGCTTCATCTATGAATTCATCTTTTTTTACCCCTTGAAATCTTGGGCGCCTCTTCTCTCCTGGGGCGCCCAAACCTTCCAGACTTAGCCATTTTTTCATTTGACTTTCTTTAGAGTTTGAAACTTCCATTTTGTACGTTCCTCTTTGATCCTTATCTATTGAAGATTGAACAGTCGGATGATTTAACGGAGACAGGCATGGCGAAGCTGGCTGAATACTGAAGAGATCGAGCATATTCTCAAACCCTAACTGCTGAGTTAGGAGCTTCAAAAAGCTGGGCGCCCTTCTTCACCAGGGGCGCCCAAAGTTCCTAGACTTAGTCAATTTTGATAATTTTCATGTTCTTTCATTCTGACTTCTGTGTGAATCTTCCCTGTTCAGCCTCGAATCCCGGATGACTGGATAATCTGATGACTACACTGCTAGATTTGTTGCAGAGTTGGAAGATAACTGAGCAACTTTGATTGGAAGCATAAACCCTAATTTCAACTTTTAGTGCCCTAAAAAGATGGGTGCCTATTCTCACCTGGGGCGCCCAAGTCAACCAGTGTTAGAAAATTTTCACAATTTTCACCTTTTCCTTCATCCTTCGTACTTGCTCACCGACTCGCCTTCTATTGAATGCTTTGAATGTTGAATCTGACGTTTGGCAGCCGACTGACCTCCATTGATGACCTCAGAGCTCTTGTTATGCTTCTGAAAAAGCAAAATAGACCCACTAGGGCAAAATTGATTATTTTGAGATTTTGACTGCACGAGCTTGATATGGACGTATTTTGAGCCAATCAAAATTAGTTTGGACCCTAACGGACCAAATTTCTATTTTTAGAAAGTTTTCCAGTATCTGTTTCAAAAGAAACCCAGAAAAAGTTACTATTTTTAGAAAATTTCTAAAAATAGCAATTTTCCTAAAATGTAGGGATGAAAAATTAAGTTCGGGTTTTGTAGGTTAAGCTGCTATGAGCAGACCCAGATCGTCAGATTTTGAAAATTTTGCATTTTAACCCCTCATGCAAGACATGCACACCCAAATTTTGACCTTTTTGACTGATTTAACAAGACTTTTTACTCATTTCTTCAAAATGTCTAAGTGTAACAAAAAAATTAATTTTGGGGTACAACAGGATGATTCTAAACTAGTGTGTACTCCTATGGTTATTGGTTGCAAACTGAGCAAGAATGATGAATCTCCTAAAGCTTATCAGAGCAAATATAGACCAATGATTGGTGGATTGCTATATCTAACTACTACTAGACCTGATATCATGCATGCAGTTTTTCTTGTGGCTAGATTTGAAGAAGATCCTAGAAAGTCACATGTTGCGGCAGTGAAGAAGATATTTAGATAATTGAAGGGCACTTTGGATCATGGCTTGTGGTATCCAAAGGATATCGATTTTATTCTAAGTGCTTACACAGATCCAAATTGGGCTAGTTGTGTGCGTGATAGGAAAAGTATAAGTGGTGGTGCATTCTTTCTTGGATACAATTTGGTATCATGGATAAGCAAAAAACAAGATTCAATGTCTTTATCTACTGCAAAGGTATAATACATTAATGCAGCATCTTGTTGCACACAGGTGTTGTAGATGAGACAAACATTGGAGGATATTAGATTAGTGTATGATGAATGAATTTCTATCTTTTGTGACAATACAAGTGCAATCAATATTTCAAAGAAATCGGTAATACATTCAAGGACAAAACATATCTCAATCAGGTATCACTTTCTGAGAGAGAAGATTGTAGAGAATGAAGTAAAGCTTGAGTATGTGCCTACAAAGGATTAAGTTGCTAATATATTCACTTAGACTCTTCCTAAGGATACATTTGAGTATATTTGGGAGAAATTGGGGGGTTATTGCTCCTCCTTCCTTGAACTAGATGCATAAGGAGATGCATCAATCCAATGGATTTCAAGATTCATTCTTTGGTCTAGACTAATGTTGGTGGCTACCTCTTAGGGGGAGTAGGTAGTGGCATTGTTGGTTGTTGCTGTCAGGGGGAGTATGTGTTGTCATTATGCAATGGATGCTGATTGGTGCAGTATGGTGTGTGCTCCTAAAGGGGAGTATACTGAGCAGTTGTTAGAAGGTTGATTGATGTTAAAGGAGAAACATAAGTGATGCAAATCTTTATCCTTTATCATTGATGTCAAAAGGGGAGAGAGAGTCATGTGAAAAAGAAGATAGTTAAGGGGGAGAGAGAATCATGAGAAAAGAGAAAAGGAAATAGGTATGGAGCAGAGTTGTTGTTGTTGATGGTTTTTCACATCATGTGTTGCCATCAATGACAAAAGGGGAGATTGTTTTAAGTATTAGCAGTTGGTGTTGTTATTGATGTCAACAAGCTTGTGTTGTCATTGTTGTCAACTGTATGGGAAGAAGATTGTTGCAAGACTATATGATGCTTTAATTAGTTGCATTATGTTGTCATTAGTAAGCTATTGGTGTCAACCTCCAGTATTTTTTTGATAAGATTTTTTCTATGGTTGAGGAAGTGATGGAGATAATGGGGATGTGTTCTTGGTGCTTGGTTTCTAAGTTTTTTTGAGAAAATTTGATAAAAAGAGGAAACAATGAGTTGTAGTATGTTCTGGGTTGAAGAGTAGTGTTCTGGTGTTGCTCTGCATTTCTTCTAGGTTGAAGATCTTCCTATGCGTTTCAAATATGTTGATAAGATGTGTTGTATTCAAAATTTGGTGTGCTAGATCGTTGTGTAAAAGAAGTTGTGTTCACCAGTGTCTGAACAATGTATTGTAGAGGTGTCTAGGAGAAATATTTTTGCTCCACGTTTCTTCGTAGTTTGGTTTCAGGTCTTGTGGATCTACAGGCATGCTGATAGTGTTGATATCTTTCATCAATCAAAGTTGTGCGAGGTTTGGTTCCTTGGAAGTCAATTTGTTAAGTTGTAGTGTATGACAGAATTGTTTGAGTGTACTGGGTGTGTGCATTACTCAGGTAAAAGATGTTGCGAAGGAGTTTGTTGGTTTTTAAGGTACTTATGAAATCTTCTAGATTGTGCTCAGAAGATATTTTTTGTACGCGAGTTGTTGAATCAAAGGAAGTGTGTTCTTTAAATTTTAATGGTGTTTACATAGGTAACGACGAACCTTGGTGTTTACATTGATTATATTAATTATGATGGATATTTATTATTTGTAGAAGCGTGTTGTAGCATGGTGTTATAGTTTTGGGTCCCGGATAAGGAATGGTGTGGTCTGCTTTCACTTTTATCTTCCACAAAAGTGTTTTGGTGTTAACCTTGGTGTTGAATCAAAGGAAGTGTGTTCTTTAAATTTTAATGGTGTTTACACAGGTAACAACCGACCTTGGTGTTTACATTAATTACGATGGATATTTATTGCTTGTAGAAGTGTGTTGTAGCATGATGTTATAGTTTTGGGTCCCAAATAAGGAATGGTGTGGTCCGCTTTCACTTTTATCTGCCACGAAAGTGTTTTGGTGCTGATCTAATTTGAATGTGCACAGTTGAGGTGCATAACCAACCTTGGAGAATGTTTTCAAGGTTGAGGATGATATAAATATGAGTTGAGTTGTTGAGGGATGTGAATATAGACAAGGATGATGTGAATGATGTGAATTACAAAGCGTCAGGGTGCAAATTTGAGAAGTGCAGTGTGAGCTCTCATGTGTTAGATTGTTGGATGTAGTGAGCAGAAAGTGTCTACAATTCTTTAGTTATGTTGTGAAGGTGTTGGTGATATTGTGGTGGATTTGTCTGTTGCATTGAGATGGATTTTTCTGTGTAACATTCCCCTCTATCTTCCTTTCTATTTTGGTAGTGAGTCTTTCTTTCTTTGGGCAGTGAGCCCTTTGTACTCGATATTGATATTACTTTATATTATGAGTTAATTCTCACAGTGGTTTTCCCCATCTTGGATTTTCCACGTAAATTTGGTGTTTTTTTTGTGCATGGTGTTGATTTGTTTCAGTTTTTATTATTTTCTTTTCATGCTAAATCATCGTAATAGATTAAAGGTTAATTGTATTAATGTGGATCTGAATGTGTATGAGGGTTTTGAAGCTTTAAAGAACAATTCACCCCCCCTCTCAGTTGTCTTGTGCATTCAACAATTGGTATCATAGCAAGGTTCGTTTGAAGAAATCTTAACTGCTTAAAGTAGATCCCGGTTGGTGCACAAGAAAGAGATCCTTATATTTGATAGAATGGATTATGCATTCTGAAAGACAAGGATGGAAGGCTTTTTGGTTTATCTTGGATATGATCTTTGGAAGTCTGTTAAGACTAGATACACTAAACCTACAAATGGCCCAAGTACTGTTAATGAGATCAAAGCCTTTGAAAGCAATGGTAAAGCAAGGTATGCTCTCTTAAATAGTCTTACAAATTCTAGATTAATGAAAATGATGAGTCTGAAAACTGTTAAAGCAATTTGGGAAAAGTTAGAAAGCATTTATGAAGGAGATGATAAGGTTAAAGAAGCTAAGATGAAAAATTTGAAGATCATGTTTGAGAACTTGTGGAGGTCTGAAGAAGAGAATGTTGCAAGCTATATGCAAAGGGTAGATGAAGTGGTCAACTCCATCAAAGGTCTTGATGGTGAACTCAAAGAACCAAAAGTGATAAAGAAAATTCTCATAACTGTTCATAAATCTTGTAGTCATAAAGTTTCTACTATTGAGGAATTTGTATACTTGAATCATTATACCAAAGATCAGTTGTATGGCTCTTTAACTATCCTTGAGATGAGAGAATTTGGTACAAATAGTAGTGCAAAAGTTGAGACTGCTTTTAAGGTTGATAAGTCAGAGGAGATCAAGGAATCAGATCAAGAGGATCTTGATGATATATTAGTCAACTTTGTAAGGAGAATGAAGAAGGGTAATGGTAAGTACAATGTAAGCTTCCTTTTAAATGTTTTATTTGTGGAAAGATAGGTTAGTATGCTTCAAGCTGTCCAAATAGAGCATTAAATAACAAAACTAAGGAGAAAAAGGTAAGATGATTAAGAAGAAAAGTTATTATGTTAGAGAAGATGCAAGTAATTTTGATGATAAATTTGATTATAGAGATGATGATGATGAATGCTTGTTCATGACATTAAAAGATGAATCTGTTTCTACTAACTCTGAGAGATGTATGAAGGGAATCCCTCCAGAGACAAAGGATAAGATTGAAGGCACTTTGGTATCTGTTTTTCATGCTAGACAGGATAATAACTACTAGATCATTGACGTGGATGCTCTAATCATATGACCGACTTGACAAAAGTAAGTTTGTTAAACTTGAAAAATATGATGGAGGATGTGTTAGATTTGGTGATGATACATCTGCTAAGGTATGTGCAAAAGGTTATATTAGTTTTGATGGAAAACATAATATTGATGATGTCTATTATGTTAAGGGTTTAAGGAATAACCTATTGAGTGTTGCACAAATGTGTAGCAAAGGATATAATCTTATGTTTCAAGATGATGGATGTGAGATCATAAAAAATTTGGAATAGTGGTTGTTGCTAGAAGGACAAATGGAAATGTTTATCAACTTAAGGGTGTTGATGGTCATTGCTTTATGACTCAGATTAATAAAAGATGGTTATAGCACAGGAGGATGTGTCACATCAATTTTGATAACTTAGGAAGAATCCATCACATTTAGTTTTCACAATCCTGCATTTTCCTGATGATGGATCATGGAGTTTGATTTGAAACGTTGATGCTAAAAACCACACAGTTTCAAGCCGAAAATATTAGTAATACATTATCATGGACTGTGAAATTCAAGTTGTGAGAGATCTTCCAAGGATTACAAAGCCAATCAATGTTGTTTGTAAAGAATGTCAAATTGGAAAATAAGTAAGAAGAAGCTTCAAAATCAAAGAACAATCTACTACCAAACCACTTGAATTGGTACATACAGATCTTTGTGGCCCTACAAGAGTAAAAAGTCTTCAAGGTGACATGTATTTCATGCTATTAATTGATGATTATTCTAGAATGACATGTATTACTTTTCTCAAAGAAAATTCAAAAGCTCTAGACAATTTCAAAGCATTAAAAGCTATGGTTGATAATGAAATGGATATGAAAATTAAATGTTTAAAGTTTGACAGATGTGGAGAGTTCACCTCTAATGAGTTCAATATCTTTTATGGAGATCATGGCATAAAGAGGCACTTGTCTACCCCTAAGACTCCTCAACAAAATGGAGTTGCTGAAAGAAAGAATGGGATTGTTCAAAAAGTTGCAAGAACAATGATGAAAGAGACAAATCTATCAGAAGTCTACTGGAGAGAAGCAATTCATACAGTTGTTTATATACTTAACAAAGTTCAAGCAAGAGCAAACAACACAAAAATTCCCTATGAGCTATGGTATGGAAGGATTTTTACTATCAAGTACTTCAGAGTGTTTGGAAGCAAATGTTATATCAGAAGAGAAAAAGATAACTTAGAAAAGTTTGATGCAAGGTCTAATGAAGGTACCTTCCTTGGATACTCTACTAGAAGCAAAGCCTACCAATGTTACAACAAGAGATTGAGAAATATTGTTGAAAGTGCAAGTGTCAAAGGTGATGAATATTTACAAAAGAATTCAATGATGATAGATGGATATGAACTAGATGAGTCTTCTTGCGGAGAATAAAAATAAAGAGTAGTGTAGATTGAAGATGATGAGGCTCCATAAAAGAATCCTAAAACTCCTAAGTATGCAAAAGAATCATTCTGAAGATCAGATCATTGGAGATAAGAGTAAAGGTGTACTGACAAGAATGAAAACTACTAAAGAATAGTTAAATCTAAGTTTACTTTCTAAAATTTAACCTAAAACAGTGATGGAGGCATGCAAAGATGAATATTGGATCAAGGCTATGGAAGAAGAGTTGTTGTAGATTGAGAAGAATTAGACTTGGGAACTTGTCCCAAGACTAGCAAACAAAAATGTAATTGGAACCAAGTGGGTATTTAGAAACAAACCAAATGAGAATGGAGAAGTGGTAAGGAACAAGACAAGGCTTGTGTGTAAAGGCTACTCAAAAGTTGAAGGTATATATTTTGAGGAGACATTTGCTCTGGTATATAGAATGGAAGCTATTAGGATGTTTTTAGCTTTTGTAGTACATAAGGATTTCAAAGTTTATCAAATGGATGTGAAGTCTAATTTCTTGAATGGAGAACTAGAAGAAGAGGTATACACAGAACAACCAAAAGGAATTCAGTTATTAGACAAACCGGATATGGTCTAAAGATTGATGAAGGCATTGTATGGATTGAAGCAAACTCCTAGAGCTTTGTATACAAGGTTGGATAATTATTTGATACAACAAGGATTCAATAAAGGAATCACAGATAACAATCTTTATTTTAAAGTTGAAAATGATCATATCTTGATTATGGTTGTATATGTTGATATAATTTTTGGAGGCAGTAAAACTATGTGCAAGAAGTTTGTAGAGGAAATGCAGAAAGAGTTTGAAATGTCCATGTTTGGGGAGATGATTTTCTTCCTTGGATTACAAATAAATCAGACAAATAAAGGTATTTTCATTTCACAATCAAAGTATGTCAAGGAAATGTTGAAAAAGTTTGGAATGGATGATTCTAAACCGGTGTGTACTCCTATGGTTATTGGTTATAAGCTGAGAAAGAATGATGAATCTCCTAAGGTTGATTAGAGCAAATATAGATCAATGATTAGTGGATTATTATATCTTACTACTACTAGACTAGATATTATGCATACAATTTGTCTTGTGACTGGATTTCAAGAAGATCCTAGAGAGTCACATGTTGTAGTAGTGAAGAGGATATTCAAATACTTGAAGGGCATTGTGGATTATGGCTTGTGGTATCCAAAGAATACTGATTTTATTCTAAGTGCTTACACAGATGCAAATTGGGCTAGTTGTGTGGATGATGGGAAAAGTACAAGTGGTGGTGCATTCTTTCTTGGATACAGATTGGTATCATGGCTAAGCAAAAAAAATGATTCAATGTCTTTATCTACTACAAAAACAAAATACATTGTTGCAGCATCTTGTTGCACACAAGGTGTTGTGGATGAAACAAACATTGGAGGATATCAGAGTAGTGTATGATGAATCAATTTCTATCTCTTGTGACAATACAAGTGCAATCAATATTTCAAAGAACCCAGTAATGCATTCAAAGACAACATATCTCAATCAGGTATCACTTTCTGAGAGAGAAGGTTGTAGAGAATGAAGTAAAGTTTGAGTATGTGCCTACAAAGGATCAAGTTGCTGATATATTAACTAAGGCTCTTCCTAAGGATACATTTGAGTATCTCCGGGAGAAATTGGGGGTTATTGCCCCTCCTTTGAACTAGATGCATAAAGAGATGCAACTGCCCAATGGATTTCAAGAGTCATTCTCTGGTATGGATTGATGTTGGTGGCTACCTCTCAAGGGGAGTAGGTAGTGGCATTGTTGGTTGTTGCTATCAGGGGGAGTGTGTGTTGTCATTATGCAGTGGTTGTTGATTGGTGTAGTATGGTGTGTGCTCTTGAGGGGGAGTAAACTAAGTAGTTGTTAGAAGGTTGATTGATGTCAAAGGAGAAACATAAGTGATGCAAATCTTTTTGTCCTTTTTCATTAATGTCAAAGGGGGAGAGAGAGTCATGTGAAAAGAAGACAGTTAAGGGGGAGAGAAAATCATGAGAAAAGAGAAAAGGAAACAGGTATGGAGTAGAGTTGTTGTTGTTGATGGTTTTTCACATGATGTGTTGCCATCAATGACAAAGGGGGAGATTGTTGCAAGTATGAGCAGTTGGTGTTGTTATTGATGTAGCAAGCTTTTGTTGTCACTGGTGTCAACTGTATGAGAAGAAGATTGTTGCACGAGTATGTGATGTTTTGATTAGTTGCATTATGTTGTCATTAGTAAGCTACTAGTGTCAACCTCTAGTGTTGTTTTGATAAGTTTTTGTCTATGGTTGAGGAAGTGATGGAGATGATGGGGATGTGTTCTTGGTGCTTGGTTTCCAAGTGCTTTTGAGAAAATTTGATAAAAAAAGGAAACAATGAGTGTGTTATGGGTTGAAGAGTAGTGTTTGGTGTCGCTCTACATTTCTTCTAAGTTGAAGGTTTGCCTATGCGTTTTAGATATGTTGATCAAAGGTGTTGTATTCAAAATTTGGTGTGTTGGATCATTGTGCAGAAGTTGTGTTCACTAGTATGTGAACAATGTATTGCAGAGGTGTCTAGGAGAAATGTTTTTGCATCACATTTCTCCGTAGTTTGGTTTCAGGTCTTGCGGATCTAAAGGCATGCTGATAGTGTTGGTATCTTTCTTCAGTCAAAGTTGTTCGAGGTTAGGTGCTTTGAAATTCAACTTCTTAAATTGCAGTGTATGACAAAATTGTCTGAGTGTATTGGGTGTGTACATTCTTTAGGTGAAAGATGTTGTGAAGGAGTTTGTTGGTTTTAAGGTACTTATGGAATATTCTAAATTGTGTTCAGGTGACATTTGTTGTTTGTGAGTTGTTGAATCAAAAGAAGCGTGTTCTTAAAAGTTTAATGGTGTTTTTACACGAGCAACGGCCGACCTTGGTGTTTACACTAATTACGGTGGATATTTATTGTTTGTAGAGGTATGTTGTAGCATGGTGTTATAGTTTTGGGTCCCAGATAAGGAAATGATGTGGTTTGCTTTCACTTCTATCCACCACGAAAGTGTTTTGGTGCCGACCTAATTTGAATTTGCATGGTTGAAGTGCATAGCTAACCTTAGAGAATGTTTTCAAGGTTGAGGATGATATAAATATGAGTTGAGTTGTTAAGAGATGCAAAAATAGACAAGGATGATGTGAATGATGCAAATTGTAGAGTGTTAGAGTGCGAATTTGAGAAGTGCAGTGTGAGTTTTCATGTATTAGATTATTGGATGCAATGAGGAGAATGTGTCTACAATTCTTTAGTTATGCTACGAAAGTGTTGGTGATATTGTGGTGGATTTCTCTATTGCATTGAGATGGATTTCTCTTTCTAACATTCTTCTCTATCTTCTTTTCTATTTTGGCAATGAGTCCTTTGTACTTGTTATTGATATTACTTTATATTGTGAGCTAATCCTCACTGTGGTTTTTCTCATCTTCGGTTTTCCATGTAAAACTAGTGTTCTTTTGTGCATGGTGTTGTTTTGTTTTAGTTTTTGTTATTTACCTTTCATGCTAAATCATCATAATAGATTAAGGGTTAATTGTATTAATGTGGATCTAAATGTGTATGAGGATTTGAAGCTTTAAGGTACAACTAATTCACCACCCTCACTCCCCCTCTGCCCTTCCCCCCCTCAGTTGTCTTGTGCATTCAACAATTTCTACATTCTTTCCAAATATAAAAGAAAGATGAATAGTCATGACAAAGGTGTCATTGTACAAGAAAGCAAAAGGCTTCTTTTTCCGATATATGTGTGGTGGAATCAAGAAAAACAATAACACTAGGTATTAATTTCTAAATTAATAATTTGCAATCTAATTTATCATACATTAAACGAAATTCAATAATCAATCACTTTAAGAAATTTTGCTTTTGTGACTGCTCTCATGTCAATTCAACGGTGGGAGTATTTTGGTCATGAGGCCAAATCATTTTCTTGGATGTCAATGTAAATTTTAACCCAACCATATAATTTTTCTATTTGTGAGCAATCTTGGAGTATATTTAAACATATACACCATAAGAAATGCAACCAATTGAGCCAACAATAGATGAGTGATTTGGTCTTTGTCCACCACAAACTTTATCTTTGCTTGAAGAAAATGTGAGGTTAGAAACTTTCAAATTTTGACTCAATAATTTTTTGCACATACACAAAGGTTGAGAACTTATGCATTCATCATTACCTCAATTAGCGTTGAAGTTGCTCAACCAATTGATCATGATTTTGAATTGATCGCATTAGAGTAGGAGCCTTGATTTAGTGAAGAGGGTTTTAATAACCTGAATGAGATTTCAGCGGATTGTGAGCATGCTCCCTTGACCAAATGGTTGTAAGCATAGAGGCATCAACTTCTCCTTCATATGTCTAGTCATGGCTACCTTAAAGGCGATTTGAATTTGAATTTTGTGTTCTCTAATTTTCCTTGTCAATATGACAATTGACCTATGGGTAGTGAGTCTATGACAGTAATAATATGTAGTTGTAGTCCAAGACTGGAAATTTGATTTGAGAGTAATCGAGAACATTGAAATTTTGAATCATTATTTATGTCTTCTAGGGGAGAGGGCCCATAGTCGTGCACCCTAACTTCGCACTTCTAATTATCCTACGTCGAAATATCAAATCACTCCCAATTTTTTACAGCAGCTTACTTGGCAAGTTCTCTGCTTATAACTAAGGTTTCAGGGCCACATCATCAAATATGATGCCACATCAGCATGCGTTTTTGTCAAGTTGTCCAAAAAGGCCCCAAAAAATAGTGAGACCAATTCTCGTGCATTACATCATGAGTAGTTGAGTGCTAATGTGGTATCACATGATTGGTTGCTTTTTAGATCAAAAGCATACATTTTGTTTAATTATGGGTAGTCAAATCACAACTATTGAACATTATATAAACGAGTATTGGGTATTATATTTACGATTGGGTGCACGACTATTGGACCCCGCACGACTATTGGGCCCTCTCCCCTAAATGAAATTTGGACTTCGCTTCTCTTTACATGCAAACTAACTGGCATGAAATAACATTTGCAGGTATTTTTTTGTTTTATGAATATTTTTAACGTTTTAAATTGTCATGCTTTTAGTTTTTTTTTATCCTGTGTACTTAAATTTCATTTATATTTTTGGTTTGTCGTGCCTTTGCGATGTTAGTATAATGTGACTTTGCTGTAGATCCCTTCCTAAATTGTGTAATATGTGGTTTTCCGTAGAGATAATTAATTCTCTGATACCAGAAAAGCTTGAGACTCATACAAACTATTAATGTTATATGCAGCAACATTATATCCGAAACGTGAAATGGCCGTAATAATCTCAGTGTGTAGCAAATGTACGATGATCAGAAATTTTAATACCTCAAATAGTACATCTGTTAGGAATCTGAAATTTAATAAAACGCCAGCTTGAGGTCCATCTTGACTATAACTAGGTATATCACATAAACCGGAAATTGATATCAAAAAAGAAATCAGCATCGTGCAACAAAAATTAACAGCTGAATTTTCTAAAGCGGAAAATTGGCATCAAAAGATTGATCAGCAAGTTGACAAGACAATTGAATCAAGTCTCTAGGCAGCAAGAGGCCTGTCTAAAGCTGCAGTCGTCAATGCTAAATAGGAAATCAAAAATCCAAAAACAAAAATATATAATCAGCCATATAAAAATAAAAAATCGGCTATCGGAAAGCCTGATCGTTAGATTGTATGTCGGATAATACATAAGGAGTTTATCAAAGGCTCAGAAAAAATAATAATTTCAAATATTGAAAGTCTTGATTTAGAAGCTCAAATACCAACTGATTCGACTATAACTTTTTTAATATTGATAAAGATAGCTTTTTAAAGGGGCCCAAACCCATTGTACACCCATGAACGAGAATGCCAAGAAACCCAACGCAAACAGCCAAACAATGAAGCTACGTGATACAAAGCTGCAACACAGCAAACCAACAGCAACAAAGGACAAGACCTAAATTAGACGGTCCGTAACCAGATCTAGTTCTTTCAGCTCAACAGCAGCTAGGAGACAGAATGTGTTTGACTATAATTTTTAGTGTATTTCAAAGTTAATATTTGCATCCTGAGAGTCTATATATAAACTAGTATTCTTAAAATGACATCTGTTGTTTGAAGGTGTCTCCTTGATCATTCGAATGTTCTAACTGTCCAACTACTTTTAGTTCAATTCTCTGTCCACTTACAGTTGTTCCAAATATCAACCACTTTAAAATTTCTAGCTATATTTACAACCCTTCCATTTACTAGTTTATTTCTATCGGCGCACTTGCATATAGACTATACTCAACCTTCTAATATATGGGATGACTCCCATCATAGACTCTATAAACGCATGGTAAGACAAAGGAACCAAAAAATCACCATCCTTCCTTTTATGTTAAACCCCTTGATACTCGAATCTGTCAACTTTCTAATTGTATGGATGACCACATCACAAACACTATTAATGCATGGCAAAATGAAGGAACTGGACGGCAACCATCCTTCGTTTCATTGTTAAGCCCTTTGATACTCCAATCCTAGTTGTACGGTAAAGCTCCCTCCCCAAACTGCACGATGCATGTTCCTAAAAATAGAGCAATCTCATTTAGTCTACATAAGGGTTTCTGGTTTAAATATGTGATTGCCTACTGGCATATGCATAGAACTTTGTTTATGGCATTCATGCTTCTATTCACGAACAATATCCCACATTGTCTAATACCTAGATGCTTTAAACTTTTGATAGATCTAGAATGATAATATTCACTTACAGATCATAACACCTCGACATATAAAGAGACCAGGCAACCATCCGATTAACAAAGCCTTCTCATTAAAACTATCTATTTATCAACATCTTTTACTTCCATTGTTGTCCCTCAAATTACCTTTACAGGAAAGAGCTCATATTGATAAGCATAGTTTAATCAAAATAATACAAATAATTATACAACCCACACTACCGCCAAGCATAGACAGGGTACTGGAAAGAAGGGACCAATAGATTTAGTTCCTTATATTATTGCTCATCAAAATGTTGTGTGCTTGGTATGGCTCCATTAGATAGCTCCTCATTCCCAGTTTGACAACAGTAAGCAAGAGCAAGATTTAGAGGATTGTCCCATAACATCGTCTCTACTATTTGAATCTTGTACAGATCAGGATTGGCAATACCCTACCTGTTGCAGCTTCCCAGAAGAGACAATATTGTTATTCAGCAGGGAGATGTACAGGTTCAGCTGCTAGTGTTTCTTTGGCCTTGTACAATTTTTCCCATTGCCAGAATCTGTCGTTGCTGTGCAAAGTACATCACTGAAACCTAACTATGGACAAAATCCCACATTGCCTTAAGAAGCAATGCATCCAAAATTTTACTACCAAATTAATAAACACATGAGATTAAAAACGAGACCAGCCTACCAACTGCTTTCTCACGGAAAATTTCTATTTATCAAAATCTTTTACTTCCATCATCATCCATAAAATTACTTCAACAGGAATGAGGTCTTTGGGGCAAGCATAGTTGATTGAAATGATATACACAAATAATCATACAGCCCACTTCCTACCACAAATAAACAGGCTGCTGGACAGAAGGGGGCAAAAGATTTAGATCCCTGCAATGTTGCTCATCATAATGTTGAGTACCTGGTATGGCTCCAGTGGCTAGTCTTAGGGCCTCATTACCCGTTAGACAAAAGTGAGCAAGAGCAAGACCATTATCAACCAAAGCATTAAGATTTGGCATCGAAACTGACTGTCTAAGTTTTTGGTGCAATCCTCTAGACCCTATAACATTATCTCTATTATTTGGAACTTTGTACAGATCGGCATTGGCAATAAACCTTTCTGTGGCAGCATCCCATGATAGTTGATATTGTTGCTCAGCAGAAAGAGGTACAGGTTCAGCTGCTAATGCTTCTTTGACCTTATTAACAAAATCTTCAGAAGTTTTATACATCAGGCAGTTAGGAAATGATCCAAAAAATTCATTGGATGGGTGATCTGCACAAATAACAATTTTCCCCATTGCCAAAGCCTCTGCCGTTGCTGTGCAAAGGACATCGCTGATACTAGGATTAATAAATACTTTGTAGCTGCATGAACATAAAACATGTTAAGGGTATTAGTTGCCAATCAGAGTCTGGTTACAGAAGTGAGGTCTTGTAAAGGTCGGATTAAACATAGAGAAGAAAAAATATTACCCATGGATTAATTCATCTGCATGATCTCTCCCTTGATGAAATTTCATATTCAAAGACAGCTTCTGTGATGCTGATTGAACCTCCATAGAATCTTCTCCATTTCCAAACACATCAATGTTGAACCCATTTAGTTCTTCTTTATGTTTTGAAAGCAGATCCACCAGCTCTCTATAGCCTTTTCCCCAAACCATCTTCCCTAAAAAATATGCCCCTTTGGAAAATGATTGCCTCCCAACCTCCCTATCCATAGCCACCTTTCTGCCAACTTCTAGGAATTTTGGACAAACACCATGTACATTGCAAACTATAGATTTTGGAAGATCTTGTGTAGAAGCTGACAAGCGTAAAATCTGCACAATCACACCAAAGTTCTTTCTATGTATCCAGTAAAAGATATAGGTAAATGGAAAAATGCAAATATCTATCTGAACTGTTAAAGTATATTTAAATCCCATCTCAATGATTCTAAGATACAGTGATTATTATGAATATATGATCTGCACCTTATGACAATATGCACGGGAAACCCAATTGTTGATGTGTTTTACAAAGAATGCCTGTAAAGCTCCATTTTTCTCTCTTTTGATATACTCTAAATAGTTTGTGTGCACCACACCAATTACATGGCTAAACTTATCTGTCCACCGTTTTCCATGATAATACCAATTCAAGTGTTCAGGTTCCTCCAACACTGCAATATCAGCTTCCTTATCTGGAATAAATTGTGAAGTATCACCTACGGCTATTATACTCCGTCTCTGCCTAGAAAACTGCAACAAAAGATATGTGCTTTTATGAGCCAAAATTCAGTTAAACCTGAGCAACCTTGAGCTCACCAGCAATAATCAACACATCTACAAATAAGTCATGGGAAAAAGGTTAAAAAATTTCAAATATAGAGGAGACAAAAGTAATCTACTGAACCTTTCCAGGATAAAAAGCTATCTTAAAATCTGATTTGAATCCAGTTCTTGCTTCCAACCAATTCCGAACATAAGCTTCCTGCTCCTCTGGAGAGTCAAAAGTCAATTTGTTAGGATATACTAGTTCTTGATCTTCTTTGCAAAGCCAAGGAACAAGCAAGGTAACATTCTGTTTCGCATTTTTAGCCAAATATGCAGCACGGAAAAGAGGATTAATAGCTGTGCCAGTCATCCAAGGTAAACTTGCAGTTGTAATTATTGCTACATTGCGCTTTCCCTCTTCCAGATCATGTTTCACACTATCATTCCATGGGCCCGCATGATAGCGATACCCTGTGCTTTGTAACACACTGGCTATCCTATTATCAAGTTCATCAGTGCTTGAATTGCTCTCCCTAGTGGCTATCATGGAATCTTTTGATAAACCAGAGTTTAAGTCAAGCTGATCCCTCCTCCTATAGTTGCGTAACATATCCACAGCTTTCTCACATATATCTACAAACAAGAACAACATCAATGTACATCAAATGTCACAATATAATGAATTTGAGCAAAAAATCACAAAAGATGTTACTTAAAGAGAAGATCTTTATACGAAAGTGTGATGTAAGCAAGGACATTTACTAGCATGTCTACTTCAACAAAATAAAATTACTCATACTCCCTAATTGAGATAAATTTTAATGGTGATTTCCTTCCTAAAATCCTTCTTAAACACAAAATAAGGTCATTGAATTCTCTGAATCTCATTCAGTATATCAGGGACAAGATTTCAGACTTCTAAAAGAATATACACTTCTGAAAAATTGAAAATATCTTAATGCCCTAGTCATACGAAAGACAAGTATGCCAAAGACAAGAAACATCTCTACTCAATATCAACTCAATGAAGTTAATTTTTGAATTGAATATTGGTCTGTCTTGGTAGTTTAGTACTTATCTGCGAGCCAAGGAAAACAGAATGCTTTTTTTTCTCAACAATTGCATACCATTCATGGCCCTCAACAAGAGTTGAGGACAGAAAAGAGTGAGAACGGTCAATGCATTGATAGATTGGAGAAACAACCAGAGCCTGTTCATTCTGAATTGTATAACTATATAGTCTCTACTTCTGCCTCTTTAGCAAAAGAAAATTTAAGAATCTTCCAACTGAACTAGTCCAAATAATGTGCTGTAGTTGCTAGTATACAACTTTTACTAGCTGCTTGATCCATAAACGTGGTGGAGATACCCTCCTAGCAGTCATCAACAGATTCTTGCTTGTTAACCCTGAAAAACACCTTCTAACACTGTATTTCCAACACTAAAGGTTGTAATAACAGTCTAAAATGTTCATATGGGTTGCAAACACATAAGAAAACATGAAACAAGAGTGCACAATGCAAAAGAAGCATACACAGAGACTGAGAGTCTGATACAAGTATTTTCAATGCCTCAAGGGAAAAATGAAGCTACAAAAATGTTACAAGAACCTCAAAACACCTGCAACATGCCTTTGCACCTTGAAACCCTTGTCCACTTATAATAGTCAAAATGAACACAGAATCAAGGTTACAATGGGAACCAATCATAGAAACATATTTTACAATTCATACATACTTTCCCAACATCCTTCCTTGGTGCCAAAAGGAAGATCTAACATCAAGAAACCAAACTGAAACATTAAAAACCCTTCACCATACTCTGTTTTAACTGTGACAAATTTGCTGCTGGTTGCAAAGATGTGATTTTGAATTTTCTGTGGTACAAATGAAATCGCTGCTTTCAGCAAAGTGGCAGTTTTGAAATCACCGAGGCAATTTCAAATTTGCTGCCTGTGGAAACCACCAGTTTCATCAACATTGATTTTCCACTTCATTTTGTCATATTAACCCTTGATCTATTCAAAGACATCTCTGAGACGCTTCAGATCACCCCAAACATGCCTTTGACATGAGACTATATTCCTTGGCAACGGATAACATTGAAAGCAAACAAATTTCTTCTCCCATGGCTCAACATAACTTCTTGGATTGAAATGGTAATTTATGACTCCCTGGTCCAGCAACTTTCACCTCATTTTTGGATCAGACCCCTCCAATGAGGAGATTTTGGTCCCCAAAAGCTCAAGGATCAAATAAGTAAGGAGATCTCTTCCCACCTCCTCTTTGAGAAACCATTTGGCCTTATTTGTCAATTGCTCTTGCAATCCTGCTTGCTTCAACATCTGCAACAGACCTTACCTTATGAGTTTCAGCTCCTTCATTGGTCCTTGAAGTCCTTTTCCTAAGTGCACCTATACTCAGTCTCCAACTTGAGACTTGTGCTCCACTCTATGTTGGTTTTGACTTCCTTTGTACTTGACTGGTGAGTTCTTTAGTTTCCCTGATATACTGAAATGGGTTTCATAATCCTGGTCAATGGAAGGTTCAGTCTTGTGTACCTCCATATCCATATTTTCTAGCTCTTCTTTTGACTGTCCCAACAACATATCCATAGAATTGAGAGACAAATGTTCATAACATACCTTACAAGGCAACAACTGATCTTTATTCTCAATCTCTTTACAAGAAGGTGGCCCCTTAGGCTCAAGAAACAACTTTGAGAACGCATGTTGACCCTCTCCTTGTTCTTTTTCATCCAAAAACAAGAGAGCAATCTTTCCACTAGTATTGATCAGTCTCTTGAGTTGTGAAGTGCTTGCCACATAGATTTTTAAACTTTCCATAGGACTTCAACGTGAAATTTTCTCATTCAAACAGAGCCTACACAGATTCTTTCTTCTAAAATAGATAGTGTCTCTAACATAAAGATATGGGCTCCAAAAAACAACACTACAAACATTTAAAGGTATCATATCAACTAATACCTTATCACTAAACTCTCAATTAAGTGCAAATTGCAACTTATATTGTTCTGTAACTCAGATGTCCGCTACTTGTTTCAATCACCCTAATGAAAACAAACAAGGATCCCCTTCAAACTTCAATCCAAGCTCATCCACCAGCTTTTGAGAAATTAAATTCACTTGTGAACATGAATCAAACAAAGTGTTTATCTTCTTGCTTTTTACTAGGATCTTGATGTGGAAGAGTTGAGTTCATTCCCCTTCACTTGGAAAGGCATCGGCTGCCTTAAGAACATCCTTACAAACTGTGGCACAAGATAATCTCTCATCAACCTCTGAGCTGCAATCAATTTCTTGGCCTTTGCTCACATAGGTGACGTTTTTGTCATTCTCCCCCTTCCACTAAGGTGTCAACTTTGGATGCAACTTCCAACATCTCTACTTTGAACTTCCATCCATCTCACAATGAGAACAATGAAACTTCCCCTTGCCTTTGCCTTTGGGATCGACTGTAGTAGTGGCATTTTTTGTTCCTTTTCCTTTGTTCGTATCCTTATTTTTATCGCCACCATGCTGCTGCTCTTCACCCTGTTGTTTTTGCTTGTAGGAATAGCTAACCTTCTTGTCCAACTCCAGATAATGTGCTTGGGCACATGCTTCATCAATGTCTTGCCGATTGACCATAAATACAGGCATTTTTAAGTGTCCAAATAGCCCACCTATACCGTTTCATCCAAACATCATGGTCCATAACATTCTTTCCCAATTCAACTGCTCACTTCTAAACTCAATGGTATATACATGAACACTTTGTCCATCCCTTTGCCTAAGGTAATGCCATCACATCACCTCTTCTCTCATTGGGTAGAATTGCTTCTTGAGCAGCCCTTAAAATCCTCCCAATAGGATATTCGTGGCATTTTTAAAAATTTCACAGAAAGTACATAGTTCTCATTACACGTTTTAAAGAGCATGCCCCAAAAACTTAAGTTGTGAATGAAATTTGTTAATAATGATTCAATTTGTGGAGACTAAAAGATACCTCAATCAAGGTTTGCATCATGCTCTTGAGCCTATCAATCTTTCCAACAATGTCAAAAATTCTTGCATCATCATCTTCCAGCTTCTTTAATTGAGCTTCTCCATCATCCTCTTCTCTTGCCATTAGTCTAGCTGACCTATTCCACTCTCCCATGCCAATCTCAAGCTTGAAAGGAAACAGATCTCCAACTCCACGAGATATTGTGGAGGGCATAACCTACCAAACACTTGCAAAGATGTCTATAACTTTGCCCTAATACCATCTGACCAGTAAATGTGTTAAAGATACTCTCCTAGCAATCACCAACAACGAATTCTTGCTTGTTAACAATGAATTTTTGTTTGTTAACCATGCAAAAATACCTTCTCATACTATATTTCCAGTGCCAAAGGTTGTATTCACAATCTAATATGTTCATATCAGTTGCAAACACATTAGAAAACATGAAACAAGAGTGCACAATGCAAAGGAAGCATACGCAAAGACTGAGACACATGTTTTATACTTGTAGAAACCCTCAAAAGGGAAGAAAACCCCAGAAAAGGAAGTGCTTTTGCTCCTTGTGCCACTATCTTCAAATCAAGTACAAGCATTTTCAAAGCCTCGAGAGTGAAATGGAGCTACAACAATGTTTCAACAAGTTCAAAACACATGCAATATGCCTCTGCACCTTGTTAACAACTTAACATCTATTTATACACTTACAACACTCAAAATAAAAATAGAATGAAGGTTATTGTGAAAGCCAACCACAAAAGCATGTTTGAAAATGCATATAATACTTTTCCAACATCCTTCCTTGGCACCAAAAGGATGATCTTGTTGGTGTGAATAGTGTTTATTACATAACCGATTTCCCTTTTAGGTCATTTTCACACCTAGTTAGTTTACTTAAGGCATTTACTTTTTGTGTCTCAAGTAATATGGTTATGACACTTTTTATGTGGTCCTATATCTCAACCTTGCCTATATATACAAGGTTTTTCTAGTACATTATTCATCTTGTATGCATTGTATCATTATTGACATATAGCATTTTTCATTGCTTCCCTCTTGTGTTGAAAGTTCTTTGGTGTTGCTGAGTGTTCCTGATCCTATAAGTCCTTTTTGTGACTTCAACATGGTATTAGAACTCTAAATCTACAAGCCCCTTCTCTTTTTGAGGAGATCTTGCCAAGTGTTTTCAGCTGATGCATCATGGCCCAAATCTAACTTCATGGTTAAGTTCGAAAGGCCCAAATTTGACAAGATCGACTCTGAACTTGTTGGGTTTGGTTATAGTCTTTGGAAGGCCTTTCTTCTGCATCCTATTTAATCTATACAAACATCTCTATTGTTTGTACAGCAGCATCTGTACTGCTGTTTTGGAGATCTAATTTTGTTACTTAAAAAAAATTGGCTATTTGTATAGTGCTAGCCAAATGCTAGTTTTTTTTGTTTCAAATTAAAAATAATAATTTGAGTGTATGGGGTCCACAAACTCCCATACCTCAATTTTTTTATTTAAACAAAAATTATGGGGGGCAAGGATTTCCACACCCCATCTCCTCCTCACACCCTTAGGTTATGAGGTGCCACAGGGGGTACCTAACCCCGATGGTGCAGGAGCACCTAGGCTAACCTCCATAGACTAGGAAATTTTGGCTTGTATCTGACCTTAGCCAAGTCAGAGGGTTTGTGTGTTTGTTTTGAACCTTAGAAGGTCATTGATGTGGTTGGGTGGATTAGTCATTAGGACTAAGGTCACCATAGTTTAGTCTTTGTTAAATATCTTTGCTTTAATTAGCCTTAATAGCTTAAGATGGGATTGGAGCCTTAAATGTGTTCTAAACACATCAATGTTGTTAGGAGGATGCCATGAGGCAGTTAAGGGAGTTGGATGCTCGGAATCAAGGAGTTAGAGGTCCTAAGAATTAGGGAGATGGCATAATGGATTGTTGCCAAAAGTTGTTGCAAAGTTGTCATGTTGCATGCAACTCGGTTACCTTGGATCCCTTAGAAGATGGGAGTGTGGGATCGACCAACATCCCTAAAAACATGGCAAAAGGCATCTATGATGCAAGAGGCTCGAGTTAAAAGGATAGTAGTTTGTAATTAAGTAGAAGGGTTATGCTTTTGAATAGAAGAACTCTGCATTTTCTGTAAATTCCGTGTGTTTTTGAGGTGACAGTGATATCAAGTGGATTGTATGTACTAATTTGGTATTGGATTTGAGTTTAAAAGACATATCTAAGCATTCTTTCCTTTGTAAGTAAGTTCATTTGATTTAGTTTAAGTGTTTTGTGTAAATAAGTTAGAGTTTAGGGTCTTTACTGTCTTGTTCTGAACAGTTAGTCTTTTTATGGCTCCCCCATGAAATCTAGCCACGGGAACTTCCTGAGATTAGATGGATTTGTTAGGGGAGCCAATTCTTTGTACATACTTAGTGGTAGGAGTCATGAAAAGTCGAGGAGGTATTTTTAAAATCAAACCCTAGGCGAGCTAGAAGGGTCCGGTTAGGAGTTTGATAGAGAAAAAGTGAAGAGTATAGGCAGGGGTTAGAAGCACAGTACGGAAAAAGCATGGTATCAGATAGGGTATGATAAAATCTTCACATGCTAGAAGGATTGAGGTCCAGTCAATCCATTCGTGTGAGAGAGAAGCAAGAAATCAGTGTAACCCTACTAATTAGGCCTACTAGCCCAATTTGACCTAGATTATAGGAAACCAGTGTACGGAAGAGACAGAGGCCTAAAATCTTGTGAATATTTTAGAGAACCAAAAAGGGTATCTGAATATGAAATTTGTTTCCTAGGTTGTTTGGAAAGTTTGGGTAAGAATGGCAAAAAGGTCACTGTCAAGGGCTACAAGAAACTAGGCCTTTTCAAGACCAAATCTTGAAATCGGTAAGAGTGAGGACTGAAGATCCTCCAAGATGGATCCAGTTGGATGTAGAATGCTTGTTTCCAATATGTTGGGCACCCCTGCAAGCAGTTCAAGAGTTTATGTGAAGTTGGCACTTAGATTCTTCTATGTGTAGAAGAGAGTTTGCTAAGTTCAAAGAGGTGTCAGTCTTTCAAGGTGAAGCACAAGTGGAAAACTCTTGGAGAAGAGTTGGAGCAGGACTTGGTTAATCATCCAAGCCTAACAAGAACCTATTGGTATCAGGTTCCAGGAAGAAGACAGTGAAAAAGGTCTTTTAATAGATTGTGCAAGCAAGCCTTTGGAACACCTACACCATATTGGTATCAGAGCCTTTGTTTGATCAAGCTTGTGATTGATGTTGCAACCCACTGAATCAGTAGGAGAGAACATGCCAGAGGAAGAAAGAACCATGGTGACTAATGCTGAGTTAGCCAAGAAGGAAGAAGAGCAAGAAGAGGACAACCAGCTGCTAAGAGAAAGGTTGTCTCGAATGGAGAAGCTCTTGGATGAAGTCTAAGAAAAGGCAGACAAGGTAAAGGATAAAATAAAAGAGAAGGAAGAGCAGGAGGCAAAGGAAAAGGAATTGGAATTGGAGGAGGAAGCTCCAACACCTGACCCTGTCCTTGCTGAAGAACCCTTCTTGAAGGCACTACAGGCCTTAAGTGGCAAAGCTTTGGAAGGAGTGCCACTATTTAGTGGACAAATGGACCCTGATTCAGTCATAGACTGGATTGAAAGCATAGAGAATCACTTTGAATGTGATGGTATAACAGAGGCCCAAAAAGTAAAGGTGGCCAAGTCAAGGTTGAGAGGTTCAGCTCTCACATGGTGGAAGTTTGTGCAAACTGAAAGAGAGAAAGAAGGAAAGGGTCCTATAGTTACATGGAGAGGCATGATAACCAAGATCAAGCAAACCTACCTACCTGATGATTATGAAGTCCAATTGCATAGGAGGAGACACAATCTTAGACAAAAAGACATGGATGTCCAAACATACACCGAGGAGTTCCAAAAGCTGTGCCTTAGATCAAAGGTGGTTGAAGATGAAAGCATCAAGCTAGCAAGGTATTTGAATGGGCTTAAATGGTCTATTCAAGAAGATATGAGCCTAGTGAACTTCAAAACCATCCGCCAATGTTATCAAATGGCCTTAAAGATAGAGGAGAAAGGCAAAAAGAAGCAAGAGCAGACCTCCAAAAGTAGGGGTAAAGGAAAAGACAGCAGAGGACAAAGAGGTGGCTATGGTGGAAGGAGTTCAGAACCAAGGGCTCAAGGATAAGTCAGGTACCCTGAGCAGCAAGAAGGAAGCTCTAGTAGAGGTGGTAGAGGAAGAGGCTCTAGCTCTAGAGGAAGAAGTGGTGGACAAGGAAGGGGCAGTTACTTTGCCAATATGAAGTGTTACCATTGCAATCAAATAGGACACCCGGCCTATAGATGTCTAGAGAAAGGTAGTACTTCTCATGGAGGTGACAAGAGAACTAATCTAGTTCATGATGAGACAACTGCAGCAAAGAAACATTCTGAAGTACCATTGAATTCTGAGGAAGGTGAGAACCTCATGATGAGGAGAATTTTGATCAAGGAGCCGGTTAAAGAAGAACTAAGCCAAAGGAGGTCCCTGTTTAGGATAAAGTGCAAGATGATGGGCAAAGTATGTAGAGTCATCATTGACTCAAGGTCTACTGACAATATTGTGTCAGAGGAGACAGTCAGCAAGCTGAAGTTGACAAGGATACCCCACACCAATCCTTACAAGGTCACATGGCTCAATAAAGGCCAACATGTCTTGGTAAATGAACAAGCATGGGTGGAGTTCTCAATTGGAAGGTACAAGGACAAAGTCTTATGTGATGTGTTACCTATGGATGCATGCCACTTGCTCCTAGGTAGACCATGGCAATTTGATCGCCAAGCCATGCATGATGGAGTGAAGAACTCTTACACTTTTAAGAAGGACAAGGTGACATTCAAAATTCAGTCACTGTTAGAAGATGCAGAAGTGCAGACAGCAGGTCCTAAACTGCTCATGGTGGGTGAAAAAGAGTTCCTAGAAGCCTTGGAAGAAGGAGAAGGAGTTGGCTATGCAGTGATGCTAAGGCCAAGAGAGGTAAGTAATGAGAAAGCAGCTGAGAAGCCAGAGTTACCTAAGGAAATACAGAAAATGTTGCAGACCTATGAAGGCATTGTGAGTAGTGGACAACCAGCAACATTACCCCCTAAAAGAGTCATAAGTCATAGGATAGACTTGATACCAGGGGCTACTCTGCCAAATAAGGCAGCCTACAAGATGACTCCTCAACAAAATGAGGAAATAGCTAGGCAAATACAAGAACTCCTAGACCAAGGTCTCATTAGGAAAAGCATTAGCCCATGTGCAGTACCCACTGTCCTAGCACCTAAAAATGGAGGAGAATGGAGGCTTTGTACTGATTCAAGGGCCATAAATAAGATAACTATTAGGTATAGATTCCCTATCCCTAGGATTGAAGACCTCATGGATTGTCTAGGTGAAGCTAGGTACTATACCAAGATAGACCTAAAGAGTGGTTATCACCAAATCAGAATACATGAGGGAGATGAGTGGAAAACGGCTTTCAAAACCAATGAGGGTTTATATGAGTGGCTGGTTATGCCATTTGGGTTGTCTAATGCCCCCTCCACATTCATGAGACTCATGAATGAAATCCTCAAAGACTACATTGGTAAATTTGTAGTGGTGTATCTTGATGATATACTAATTTATAGCAGAACAAGAGAAGAGCACCTCCAACAGATAGGGTTGATTTTCAAGAAGCTGCAGGAGGAGAAATTGATGATCAATTTAGAAAAATGTGAATTCATCAAGACAGAGCTGGTGTACCTTGGATTTGTGCTATCACATGGCAACTTGAAAATGGACAGCAGTAAAGTGGAAAGCCATCCTCAATTGGCCTACTCCAAAGACAGCAACAGAGGTAAGAAGTTTTCATGGTCTTGCTCAATACTATAGGAAGTTCATAAGACAATTTAGTGCTATTTGTGCTCCTATGTTGGATACCATTAAAGGAGGAATGAAGACTAAGTTTGTATGGAATGAGCAAGCTAACAAAAGTTTTGAGTTGTTGAAAGAAAAGATAGCTACCCAACCTGTTTTGGTGTTACCAAGCTTTGAGAAGCTATTCACTATTGAGTGTGATGCAAGCAATATGGCTATTGGAGCTGTTCTCAGTCAAGAGGGCAGACCGGTGGCTTTTCATTTTAAGAAGCTAAGTGAAGCCAAAGAAGAAGTATTCTTCTTATGACCTTGAGATGTATGCATTGGTCCAAGCTTTAAGGAAATGGAGGCACTACTTGCTTAGCAAGGAATTCATAGTGTACTCAGACAACCAAGCACTTAATTTCCTGAATTCACAAGAGAAACTGAGTTACAGACACATGAAATGGGTGGAATACCTGCAAGCTTACACTTTCAATATCAAGCATAAGAAGGGAGTACTCAACAAGGTGGCAGATGCCTTGAGCAGAAGAGTCCTCACCATACAAGAAATTCAGTTGAAGAGCATGGGAATAGATCATTTCAAGGATCTATATGCAGATGATGAAGATTTTGCAGACATTTATAAGGTATGTGCTGAATACAAGAATCATTTTCATAGTAAATATGCTGAATATACTTTGCAAAGTGATCTTTTGTTTAAAGGGAATCAGTTATGTGTCCCTAGAGGCTCTATTAGAGAGAATTTGATACAAGAAAAGCATAATGGTGCATTGAGTGGTCACTTTGGGACCACAAAGACTCAAGAACTTGTTCAAAGGTTCTATTATTGGCCAAGAATGAACCTAGATGTTAGGAGGTATGTGGAGAGTTGTATAGTGTGTCAAAAGGCCAAAGGTACTTCTTCAAATGCAGGCCTATACCAACCACTGCCTATTCCTACTAGGCCATGGGAATGCTTGAGTATGGATTTTGTAGTTGGGTTACCCAAGACAAGACAAGGCATGGACAGTGTTTATGTGGTTGTAGACAGATTCAGCAAGATGGCTCACTTTGTGCCATGTAAAACAACCAATGATGCTAGTCAAATAGCCTCTCTTTTCTTTAAAGAGATAGTAAGGATACATGGATTACCAATGAGCATTGTGTTAGACAGAGACTAAGTTTATGAGTCATTTTTGGAAGACTCTTTGGCAAAGATTGGGCACTAATTTATCTTTTGGATCTGCATACCATCCCCAAACTGATGGTCAGACCGAAGTTGTAAATAGAAGTCTTGGAAATCTATTAAGTTGCTTGACCAAGGAGTATGGTCAACAATGGGATCAGTTGATTGGACAAGCTGAATATGCTTATAATGACACTGTGAACAGATCAACAGGGAAGAGTCCCTTTGAAATTGTCTATGGATTACATCCTAGAGGAGTCTATGAGCTGAGAGACTTAAAGGATGGAGTGAAGGGAAGTGAATATGCTGATGACTTTGCTTATGCAATGCAGGAGATTCATGATACAGTCAAGAAGACATTGGCAGAAAATAACATGAAGTATAAGACTAAGGTGGATGAGCATAGAAGAGAAGTACAGTTCAATGTTGGAGACTTGGTGATGGTGCATTTAAACAAGTCTAGGTTGCCAAAAGGAGTTCCTCACAAGTTGCAGATGAAGAGGATAGGTCCCTGTCCCATCTTAGCAAAGTATGGCAACAATGCTTTTAAAGTGGAGCTACCGGAAGACAGTGGACTGTCCCCTGTTTTCAATATTGCAGACTTGGTTCATTATAAAGGACCACCACCAGACATGGATCAGAACCTCCATGAAGTCATCCAAGATGTGGAAGAACTCAAACTGCCTTCTGCTACAGTCAAACAAGCTGACAGTATACTGGATACCAGGGTCTATAAGAAGACTAGAACCAAGGAATACAAGGAACATCTGATTAAAAGACATGGTCAATCTGATGCTGATGCAATGTGGATCAAAGAGTCAGAGTTCAAGAAGTTGGGCATTGATCTCAACTTACTCAATCCAAGGGTGGTTTGAACTTTTTTGTTTTGGGGAGGATGGTGCAGGAGCACCTAGGCTAACCTCCATAGACTAGGAAATTTTGGCTTGTATCTGACCTTAGCCAAGTCAGAGGGTTTGTGTGTTTGTTTTGAACCTTAGAAGGTCATTGATGTGGTTGGGTGGATTAGTCATTAGGACTAAGGTCACCATAGTTTAGTCTTTGTTAAATATCTTTGCTTTAATTAGCCTTAATAGCTTAAGATGGGATTGGAGCCTTACATGTGTTCTAAACACATCAATGTTGTTAGGAGGATGCCATGAGGCAGTTAAGGGAGTTGGATGCTCGGAATCAAGGAGTTAGAGGTCCTAAGAATTAGTGAGATGGCATAATGGATTGTTGCCAAAAGTTGTTGCAAAGTTGTCATGTTGCATGCAACTCGGTTACCTTGGATCCCTTAGAAGATGGGAGTGTGGGATCGACCAACATCCCTAAAAACATGGCAAAAGGCATCTATGATGCAAGAGGCTCGAGTTAAAAGGATAGTAGTTTGTAATTAAGTAGAAGGGTTATGCTTTTGAATAGAAGAACTCTGCATTTTCTGTAAATTCCGTGTGTTTTTGAGGTGACAGTGATATCAAGTGGATTGTATGTACTAATTTGGTATTGGATTTGAGTTCACAAGACATATCTAAGCATTCTTTCCTTTGTAAGTAAGTTCATTTGATTTAGTTTAAGTGTTTTGTGTAAATAAGTTAGAGTTAGGGTCTTTACTGTCTTGTTCTGAGCAATTAGTCTTTTTATGGCTCCCCCATGAAATCTAGCCACGGGAACTTCCTGAGATTAGATGGATTTGTTAGGGGAGCCAATTCTTTGTACATACTTAGTGGTAGGAGTCATGAAAAGTCGAGCAGGTATTTTTAAAATCAAACCCTAGGCGAGATAGAAGGGTCCGGTTAGGAGTTTGATAGAGAAAAAGTGAAGAGTATAGGCAGGGGTTAGAAGCACAATACGAAAAAAGCATGGTATCAAATAGGGTATGATAAAATCTTCACATGCTAGAAGGATTGAGGTCCAGACAATCCATTCGTGTGAGAAAGAAGCAAGAAATCAGTGTAACCCTACTAATTAGGCCTACTAGCCCAATTTGACCTAGATTATAGGAAACCAGTGTACGGAAGAGACAGAGGCCTAAAATCTTGTGAATATTTTAGAGAACCAAAAAGGGTATCTGAATATGAAATTTGTTTCCTAGGTCGTTTGGAAAGTTTGGGTAAGAATGGCAAAAAGGTCACTGTCAAGAGCTACAAGAAACTAGGCCTTTTCAAGACCAAATCTTGAAATCGGTAAGAGTAAGGACTGAAGATCCTCCAAGATGGATCCAGTTGGATGTAGAATGCTTGTTTCCAGTATGTTGGGCACCCCTGCAAGCAGTTCAAGAGTTTATGTGAAGTTGGCACTTAGATTCTTCTAAGTGTAGGAGAGAGTTTGCTAAGTTCAAAGAGGTGTCAGTCTTTCAAGGTGAAGCACAAGTGGAAAACTCTTGGAGAAGAGTTGGAGCAGGACTTGGTTAATCATCCAAGCCTAACAAGAACCTATTGGTATCAGGTTCCAGGAAGAAGACAGTGAAAAAGGTCTTTTAATAAATTGTGCAAGCAAGCCTTTGGAACACCTACACCACCCTACCATAGCCTTGCCGTGACAGCAAGCCCCCTTAGGCCACGCCCTTAGTAAGGTGAGGGGGGCAGGAGTACCACCACCTATCCATGACTCTGTCATGGAAAGGGTGTCAAACTCCTTGGTCCCACCCCTTACATGGAGGTAGCGCAAGGGTTCAAACACTCTCCACCATGATATTTTTAAAAAGAATTTAATCTATTGCAAAAATAAAAATTATGTGATTAGCACCTCTATATTTTATATGACCTATATGAGTGCCTCTATATTCAACAAGTTTTTGGGAATAACCCAAATCTAGAAGGATTTTTTTGGCAGCTTTTTTTGGACGTTTCACCTAACTCATTTTCCCCCAACTTTTGACAAGTTCTCCATAATTAACAATGCCTCTATATTTGGCAAGTTCGGCCAAATTTGGCAATAATGTCAACACTATGCACGCACCTAGCAGACCCTTCTCCAATTTGTTTTTTGGGGGTTAACTTCAAAGGGGTTTTTCGTCCTCATCCAATGCTCTTCTTTTGATCATTTTTTTATGGGGCAAAATCTCATGTACTCCATGGTGATGCAAGCAATTTTCAAATTTGATACCCAGTTTTTTCAGAATATCAGTTTACTCAATTATCTTGTGCAATTTCATTTTGGGAAATTTGAAAGGCCATATCTTGCATGTATGGACTCCTTTTTGGATTCAATTTTTTTTCTAAATGCGTATTTTTCTGCATACTTCGCAATGGTTCTTTTTGTTTCCTCTCATTTTGTAAAAGAATAGTATTCGCACCATTTGACCCTTTTTGGATATTGTAAGCATCTATTGAATGCACTATTTGATTTGTGAACACATTGACATAAAGTGCCATACATTGTATTTGTATTTTGGGGTTCTTGCATATCATATTGTACCATTATTGTACTCATTACCCAAAAAAATGCCATGGCAAGTTTGTTGTGTGGCTTGTTTTTGTCATCACAAACTTGTCTCCCTTCATGTGTGTGTATCTTGTCTTTCCATCACATGCTTGTCTTCCTTCATGTGTGTGTGCTTTCTTATTGCACATTCTTTTGAGTTGTCAATACATCAAGTTGATCATTTCAATGCTACTTTCTCACTTTCTTGTAGTTCATTGTGACGCACAATTTCAATGGAGAGTCCATGTCTCTCCCTTGCTTGCATTATGGGGGGAGGGGGTATAATATTGTTTTTATTTGTGCTAATGTTTCCATGGTTTCACTTTGGAGTGAGTTATGTATCTAGTTTTTGTTCCTATATACTAGGTGGATGTAGCAACTAGTTGTCCATCCATTTTGGTGAGATGAAACATATACTGTATAGACCCTCTTGCATACTTATATTCAAGGCCACTTAAATTTTTGTAAAATGATCAGCTTTCTTGAGACTTTTGGTACCTTTTGGTGTGCCATCTACATCTTTGATAGTTAGATCGTTGCCTTGTTGCCATTTGTGCATTGTCCAAGTAGTGTCATTTTGGTAGATTTGTGACTCTTTTTATCTCAATTTTAGTGGAGGTTCTTTGGTTTTGACAGTTTACAAGTTGTTCCTTGGCAATTGTTTGCAACTTTTTAATGCTTCAATGGAGCTCTTCACGTTCCTCATCTTTCAAGATCAACTTTTGAGAAAGTTTTTTAAGTTGTTGCCATTTGTGCATTGTCCAAGTAGTGTCATTTTGGTAGATTTGTGACTCTTTTTATCTCAATTTTAGTGGAGGTTCTTTGGTTTTGACAGTTTACAAATTGTTCCTTGGCAATTGTTTGCAACTTTTTAATGCTTCAATGGAGCTCTTCACGTTCCTCATCTTTCAAGATCAACTTTTGAGAAAGTTTTTTAAGTCCTTCACTTGTACAAGTTTCTTTTCATATTTTCTCTCTTTTGGGGAGAATTTTTTCCTACAATTTTTTCTCCTTTTCTCCATTTGTGAGATATCTTTTGTACATGGATACCTAATTAGGTCTTACTATTGGGTCCCACCTTTGAGTCTTCACTCTTTTATTTTTCCTCTCTTAGTTGCATTAAGGGAGGGTGTTGGTGTCAATGGGTGATTTACCTAACCCGATTCTCTTTTAGGTCATTTTCACACCTAATTAATTAATTTTACCTAGGACATTTACTTTTAGCACCTTAAGTCATACGATTGTCATAATCATATGTTGTCTTATGTCTCACCTTTGCCTATATATACAAGTGTTCTCTTGTACATTATTATTGCCATATAACATGTTTCATTACTTTTCTCTTGTGTCAAAGGTTCTTTGATGCTATAGAGTGTATTTGCTCATGCACGTCCTCTTTGTGACTTCAACAATTATAACATCAAGAAACTAGATTGGAATGTCAAAAACCCTTAACATTCCATACTCCATTTTAATTGTGATGATTTCCCACTTGTTGCAAAGAAGCAATTTCAAAGTTACAACAATAGAAAGAAATTGAGTCGTTGCTTGCAATAAAGCAGCAATTTCAAATTAACCACCTAGTGAAACGGATGGTTTTGTTACCATTGATTTTCTGCTTTATGTTGTCATCTGTGTTGCAGGGTTCGTACCCATAGGCCTCGAACCCCGTCTGGGTACGAACCTGGTACGGGTTCGCCTGTGGGTACGTGCTGGGTACACATAGTGTGCGTGCCCAGCCCTGTGGGTTCTCCCGGGTGCACGCTTGCGCGCACCCAGGTGAACCCACAGGGCTTGTGTGTGCCCAGCGCGAACCTAGCCCAATGGTGCGCGGACCCGGGGTACCAGCCGCGTACCCGGGTGTACCTGAGAGAACCCACGACCCAACACTTAAAAAGTGGGCCCAAAGTTAAATAAAAAACAATTTTTTTATTATTATTTTGCCTCTTAACCCTAAAACGGCACAATATGAGGCCTTTCAACACTTAAACATTTCATTTTTACCTCTCATTTTGCTCTCACCATATTTTCTCTCCATCTTAGCATTTTGAAGGGAGGTGATTGTATTCGAAGGAGATCGATTGTGGAGTGGCAAGTAGCTTCTACAAAGGAGATTTAAGTGTTTAAGGTATGCATTTAAACCCTATTCTTTAATCTTTTGATGAATTTTTTTAAGTTTCTTAGTTTTTGATGGATTTTTTCAAGTTTGTGAAGAAGTTTTTCAAGTATATATTTTTTTTTTCATTTTTTTTATAGATTGCAACAATGGCCAGTAGTCAAAGTTCAGTGGGTGGGGAGGGAAGCCAAAAGTTCAAAATTGATAAAGGATCTCCTTTATGGAGACATACCACAAGAATTTCACAAATTCCTGGAGGTGGGGGTTTTGTTTAGAAGTGTAATTTTTGCAATATACAATATAATAGCTCCTATTACCGAGTGAAACTTCATTTTATGGGCCTTGGTGGTTAAGGAATTAATATGTGTGAGGGCCCAAATAAGAAGGGGTTGTCTAGTGTACAAATAGCAACATTTATAAAGGAAAAGAAGATGCCAACAAATTGGTTGCAAGAGGAAAACAAAGTGGTTATAGTTCCAAAAAGAAAAATAAAAGTACAACATTACCCACTCAAACAGTTAGGCCCTCTAGACATCCCTTCTTGTCTATACCCTCTACAAAAGAAGAAGATGAAGAACCACAAATCACCACCTGCAAGAGAGGTCCATTGAAGAAGGCATTTAAAATGGAGGCAAGAGATATTGCTGAAGAAAAAATTGCACGTTGCCTCTATGCCAATGGTCTTCCATTCAACTTGGTGAGATCACCATATTGGTGGGGCATGGTGTCAGCAATAAATAGTGCACCTCTTGGTTTCACAAGTCCTGGGTATGAAAAGGTGTGTACCACCTTATTGCAAAAAAAGAAGAAATCTATAGAGGGCCAACTAAAACCAGTTAGAGATTCTTGGGTTGAAACAGGTGTATCTATTGTTTTCGATGCATGGAAAGATTGCAAAAACCGTCCATTGATCAATGTTATTGCAGTGTCCCCCAAGGGGGCAATGTTTTTGAGGGCGGTTGACTGTCAAGGGGACGTGAAAGATGCAGAGTTCATTTCTAGGATTCTCATTGACTCCATAGAGATGGTGGGTAATGAAAATGTTGTCCAAGTAATTACAGACAATGCAAAAGTTTGCAGGGCTGCAGGTGCTTTGGTAGAGGCTAGATATGAGCACATCTTTTGGACACCATGCACCGTACACTCCCTCAATTTGGCGATGCAAGCAATTGGCAACCAAATAGAGTGGGTGAAAGAAATATACCAGGGGGCCGAGGAGATCCAGATGTTTGTGACAAACCACCATATGTCACAAGCAATTTTCAAAACTTTTTCAAGATTGGAATTGTTGAAGGTAAATTTAATTTATTTAATTTCATTTATGTCATGTTTAATTTATTTTTTTGCATTATTTACATATTTTAAATGTGTTATTAACTTACTATTAACATCTTCTTAGGTTGTTGAGACCCGGTTTGCATCTCACACAATTGTTCTGAGACGACTTGTGAAGGTGAAAGAGGCATTGAGTCAAATGGTTATTAGCAACCAATGGGGTATATGGAAGCAATCAAATTCAGAGAGGGCCCAAAAGGTCAAAGCAATAATCTTGGCTGATGATTGGTGGGATCGTGTGAATTATTTATTGGAGTTCACTGAACCTATCGTGTCTATGCTTCGGTTTGCTGATACAAATGAACCATGCTGGGGGATGTCTATGATAGCATGGACACGATGTTGGAGAAAATAAAAATAGAAATACAAAAGAGAGAATGATCCTAAAGACACCTTTTACAAAAGGGTGGAAGCAATCGTTCTTCATCGTTGGAATAAGATGACAACTCCATTGCATCTCCTTGCATATGCCCTATCTCTGAGGTACTCTATCACTAAAGTACTTTCTATCCCAGGGAGAATATCGCCATATAGAGATTCTGAAGTTGCTAATGGGTATAAGAGGGCATTTAGTAGAATCTTCAGTGATCCAGAAGTGCAGACAAATGTTATGAGAGAATTTGGATTGTTTATCTCAAGAAAAAATCATACCCCTTCTGTTGTTAGAGACCAATACAAAATGGATGCTATTACATGGTGGTACCTCCATGGTCAAGATTATATGTACCTCCAACCTCTTGCAATCAAGATCCTCTCACAAGTTTTTTTTTTTTTGCCACTTGTATTGTAGAATTTAACACTTAACATTCTTGAATTTATCTTGCATTTTTTATTTTTTATTTTGTTGGTTTTCTCTCCAGGTTGCAAGCTCTTTTGCCGCTGAACGAAATTGGAGTACATACTCCTTTATCCACTCAGTGAAGCGTAACCGGTTGGCTGCAAAAAGAGCTGAAGACTTGGTGTATATTCATTCCAATTTGCGTCTTCTGTCACGTAAGGATCCTCAATACAAGCAGGGGGCAGCGAGGCTTTGGGATGTAGCACCCGAGTCTGCTGACTTGGATGCAACCATTCAGGATCTTGCTAGAGCCACTATGGATGATGTGGGTGATATTGATGACATATCACATGGTGTTGGATCCGCTTTGGGTTCAAATGATGATGATTTTGAAGTTCAAACCGCTCAAAATCCAAGTCACGATGATTCTGACAATCCTTTTGATGATTGATGAACACTTGAACAATGAACATTGAATCATGTTTCAATGTTTCATGAACTACATTTTGTAATTCAGTAATTTTATTTGAATATTTTTCAACTATCAATTGGCATTTAATATTTATCTTTGGCATTTGGCATTGATCAATGATCAAGTATCATACTATGAAATGATTTAGTTTTACAATTCTGTATATTTCTCTTATTTTTTTGTATATTATATATATATATATATACACACGTACCCAAACCCCTAAAAACATTTTGCCCGTACCCACGTACCGGGTTCTCGTACCCGAACCCATCCCCGAACCTGAACCGGTAACTTAGGTTGTCATCTAAATGCCTATTTCAAGACATCTCTGAGATATTTTGGATAGCCCTAAACATGTCTTTGACATGAGATCAAACTCCTCAGCAATGGATTACACTAAAGGTAGATGATTTCCTTTTCCCATGGCTCTAGACAACTTCTTAGACAGAAATGACACCTTTTGACCCCTTGGTCCTGTTGATGTGTTTTTCGTGACCGCACCAACACAAAATAAAGTTACCAATGGCGACTCTATCCTCTCTTGAAAAAAATCTCCTGCATGCTAAGATTGCTAGAAAGATCATGCATTCAACTCCAAGGTTCCTTCATGCAATGCATAGTCTCAGTTGGCTCGATGTGATTTTGTTGGTATTTCAAGGGGACTTATGAAATTGTTCAATAGTGGAGAAAGGAATTTGAATGCTCGAAAGGTTTGTCTATAAAGCTCTTGTTTCCTAAACTGACCAGAAAGTACTAAATTTAAATGAGTGCAGGGATAGAAGATGCTATGGACTAATCTAGGCGTGGGACGTGGAGATCAATTTTCACAAGCCTCAACCAAATTCCGCTTTGCCTCACTTTGGACAGCCTCCACAAAACTAGTGCAATCTTCAAGGGGAGTAACTAAAGATATTCAGATTACAATTCAACAACGAAGACACCGTCACGACGCATACCAACATGAAGATCGTAATCAAAGTTAAGTCCACAAGTTTCCAGTTGACCACGCAAGGCGAACTCACCATCAACGAGCCCACTAGTGGTATGGATAGACGAAGTTTGCTCAAATTGAAGACCACATTCCACAATTACTAACTACTTGCATGAAATGAAATTTACTTTACTTTAAGCTACTACTCGAATCAGAAGGACGAAGAAACCTTGCTAGCTACTCACAACAAAAGACGAGATCATCATCAATGAAAACCCTTTTTATTATGAGAGTGTTCACAACAATTTCTTACAAAGCTTTCAAAGGAAAAATTTTCCTTCTTCAAACTACACTATTGATCTACGCTATGCTACTTCTAAGTTGTCTCTCTATCTTCCTATCTCTACTCTAATCTAATCTCTAATGTCTAATGAGGTACAAATGAGGGGGGATGCCCCTTTTATAGATGGCCCAATCCAATGGACGGCTCAAATTACAATCGAATGGAGGGCTCAGATTAAGCCACATCAGCCCTAACCCTAAAAACCGCCACCAAGAAGAGTGGAGTGATAAATGAGCAATTAATGTCCACCATCCTTCTAGAAGATTCTTGTCCATAGACGCGTTCGCACTGTTCTTCTTTTTGACTGCAAATTGGATGAGTCTGATCATCATGGCTTATGTTTCTTGGACTAGTATGGCAAGTACATTCTCGATCTGACTTCAAGGCGGCAACTTGTTTCTCCCGCTCGATGATGATTTTCTTCTCAATTGACATTCTCTAACTCTGAACTGCATGAGGATGATCTTTTTTCTTTCACCCCTGATCTTGAAGGACTCTCTTATCTTGGACTCGAGCGTTTCCTCCTCGCCATCTACCTCTCTGAATTGAGTGCAAATTAGGTTATTCCAACACTTAGCCATTTCTTCCAACATGCAACTTTTCTTCTTTCGAGGTTGAAATGTAGTCTTGGAGTATTTGCTCCATCACTTCAATTCCTCCCACTCTGGTTCCAACGTTCATCCTGCAAACAAAAGAAGGGCATTAAAACACTTAATAATATAAACTCTCCTTCACTTACCTGATTTTCATACTCTGATTTCCAAGGTTGATTGATCTTTGGAACATTTCTTTTCTAGCAAACCTTGCTTTCTTCATAGCTTTTCAACATCTGCATGCCATCTCGACGCCTTCATCTTGATATTTGAGTTTCACTTTAGCTTCACATTCTTCATGCCTTAGACAAATTTCTCCTTTCTAAGGGCGCATTTTTAGAAAACTCCTGCTTCATCATCTGCCTTAGAAAATTTTCATATCTTCACTCTGGCTTGGAAGAATATTTCCCCCTCCAACAATTTCATCAAAAATCACCTAAGTATCCACCTCCAACTTTTAGCCAAGGCACCTTATTTCTCTTCTTGCCTCAGAAAAATTTTATTTTGTTCTGCCTTAGAAAATTTTATCAACTAGGCGTCCATCAAAAATCTTCATCTTAAAATCTTCAGCAAGGTGTGGAAAACTTTAAAATCACATCCTTGTTGAAAATATCCAATACCCAGAAGAAAATTCCCTTCAGAAAGTGCCAAATTCATGTGTCTACAAACGAAGGGGTACATTTAGTTTTTGAATTTTAACCTTAGAAAAATATTTTTCCATCAAATTTATTCTTCATTCCTCATCTCTGGGCACATTTCTTGCTTGGCATTGAAAATCTTCTTCAATCTCATGAAGTTGGAGTATTCTGACTCCTGAACTGCCAATTCATCCATGCCTTAGTGAATTTTAGCAACTCCTCTCAAGCTTAGGCATATTCCCCTAGGTAAGGTGGAATTTTGTGCCCTAGAATTTTTTAAAATAATATCACTAGCATGGGCGCATATAGGGGCTTCCACTTTCAATTTTAAATACTTGGAACATTTTCCAACTCCTTCCACAAGTTAAGGCGCATATAGAGGTAACTACTTCAAGCTTTGAACACTTAGAAAATATCAAACTTCCTCCTCAACTCTTAGGCGCATATGACCCTTCAAGCTTTGAGTTTATTTGCTTTAGAAATTTTCAACATTCTCTTCAAGGTTGGGCGCATTTAGGAGGTCAAGCTTCAAGTTTAAATGCCTTAGAAACTTTTCTAACTCTCTCACCCAAGTTTAGGCGCATTTCACCATGTCTACTTCCAATTTCAAGCACTTAGTAAAATTTTCCATCAAACTCAAGTAGCCAAGGCGCAAATGAGGGCAGGAGCTTCAAATTTTCAACCCTTACAAATTTTTTGGTGCCATCATGCAAGTTGGTCGCATTTTACTAGTGGAGCTTCCATTTCTGCATACTTAGAAACTTTTCCATGCCCCTTCACAAGCTTGGGCGCATTTTGATGGGCCTCCTGCCATTTACCAATACTTAGAAGATTTTGAAGCTACCTCCTTGAGATGGGCGCATTTAGGGGGTGGAGGACGAATAAACACTTTGCCTTAGAAAATTTTCAAATCACCCTCTCTCTCTCCTTGGGCGCATTTTGCTTGTCTAGCAGGAATAACCCAACGCCTTAGCAACTTTTTCTTAACACCTCTAGAGATGGGCGCATATAGGGGGTCTAGGAGGAACTTTTACCACATAGAATATTTTTATCACCTCCATTTCTCCTTGAGGGCGCATTTGAGTGGGTGTGTAGGAACATCTTCATGACTTAAACTTATTTTCCTCACTTCTCTTCATGAGAGGGTGCATTTAGGGTGTGGAGGTGGAATTTCCATGACTTATAAACATTTTTCTATCACCTCTTCTAGATGATGGCGCATTTGAGGGGTCAAGCAGGAAGTTTGACAATTAGAATTTTTTTCCATCACCTTCTCAAGCTGAGGGTGCATTTTGGGGGTCTTGCAAGAATAACTCATGCCTAGAAAAAATTTCATGGCTTCTACCAGCTTGAGGGCACATTTTGGGGTAGGAGCAGGAATAACTCATTTGAAACTTTTTCCATCCTCCTACCAATCTTATCTTGGGCGCATTTGACAGGGTGAGCAGGAATTACGCCTTAGAACTTGTCTTGACTTCACCTTAGACTTGGACGCATTTAACATGCTGAGGAGGATTTAACTTCAGACTTAGAAATTTTTTCGTGGCTTCTTCTCCTTGAGGGCGCATTTTGGGGGTTGAGCAAGATTTATCAACATTTGAAATTTCCCATCCTTCTGCCAGCTTCACCTTGGGCGCATTTCACAGGGGGTGAAGGAAATTTCTCAGACTTAGGCATTTTTAGCTTGCTCGCCCTTGTTTACTATATTTAGTAAGTCCTCTGATTTTCATACCTCTGAAGCTTGGATTGATTTGAAATTTTCGCCACAAGACCTTCATGATCTAGTTAATCTACTCACACTGCCATCTCGTGCTGACTTGCTATTTATAGCATGTTTTTGGAGGTGATTTACTATTTATAGTAACTACTCAGTTTCATGACTTCCCCAACTCCGTTTGACTTGAAATTTGAATGGTGTGACCCTCATGGGATGACTTGCCTGTTCACACTGGCGCCTGCTGCTGACTTACTATTTATAGCCTGTTTCTGGAGTGCTTTACTATAAATAGTAAAGCACTCCAATTGCCTTCAAGTTTTACCAGTGGATAGCTTGAAAGATACTGATCGTAGTGGGATACACCGATTTTCAAAAATTATGGCATTTTACCCCTCATTTTAGGTCCCGAAGCTGGAAACCCTAATTTGACTTGCATGTTGCTTAAACGATCTCCGTTTGACCCCGTTTTTGTTGCACTTCGCCCTGTTTGTGATATTGATGTGTTGGGCAGTGGTCGAAATGATCCTGCTAAAAATAGTAAGTCTTTGAAAAGTGATCATCTTGCTTCGCATGTCACATCACTACGTAGCTCTTGAAAAACCCATAAAGAATAACCTAACATGCGCTGAAAAGTCCTACATGCAAACCCTAAAAATAGCCTCTGAAGACGGCTCCTGAAAAAGCTTATGATCCTGGTTTGCATGTTATACCATCGCGAAACTTTCGAAAAACCCACAAAGAATTTTCAGACATGCGT
Source organism: Sequoia sempervirens (assembly GCA_007258455.2). Taxonomy (NCBI): domain Eukaryota; kingdom Viridiplantae; phylum Streptophyta; class Pinopsida; order Cupressales; family Cupressaceae; genus Sequoia; species Sequoia sempervirens. Next base: position 139,268,640 of record VDFB02256132.1, read on the forward strand.
AGAAAATTCCAACATGCAAACCCTAAAAATAGCCTTTGAAGGCTGAGTACTGAAAGTCATCGTCTCATTTTGCATTTTATATCATCGCATAGGTCTCAGAAAACCCACAAATATTCTTCAGACATGCATTGAAAAACTTCGCATGCAAACCCTAAAATCTGCCTCTGAAGGTGAACTTGCTAAAATAGAAAGTTGTCAGTTTCAGCTTAAAACTTGCAGACAAGTAGCTTGACATGCTCTGGATGCAGTGTAATAATCGAAACTTCAAAAGTGCTGAGAAAAATATCCCAAACTAAGTACTTACTTAAAATAGTAAGTTGTCGGAATTCAATGAAATTTTGCTGGGGACTTGCTGGAAGCTTATTGACTGCAACACCAAGCTCAAATTTCAACTTATTCACTCCATTTGGCTTCAAACTGGCCGGAAAAAAAGGCAAACCCTAATTCTCAGACTTAGCCAAAATCTCACGTTTAAGCTCATAGACGGGCACATCCGGAAAGACAGACAGCAAAAAAGAGACAGAAAGAGAGAGAGAGAGAGAGACAAAACGAAAGCCAGAAGACTAGAATGGAGCAAAAATTAGGGGGGTCCCCATTTTGAATGGGGTGACGTGTGAAAAGGTCACAACAGGTCCAACAATTTGGACTTGATTTTCAGATCACTACAATAGAAGATATTTGAGTTGTGTTCACAAATTCAATGTTTTGAGTTAGATTCAAACTAAGGATAAAAACATTTCAATGGGAATGTGGATAGGATTTTTGCAGATTTTGAGATTATAGTTGCTATTTGTGAAAAGAAAAGCTATGAAGCTGACACCATGATATTCATCATGAACAATCAGATTTTGAGATTACAGCTGCTATTTCTAAAGACAAAAGTCATAACGCTGAAACCATGATATTCATTATATAACAATCAAATAATGATGATGCTTTGCATAAATTGGTTCACTGTCTGCCTTCAACCATTTATGCTTAGAATTGTTGGAAGAAATTTGATGAACAAATTCAATAACATAAACCCCTTCATCTTGAGAGTATCTTGAGATTCACATGGATTATTTACTGGCTGAGATCTATGGGTGGTTATGCTTCGACTTGTGTGAGACACCCTTTTTGGCACTCTTTGAAGGCCAATTGCCCTCCTCTCTTCAATGTATTAGCTTCTACCTTTGATATTAATTATTATTATAGTTATTCTTGGCCTTGCTTAAGAGCTAAGTTACCAAATCGCTTGGATTAACCGCCAATTCCAAGTATGGTATGCCTCGGAATGGGGTATGTTTTGGAAACCCTACAAAATCAAACAAGGTTCCATTTTTTTAGGTCTAAAACTTTCTAGGTTTGTTTGGTTGAATCTCGACAAATCCCAAGTTGATGTGGCAATTCTGACACAATTCCAAAGTGTTTCGAAGACTTGGCACCTAAGAACGAGTTTCCATTTTATTTTTGGATTTTTGCCTGCTTCCATTCTAGCACCGCCGACTACAAAGAAACTATTCATAGAGGAGTTAATTTCCACGATGAAAGAGGGCACAAGTTTGGACAAGAGAGAACACAGGGTGAACAAGGAGAGGACACGAGTTTGGATGAGAGAGAACATAGGGTGAACAAGGAGAGGATGCGAGTTTGAGGATTTTAGCGCCGCCACAATACATATCTGCCAAAGTCTGCTAAGTTTTTAAGGTTTTTAATAGTTTAAAAATTTTGAATCCCTAAATTTTTTCTTTGTAGTTTAAATTTATTAATAATCATTGTTTAATAGTTTTAGTTTTTTGAACTTTTAACTTTTAAATCTTAATATTTTTATCATTATATAATTTATAATATATTGTTTATTATTAATATTAATTGTTTTATAATGATTTCTTTTTATTGGTATCTCAAGAATTTTGGTCTACCTCAAGCTAGTATGAAGGCCACAAATGGGGGTCCTCCTCCTCGGCATGAATGCAAGTGAATAGTCCAAGCCCGTGAGCACGATAGCCCAACATGGGCACATAGCCCACACGCACACCAACCAAGCAAGGGATTGGAACAACACAAGCCTAAACACCATTAGCAGCCTCACTAATATGGTAAAAGCCCGTGAGCACATAGGATCAACGAAGGCATAGTGCCTACGATTACAATGGCCCAATGAAGGTTTGAACCTTGGTGGCCACAACAACATCACCACTTTGCCATCGCACTATGGGATGAACCCCTGTTCTATAATGATTATTAAATAACATAATATAAACAATTTGTATTTGTATTTGTATTTGTATTTTTTATTTTAATTATTAATACTTTATTATTTTGTAGTTTAATTTAGATTAATATATTAATAAATTAATAATTAATAATAAATGTAATAGGTGTAAATGTTAATAAATTTATATTAATATTTTTATTTTTTATTTTGATCAGTAAAAGTGGTTGTGAAGGGTCACACCCTTTGTATTTGAAACCAAACACAGGGAAAAAAACTTGGCCTACACCAGGCGAGGTTACGAAGGAGGAACCTCATCCCTGTTAGTGTTTTGTAGCGGTAGGAGGCATTTTTCCTTAAAGAATAATTTATTCAAGGCAAGTCAGCCTTTCTATTATGAAACAAATAATATGTTTTCTAGGTCGGCTCAAGAGGAGAGCTTGCCTAGTTTGGTATATAATGGAGATAGAGTCTCCACATTAGGCAATCAATTCATTCCATTTCTAAATTCAATTTCCTTCAGCAGCAGATTCGCATTTAAGAGGAGCGGATTCGCTTCTAGAAGAAGAGTTGATATTTTTGTGTATCTGAGGAATTCGCACTATCTTTAAGTGTTGATCTATTGTATGAGATTCGGCCTTTCTAGGGCCTGATTCTGAGTGCTATTTCTGCACTTCTATTTCTGATTTATAAGTGAATAAATTGCTGGGTTTTTCTCCCTCGAGTAGGAGGGTTTTCCTAGGATAAAATTCTGTGTTCATTGTTCTATGTTTACTTTTCTGCTTTCTGTTAAACCAGATTTAAAACTAACAATCCCACATCTAAAGTCCCCTATTACCCGTAACAAGAGACTCATGAACGAGATAGAAGATGGGTACATGAAGCATTTACCAAAACTGCTGAAACACTACAATTTTGCCCCACATTTGGTATGGGAGAGGAGCTGCATATTGAACAAGGACCACTGTCCAGCTACCCTCTGGATCCCCAACACTCTCAGCCTCAACCAAATTCTCTAGGGTTTTTTGCCCTTCCCCAGGAGACAAGGTTACTGCACTTTCTGCCTGATCTACCAACTTCAGAAAAACTTTCCCTTTCAGAGGAGAACCATCCTTGGCCCTTGGATTTGGCTGTGATAAATTTATATTAATATTAAATAATTGAAATTTGAATTATTAATTATTAATTGAAATTCCATATTAATAATTTTTAAATTTTAAATATTGTATATATCAAATTATTAATATATTGCATTATTAATTATTATAATTTTTAATATGTTACTAGTAGTATTAGTTCAATAATTAATAATCAATATATAAATTATAATTCTTGTTTAGCACATGCATGATATGTGGTATTCTACATTTAATTCTTGTTTTTACTTTTTGGGCTGCAAATGTGCAAATATCTATGGTTTTTATATGTTTTTTGTATGGATGTACCCAACTCCCAAATAATTTTTTGCCATACCAACATACCGTACCCACATACCCATACTCGTATCTGTACCCGATTCGGCAACTTAGCTTAAGAGACAAGCAATTCTTCTCCAAGTGATTAGAATCTCTTAAAATGATGAAACCATTGGCTTACTTTCAGGACACATCTGCTGATTAAAAGACTTGCAAAAATCTCAAGTGATCCATTTAAATGCAATTCTTGTTGCATTGTCATATTTATATAGCTAATCTTGGGATAGTTTGTGTTTTTTGGATGGTGTTAGCATATCAGTCTGATAAGAATGCCATTTGCTGTTGTTGCATTCATTGCAATTGTAGCAGAGATGATACTTGCTTGTATAAGGCTATCTTGGAGTCATGTCCCGTTTCCCAATGAGACGAAATTAATATTAAAATATTGTACATATTGTATTTAGCCTTAAAAAAAGCGTGAACACCTGAAATAGTATTGAAATATTGTGACCCAAAGAGTGGCCGCCTCTTTATTTTTAATTTTTTTTAAATAATAAAACAGTTGAAAGGAGGTGGTCACCTTAGAAGCCACCGCCCTAGAGATGTAAGAATCTATTTAAGCAAGTCGAGCCTAGCAAAAAATCATTTAGTTCATCTTTCTTCAAACCCCTCATTTTCCTCAGATTTTCAGTAAGTGATTTCAGCTCAAGAATTGCACAAGATTTCAGGAATTACCAGTACAAAAATCAAAATTAGCATCATTCCAGTTGCAGTGCAGCAGTTTCACAAATTTTTCAACTTGAAAGTATAAGGACTACAGCACCAGACTGTTCAGTCCACTTCACAATTCTAAGGCACCGGTGACCAGTAAGAGGTTTTCAGCTTATTAACGTATTCTAGTGAAATACACATCTGCATTTACTCAGATAAATCTTAATTGTAGTTTACTGTGTTCTTAAACTGGGTTAATCCAATAACTCGTAATTTTTGGACTGTTCTACCCTTAATATATATTTTAGTTTAGCCAAATCTGATCTGATATTGGCTGACAGTTTGTATAACTTCTAATTTGTTCCTGAACTAATATTGACTATTGGTTGCTTGTAAAACCCTTACTGATGTTATAATAAGAATATACTGTTGAGTTTTAAGCTTTTAAAATAATAATTAGTCTTAATTATCAGCAATAATCAAAAGGGGATATTGCAATGGTATCAAAGTCCTTATCCTACATGCCAATAGGGTGTGCTCATGTAAGACAATGCCAGAGATCTCCGTTATTTAGAAAGAGAAATAGAAAGAATTGTCAAACTTCAAATACAAAGGCAGGAAAAATGGGTGATAGAGAAAAAAATCATCTGATGATGCCCCGAGAGAATTTGTAATTCAACTCACACAGCACAAATTTAGTGAGAGACTCCATAGCCAATTTAATTCAATACTCTGCGTGACAACTATGCAAGCAAGGTTAACAATGGAGAGGGTAGTCCATTAATAACCAGTCGGGTTCCTAATAGATCAGTTCCACCCAATCCAAGGCCCAAGATCTTCAAACCTAGACTCCAGATGGAAGAACCACAATTGGAAAGAGAAGAGTTACAACACCCATCCCCTAAGGTTACAGGACATAATAACCCGGCCAAAATAACCCTGGATAGAATAACCCAGTCATAATAACCCAAGGACAAAATAACCCAAGGTCATAATAACCCAAGCCAAAATAACCTGTGATCAGAATAACCCATGGACAGAATATCCCTGTAAGAATATAGAAAAAGGAAAACAAATTTATAAATTACATGGGTTATTTTGACCACGAGTTATTATGTCCATGGGTTATTATGACCCTGCGTTATTTTGTCCTTGGGTTATTATGACGGGGTTATTGTGTCTAGGGTTATTATGGCCGGGTTATTATGTCCTGATACCATCTCCTAAGATGATGAGATTCCATATGGATATGTCCCTCAAGGATTATTGTGATGTGCAGATGAAGAATACATGAAGAAGGAAGCCTCAATATGAAGCTCCAAAAGACTTTTAGAGTCAAGTTAGCAATTCCTACCTATGAGAACAAATGTTTAACTCAAAGCATGGTTGCAAAAGACTACACATATTTTTTGTTGAACCCAATGATTGAAGATGAGGCTATCAAATTTGCCACTCTTCATCTAGAAGGGGTGGCTCACAAGTGATGGTATCATGGTATGATCACCCAAGGACACAAATCTATCGCCAACTTAGAGAAGTTTGGGAAAAGAAGTTATTAGATAGATTCAAAAGGAAGGATCTACAAATTTATTTTAGAGAGCTAGCCCAATTGAAACATCATGGATCAATAATAGACTATGTGATTGAATTTCAAAGGTTAGCAACAATGGTACCAGATGTTTTAAATAGAAGAATCACAGCTTTTTTATTTAAGGGTTAGCAAAACCCCTCAAGGGCTTCATTAGAGCCTTTGATCCAACAACACTTTAGGATATAGTGAAGAAAGCCTCGATCTGGAATCTTCAACGCCAAGGAACAAATTCATTTCCAAAGAACCTCCTTTCAATCAAAACAAAGGGAGTTTAGAAAAGAGAGGCAGAAATCTACTCCTCTATCTAAAAAAGATGTGGATACCAGAAATGAATTGATTAGGAAGTAATTGTGCTTCAATTGTTGAGAACCATGGTCACCTAGCCATCGTCATCTAGGGAATGGACAAATCCATTACATTGAGTTGCCTCCAATGACGAACCTGAAACAAAAGAGCTTGAGCCAATAACCACAAAAGAAGAGTTTAAGCCTAAAATAGTGGGAATAGGGACCAACAATAGCTCATGGAATCTTGTTGGGACAACACATTATTGTCCTTATAAACAATGAGGCCATGCATAATTTTATTGATAAAGGATTAGTGTCCAAGTTGCGAAAGAGGAGTTCAATGGCTTTAATGCCATTGATGCAGATGAATATACCATTCCTTGCACACATAGAGTGAGATAACTTGTCTTACCTTAGGGGAGCACAAAATGCATGAAGACTTCTATGTGGTTAACCTAGGAGAAACATATATGGTTTTAGGTATGCAATGGCTACACTTCCTCAAGGAATTTACTCAAAACTACCAGTCAATTTAACTCAAGTTAGAATTAGACAACAAGGAGATAGTGCTTAGAGGAATCTTTGATGTGGCACCCAAGATCGTCACTGCAAAGAGGTGAGATCTTTTCATAAGGGCCAAATCACACGGCCTTTCAATTGCCTCGTCAACTCATTGAATCAACTCCCAAAAGAGACTCATACCAAGTAGACATTCAAACAATTCTAGGGCAGCATAGTAAGGTCTTTAATGATATACCCTCGAGGCTTCCACTGGACCATGGTTTTAGCACATTATAGAATTCACGATAGGGGCTAAGCCTAGCATTATAGACATCCATGAATGCACAAAGAGGAAATAGAAAAGGCAATCAAAGAATTTTTGGCAGCAAGGCACATCAGACCTAATGAGCTCACAGTTATACTAAGAAGGGGGGGTGAATCGGTATAACGCAATTTTTACCTTTTGAAACTTAATACCATAAGCATATCAATTGCAGAAACAACATAAAATGAAACAATTAAGAAACACATGATTTACATGGAAAACTTTACGAGAGAAAACCACGGCAAAATATTGTTTATATAAACTTTTACAAATTTTGTAGGCTCCAACCTACTAGAGGCATCAACACCTCATTCAATTTGTGAGCACCAACCCCTCATTTAATTTCTCCTCTAAATTCTGCTATAATTTTCTTCTCCAATCTGCTATAATGGTGATCATAAATCTGCCACAAAACTGATCACAATCTCCTCATAAAACTTATTATGAATCAGCCATACAACTTCTCACACTCTCCTTATATAATCTACAAATACAACCTTCAATAAATGTGCTAATAAACTATTATGAGTCTACTTATATTCCACTTCAAAAATCTGCTTTAGAGTGTTCGCAAAGTCTTTATATATCTGCTCAAGAATGCTTCATATCTCTTCACATACAAAGCCTTCACAAATCTGTATAATGTAATCTTCCTAATCTTCCTAATTCTTCATATGTTCTTCTTGTGATGAATGATTTTTCTTTTTTATTTCACACACAACACCCACTTCCTATGATTTTCAAATATCATTTATATCTTCATACTTCTATGTAGAAAGGCGGTCCTTTTGAATGAACATAGTCTTTAATAAATATTTCCACCTTTTCCTTAATCACACCCTTTACCTTAATCATTGCTCTTTGTTTATTTCTGCCTTTTTAATGTTTGTTAATATTAATTTTCCACATACAAACCACTGCATTATACTATGCCAATAGAGTCTTTTAACTAAGCGCTGCCTTTGATACTTTTAATCGCTGCATACTTCCTCATAATCTGATCGCTGCACTTTTCTTTAATGGATCATAGTAATCACTGTTTTGTTTATTGTTAATTATATTGTTAATTAACTCAAAGCCTTTCATAATGACATCGGTGTTTTGTTTATTGTTAATGTTAATTAACTCAAAGCCTTTCATAATGACATCGGTGGTTTCTAATTGTATTAAGTTCTACTTTGTATATGCTAATCACTGTTCCTTTTTCTTGTCTTTGTCATTTTTTTGTTTTATTCTAATTTTGTCCTATTCTTCTTGTCTTATTAAATTGCTGCATATAATCAAACAAATCTTGTTTGATATACTCTTAATAAAATTGCTGCTCTCTTTTATATGAGTCTTCTTTAATTTCTGTGTATTACCTTGGAAAATTGGCCTGCATGATTTGTTCTCATTAGTGCTGCCTTTATCATCTTCATTAAATTTGCCGGCTTGTTCTAAACAAAAAGCACTACCTTACTATTATGAAGTCGCCATTCTTAATAAAGGAACTCGCCATTCTAAAATAACTCGCCTATGTTATTAGACTTTCTCTGATTTGTCTTTGTCTCCTTCACAATTAAACACTGCTCCTTAGTCACTCTCTAATCATTATCTGTATGATTATTACAATCCTTCTAAATACAACCGCTACCTTTACACATGTAATGTTGTTTTGAATTCTCTTCAAAGGTCAGCTAGCATTGATTCCATGAGAGTCAGTCTTTATAACAAATCTTAATTTGACTTCCTTAAAACATGTTGACTATTCTTATTGTTCTCTTCTCTTCATATTTTCTTTGAACAATCTCCCTTATAGTACAAAATCTGCTTCATTCTTTCATGCTTCTCAAATCCATAGCATCTCAATAATGGTTTCTTGATATATTCTTTGTTCTCCTTGTGTCATGGTCACTCTTAAGCTCATATTAATGACAACAATAATCTCGGCTATACACTTTTGACATAAATGCCAATATACTCTAACAATCTTGTCCACACTAGTTTGACATCAATGACAAGAACGAATCCAATAGTCTATATACCCTTGACATCAATGACAACATTTCCAACAAGACCAAGCTCCAGTCCATTCACTTCTTAGTTCTTTAGTAGTCTTATTAAGAAAAAAGATGGCACTATAAGGATATGAATTAGTTACAGAGCGCTAAACAACATAATTATCAAGAACAAGTATCTAATTCCTTGAATTGATGAACTAATCAATGAACTCCATGGATCTGTATATTTTTCTAAAATTGAATTGAGATCTGGTTATCGCCAAATTTGAGTTTGTGAAGATGTAGCAAAACAACCTTCCATTACCACTACGAACAATTTGAATCCCTCGTCATGCCATTTGGTCTCACCAATGCTCTTGCCACAATTCAGTTATACATGAGTCACATATTTAGTAAGCAGCTCCAAAAATTTGTTTTGGTACTTCTTGTCATTTTGATGATATCTTGATATATAGCAAAAAATTGAGAGGAACATTTGAGACACCCAGATGAAGTACTCGAGATTTTGGAGCAACAATCCTTGAATGCTAAAGAATCCAAATGTGAGTTTGGATGTGAAATAATGTATTTAGGACATTTTATTAGTGTTCGAGAAGTTTAGGTGGATTGGCAAAAGATCCGAGCTATCATCAGTTGGCCAATTCCCAGGACATTAACACAATTAAGGAGATTTCTAGGTCTTTGCAACTACTATAAAAGATCTGTTCATGGACTTTCTCAGTTGGCTGCCCCATTGAGTGGTCTGACCAAAAGAGGAGCATTCTCTTGGAATGGTGAAGCACAAAGGGTGTTTGAGCAACTCAAGGAAGTAATGAGTACTTGCCCTATACTTGCAATACAAGATTTTTTACTTCATTTTATATTTGAATGTGATGCATCTGGATAAGGAATTGAAGCGATGCTAATGCATTGCAACCACCCCATTGCTTTTGAGATTCAAAAACTAAAGGAATCAGAAAGAGTATTCTCATCATCATGCATGCCTTGGAAAAATTCAAACAACACCTATTGTATGGCATGTTTGTGGTGAAGATTGACCATAACAGTCTAAATTTTTTTCTAAACCAGCAAGATCTTAGCAGTCGCCAACAAAAATGGGCAAGCTCCAAGCTTGTGATTATGAAATTGAATATGTCAAAGGGAAAAAGAATGTAGTAGTTGGTGCACTCTCTAATATGCCAAGCATATGTTCCATTTCTGATATTCTAAGTTGTCGGTTCTGGTATGGGATCGTGCACAGGTACGCCAGTACGGCGATTTTTTTTTCCTGAAATACAGTACATTTGGGTACGGCTATATATATATATATGCAAAAAATTAAAAATATACAAAATTGTAAATACATATGATAGTATGATATAGTATACATCAATCATCAATCATCAATCATCAATTCATCATTGAATCATTGATCAATGGTAGTGATAAAGATAAATGCCAATTGATAGTTCAAAATTTCAATATTATGTCATATATCATATATGTCTAAAGTCACGATTCAAATGAAGATCATTACAATTACAAACTTACAATGATAATAGGGATCTGACGATAAACCGTCTAGTTATTACAATATTGGATTAATGTCAATGTTTATACAGAAATAAATATTTTATAAATCCACTAAATTGACAAGCAACATTTAAGAATTGATAAGTAGGAGGTATTTTTCCACAGCGTGTCAAATTATGATATTGCTATCAGGATTCAACCGTGTAGTTTCGAGTCAAACTCATTGACCCATGTTTCATGAAACATGGGTCAATGAGTTTGACTCGAAACTACACGGTTGAATCCTGATAGCAATATCATAACATTTAAGAAGCCGATAATGAAATAATACCTTTGAAATTCATTTGAAACCCAAGCTAAAATAGATCACAAACTACTGCAACAAAAAAGGATGATTCAAATTAACATTTTCTGCCTGGAAGCACCCTGGGAGCGCCCTGGGAGTGCCTGGGAGTGCCCAAGAAGGACCCACAGAGAACCCGGGGCTGCTTGGGCACTCCCAGGCACTCCCCAGGCCGCTCCCATACCCAAACACTCCAGGGGCAGGCATGGGGTCCTTTTTTGAAGAACCCGGTAACATAGCTGATATTTCTAATGATTGGAAGGACTTGTTAATAGCTGAATATGTCAAAAATGCTTCTTCCAATGATATTTTGAACAAAAAATTCAATGATGAAAGGTTTAAGGTAGTTGATGGACTTGATGGACTTATCATGTATAAGGGAAGAATCTTCTTGACTCCTAAATCAAGGATAAAAAAGAAAATCCTAGAAACTGTAATGTCATGTTCTAAAATTTGCCTTAACTTCTTTAAGTATAATAAACCCTAGCTCAATAAGAGTTGCATAATTAATTATAAGTAGGAATTTAAATTAGAAATTGCAACTTAGTAACTTATTAAATAATTTATATTTCATGCTTAACATATATTTTAGAAAATGTAGGACTTATCCTCTTAGTTCTACTGTAAATATTCCTCTGATCTGCAGTGATTTATCTTTCAATAAAATGCCAAAAATGTCTCTAAAGTCTGCCTAAGTTAGGGGTTTTCATTCACTAACTCAATTATAGGAATTAGTTGCCATAATCCCCTTAATTCCTATAATTGAGTTAGTGGATTAACTAAGATTGACTGTGGGCTGCTTGTAAAACCCTTGCTGGTGTGATGATAAGAATAAACTGTAAAGTTTTATGCTTTTTTTTAATATTCAGTCATAATTATCAGCAATAATGAGGAGGGGATACGCAACTGGTAAAGAATAACTGCCAAGTCCATTATTTCTATTCAGTGAGACAGTTTGGAATCTTGGATTTATATCAAGGTGGTTTTGGCATTCTACCTCCAAATATGAAAAAATCTGCTTAACTATGCTTTTGAATAATTGTTTCTTGCGATGTTTGATTAAAAAATCAGACACATTAACTATAGCACAGAGAACAGACTTTAAATTTTATAATAAGGGACACTTTTTTAGAATAAAATCTACCTGTGGTTTTGTGCAACCTCCTGTTGTCACACATACATGATTTGGGTGCCATGAAGATGAATATTTAACTCACCTTGTTGGCAGAGACATGGACATAGGTGCTTGCAGCACAGTGCCTAATGTCTCTGTTTGTATCCTTTCAAATTTGTCGGGCAGTTATTAAACTTTGCCTTCTCCCACCAACCAACCCTACCTAGTAATTCTGATTATTTATCACAGGCACAAATAAACCTGATAAGGAAATACCACAGACTAATACGCTGAATAAAAATTACCCAAATTACCAATTTGGGTCGTACTGGAGAAATTCCATAATAATACTGTTTAGCTAATTAACAAAACTCCTACTCATATATGACTCATTTCCTTAATAGTTCTTTACTACCCTCAACCTAATTCTCTCAGTAGTTCTCGATCTTCTCTCTCTTCTCTTTCTTCTCTATAAATATTCTCTCTCCAGTTTAGAGCCCACTATCACACAGACATCAAGAAACATCTAATACTATTCTCTTCTTCTGTTAATATGAGTTAAAAGTGCATTGTTCGGCAACTTGTGTGTGGTATTAACCAATTGTTCTCTGAGGTCAACCACTTGAAGTAGCATAGCAATACAAAGATATTTGCATTCTCTATGCAAACATTCCCATCCCAAGTTTAAATACGACAGTTGAAAAAGATGGACTTGGAAAAAACTCGGGAGACCCAAAAAAAAAATCAAGAACTCAGACTTGGCAAAATTTATGAACATTAAGAGTCAAACTCAAGACCACGTAAATTTGTAAAATGATCTTAAACATGCATAAAATTGAATTTACGAAAGTCATAAGTAGTTTTTCCTTCATTTATAGATCAAAAAATAAGTTCAATTCACATCATAGTGTCATATGATTATAAATTACATATCCATATTTATATTTTATAAATTTTATCCGTGGAAAACATGGGCCCAGAACTATTTTTATTTTATGCTTTTTTAAAACTAGAGCAGGGATCAAGGGGCAGCACCCTGGTGTGTACCCTGTCACAATACAGGGCAGGGACAAGTGGTGGATCCCCCACTGCCAAGCCCAAATTAAGGCCTTTGAAACCACACATACCTTCATGGTACATCCTCGAATTCTTGAAAAAAAACAGCTTAAATGCTCAGAAAAAGAAAAATAATGTAAAAAATGCGATTTTTGGGGGCAGAACTGAATTGTATAACTGCAGCCAAGTTTTTGTCATCATTTTGCAAGTTTTTGGTGAGTTTTTTGAATTTTTCCAATAACTTGCTGGTGAGCTATTCAGCAATTAACTCATAAGCCTGAATGACTTGCAAATACTTATGAGTTTAGCAAGAATTTCATGATTTTTTCAACTATGTTGGATCAGCATATCCGCATATCAGATAACAGATACGGAAATGATGCTCCAAGGTACGACATGGATAGTATATCCAGACATATCCATTTATGAGTCTATATTTGGGCCGTATCTAGCAAGTCTAGATATGGCACCACCCCCACCATTTCATGCAGCATCCAGTTTAGAAATTATCAAAAACATTCAAATTTTGCAAGAAAATAATTCACATATATATGCTATGTCACAAGGTTCGAGTTCAAATTCGAGTTCAGCAACAATAAAATTTGGATAAAGTTCGGCAAGGCGAAAAAAATCGAAAAAAAATTGTGATTAAATTCGCCTTACATAAATTTGATCTTTTTTAAAATATAAAAAATATATTCACAAAGTGATCAAAATAGTTTTAACATTCATAAATAAATTTGGGTTGTTGGTACAAAAACATATAAAATTATATATATTAAAATTGAAAATTAATTTAGAATCACATACATAACATGTATTATGTATATAATAAACAAAATTACAATAAAAATTAAATTCATAGTTTATAAATTAAATAATATTAAATTTTAAACATATATGATATTATATTAATAAATTAAAAATATTGAACTTTAAATATAATTGTATTAAATATTAAAATATTAAAGCTTTATTTTTGAATTAGCATGAGATTGCAGGCGGGAAAGAAGAGAAGGCAAACATGAGTTTCTAATTTGCTCTAGATTCAAGTGGGAGACTTCATCGGAGAGGCTCGTATGATTAGAGGAAGCTTACACCTGAACGAGGGTGACAGCTGCCTACCTAAACAGTCCATTTAGTTGCCTTGCCATTACTTAGGGCAAAAGATTTTTTAGTTCTAAATGCGATTTGCAGTGTTCAAGAAGGGGCCGTGACTTGTTTTACTCTTTACGATGCATTTGGGTTCATCCAAAACGAACCAATGGTAATCTGAATGTGTCATCAGTCCCGAACCCTAAAAAAGGCGAAAAAAACCCTTAAAAAAACATTCTTTTGAAATATATTTTATTAAAATAACTGCACCCTTTTACCCATACGAATAGGAGGCAAATTTCGGTGAACTTTGTGACTTTGTATAAATGTATGTATCAGTATGTATGTATATATATACATATATGCCCACCCACAAACACACACACATAGAACTAAGGAAACAAAGATAATATAATAAACTAGATATTATTAACTAAAAATATAAAAACCAAAATGTAAATAACTAAATATTTTTAAAGTTATGTTTTATACCCAATGTATTAATAATTGAATAATTTCTGTTTGTATAATTACCATATCCAACCATATTTGTATCAAGGGATCTTGAAAATTCGCCATATCTGTATCTGCCCTTTCCATGCAACTCTGGTTCATTGTCATTGTTTTGTGCAGTGAAGCTAATCCTACATATAAATATTTGCCTATGGATTCTGTTGATTTTGTGCTGATATAACCAGAAATATTCTTACACTCTCCTATTGGAACAGTAGACTGAATTAACAGCATTTTCCTTTTAATAACACCATCATATATCTTAGCTTTCTGGCTTCACACTTTAAAAAAAATTATATAAGAATACACCATATCAAATATCTGATTCCATAAGTTACCAAACTGAAATATCACATCCAAATGGAGCCAATTCCGGTTGAAGATGGTACCTCTGTAAGCAACAACAACCTGATTCAGTTTCCTATCTTACCAAATCTGAATCTTGCTCCTCCAGTTCTAGATGATGTTGACATCAAAGGTCACGGAGAATACAATCCAATCAAGGAAATGGAGGAGTAGCCAGCTGGATTGTTAGATTTTTTGCTACCTTGTTTCATCGAATAGATACTGCTTCGAGTTAAAAGTCTATTTTTATTTTATGACTGCATTTTTTGCAATGATCAAATGTTCAAATCTGGCTAGCAATGTTTCTTTCATGTAGTCAGTCTTGTTTGGCTATGTCTCTAATCTGGCTGTTTAAGAGCCTTTGTTTTAAATTGTAATTGCAAAGTCTGTTATCTGGCTATTGTAGAGCCCTCTAAACAGATATATATTTATTTTGTAACTTTTTTAATATATATTAATATATGGGCCTCCATGCTCTTTGCCTAAAAAAAAAAAAATATCACATCCAAACTTCTAAACATGAAAGCAATGAGCTCTTTCTTTACCTTTTTTTACACCAAGTTGATCTAGTAATGGCTCAGATTGCTTAACAAGGCTTGCTAAAAGCTCTGGAAGATCCAATGGTGCCACATCCTGAACCCAGAAGAAAATTTCAAATTATAAAACATTTTGCAAATTTCTGAAATGAAAACAAAATAATTAATTGCCTAGACGGAAAATCGGTTTATATTGTAGAATTGCAAAGTAAGTAAAGCTTTTGAAAAAAAGTTACATTGATATTCATTTGAATTTGTATTCTATGTGACAAGATAAAGTGACAAATGATATATTCACAATGTAGGAACGGTTTACTTCGGTACCCAAAAGCTATTTAATACCATAATCTTCATTTTACAGCAGTAGCCAGACTGCACAGGCAACTATCCTAGTGAGCTAAAGTTTTTTCAATTTCAAAAAACAGAAAATATACATGGATAAGAGAGAACAAGAGAAACAAATATACCTTTGCATCTTGGGAATCCATTGGAGTAATTTTCTGTCACAAAAACATATTTATAATTAGAAAGCTGTTGAAAAATGAAGAAACTATTGCATGATGTCTAGCTGCATTGCTTGTAAGTAGTTTCAAAACAAGCATATCTATAATTAAAGAACTGTTGAAAAATAAGAAACTATTGCATAATGTCTAACAGCATTGCTTGTAAGTAATTTGAAAATTTCCAACAGGAACCCGGAGTAAGGTTTACTTTTAAAGCGGCATAAACTCAAAAACATTTATAGTATCACTAGCAGTCAGAAGTCTAAAATACCATTTTATCTACCATCATGAGGAACCTCTCAAGGGTCTCAACTAGATAAATTATATTCTCCCTTTTCTATGAACAAAATTATAGTTAAAGCACAATATTGCCAAAATATCATCAAATTCAACTGCAGCAGATGGTTTAATTGAAATATATATAACAATAAGCCTTTGGCCAAATATTGATTTTGAAATATCAAACTAAATGTGCTGATTAGATAATACATTTGATGGGAAAAAAATTAGGGTATAAAGAGTTTAGACTACAGCAAATTGTTTTTCATAGAAGTACTAAAAAACCACATTGAATGCTTAAATTTAGTATACTAAAGAAGCATTTGCTCATGATCAAAGGGTCTGTATCACTGAAATAGAATACTGGAAAATAAGAATTCAAATATTCAAATATACTGGAAAAAAAATTAGGGTATAATACTATAAAGGCTTTAGAGTTTAGACTACAGAAAATTGTTTTTCATAGAAGTACTAAATAACCACATTGAATGCTACAACTTAGTATACTGAAGAAGCATTTGGTTATGATCAAAGCGTCCATATTACTGAAATACTAAGTTGCCGGTTCTGGTACGGGATCGGGCACGGGTATGGGATACGGCTACGCTGGTACGGCGATTTTTTTTCCTGAAATACGGTACATTTGGGTATGGCTATATATATATATATATCTTAAAAATATACAAAATTGTAAATACATTTGATAGTATGATATAGTATACTTCATCAATCATCAGTCATCAATTCATCATTGAATCATTGATCAATGGTAGTGATAAAGATAAATGCCAATTGATAGTTCAAAATTTCAATATTATGTCATATATCATATATGTCTAAAGTCACGATTCAAATGAAGATCATTACAATTACAAACTTACAGTGATAATAGGGATCTGACGATAAACCATCTAGTTATTACAATATTGGATTCATGTCAATGTTTATACTGAAATAAATATTTTATAAATCCACTAAATTGACAAGCAACATTTAAGAAGCTGATAATGAAATAATACCTTCGAAATTAATTTGAAACCCAAGCTAAAACAGATCACAAACTACTGCAACAAAAAAGGATGATTCAAATTAACATTTTCTACCTACAGCACCCTAGGAGCACCTTGGGAGTGCCTGGGAGCGCCCAAGAAGGACCCACAAAGAACCCAGAACTGCCTGGGTGCTACCAGGCGCTCCTGTACCCAAAGGCTCCAGGAGCGGGCACGGGGTCCTTTTTTGACGAACCCGGGAACATAGCTGAAATAGAATACTGGAAAAAAGAATTCAAATATTCAAGTTAAGCCACATTACAAGAGCAAACACTATTAAATTTAAGACTACTTTCTATAATCAGTGAAAATTCACAAGAAACTAGTTTTTGTTGTTGTGCAATAATGACTTACTTCATCTTCCTTCTTAAAACATGATAATGACCCAGAATTTTGGTTTTCCAAAGGATGCATTCATCTTAAACAAGAATATCATAATCTCCGATTGAACCTATAATAGATTTCAAATAAACGAGTAAGCATTCAACATTCAATATTTTGTGCTAGATCAAGTCATTGAGTACATTTGGATGTTGGCACCAAATTCTCTTTAATTATTTAAAATATATATGTATCATGAAAGACACCCGTCACATAATAAGAGAACCAATTCTTATGAGAAAATCGTCATATAATAAGAAATCCTATGAATTGGTATAAACAACAGCAGGAAAGTTGTGTTCAATAGGGACGTGTCCCTGGCCCTCAAACCCCCGTCCCCATCCCCAACGGCATTTCAAGTATGGCAGGATGGCAGGGGATGTCCCCTAGCTATCCCTAAAAAACTTAAAAATTCTGAAACATTTCAGAAGTGCAATGCAGAAACAGGAAACTCTCTCTCTCTCTCTCTCTCTGTGTTTCTCTCTCTGTCTCTCTGTATGTAATGTTACTGCCATCCCTGAAACGAACCCCCTCTCCTCAAAATGCCATGGAACATAGTAGGAAAGACATCTCCATCTGCTATAATTTGGCCCCATTTTCTGAACAATAAGGAGTACTTGCTACTAATAGCTACACAAGACTTTGCTGCAACTATTGCCAATTTGCTTCTCTGTCTCTTTAATAGATTCAATAATGGCCACCAATATGAATCAAACAGACCAAAATTGCCACTGTCTGTCCATGGAATTGTTTATCTACTCTTGCTCATTTCTTTAGGGGTTCAGTATTCCATCATACCTTGCGCATAGGGATGTGTCCCTGGCCCTCAAAAGCCCGTCCCCATCCCCAGTGGCATTTCAAGTACGGCAGGATGGCAGGGGATGTCCCCTAGCTGTCCCTAAAAATCTTAAAAAATTCTGAAACGTTTCAGAAGTGCATTGCAGAAACAGGAATCTCTCTCTCTCTCTCTCTATATATATATATATGTGTGTGTCTGTGTGTGTGTGTGTGTGATGTTACTGCCATCCCTGAAATGCACCCCCTGACCCCACTGCCCCCCCTGTCCTCAAAATGCCATGGAACATAGTAGGAAAGACATCTCCATCTGCTATGATTTGGCCCCATTTTCTGAACAATGAGTACTTACTACTAATAGCTTCACAAGACTTTGCTGCAACTATTGCCAATTTGCTTCTCTGTCTCTTTAATAGATTCGATAACGGTCACCAATATGAATCAAACGGCCAAAAAATGCCACTGTCTGTCCATGGAATTGTTTATCTACTCTTGCTCATTTCTTTAGGGGTTCAGTATTCCATCATACCTTGCGCATCTGTTGTTTGGGTTCTTCAAATTCAAGGATCTCTTCGTAATATGTACACCCCTTGTTTAGACTTTAGGAATCCCACTATACCATGGATATCCCTTGTTCACATTTTGAGATTTAGGGATCCAATAATACCAACTACAGCCCTTGTTTGGGTTTCCAAGTTTTGAGGATCCTGGCATACATCTCTTCTTATCCCATGTACATCCCTCGTTCAGGTTCAGGCTCCTGGAATGCAAGGATCTCTTCATGACATATAGATCCCTTGTTTGAATTTTTAGAATCAAGGTAGCCCATCATACCATCTACATCCTTGCTTTTGAGGTTTAAAGATTTCATTGCAGCCCTTGTTTGGGTTTTTCAGATTTCAACAATCTGGCATGACATCTACATGTAGCTTGTAGCTCTCGGATTTCTAATTTCCGAATGTCTTTGCAGTAATTGTTAAAATAGCTTAATTTAGGTATTGGTTTTCATAATTTGCAAGTCACAATATACACATCCTTCAATTACACACCACTTGGGTTTCCCAAATGTTAAATCTCATCACTATTATTTTCTGAATGTGGAGTCTCAAATGGGACCTTAATATTTTTTATTTTCTAAGAATCACTAGGTGTAACTTGTCGCTTGTATTTCTCAAGTATCAATCCCCAAATTCAACTCCCATTTTATTTAGGATTTAAGTTTAACTCATACATTTACATATAATTTTGACTATATCAACTTACATATTAGGTCAAAGTAGATACTTCATAACAACCCAAGATCAGAGAAGTATTGACTGCTCCAAAATATCCAGACATTTTGGTGATAACATGCTTGACACCTCAACTGTAATCTTGCCTCCCCCTAGGTATTGTAATTTTAGGGGACTTTGAAGGCATATCATCTGCCTTAATCAATACTACTCCCTACTTGATAGCAAAATTAAATTGTTACAAAAATGAAATAGTAGATACACATAACATGACAGGATTGCTGCAACTTTGATAGTATCTCTACAAAACTTGAAAATGTTTGCAACCACCATGCACAATTTGTTGGAACACGTTTGTCGTTACACCAAAAGATCCACCTGTTAACGCCCGATACAAATGCCAGAGATAAACGGATCCAAGGGAGGCGGTTAATCCATGTCTTGAATCTGAAGGGAGACGCTGGCAATTAGTCCAACAATCCTCCCCTCAGCATCACCCGAGGGTATTCGAACCCACGACCATGGCTCTGATACCATTTGTTGGAACACATTTGTCGTTTCGCCAAAAGATCGACCTGTTATCGCCCGATACAAACACCAAAGATAATTGAATCCATGGGAGGCGGTTAGTCCATGTCCCGAATCTAAAGGGAGACGTTGGCGATTAGTCCAACACAATTGTCTCTTTCATAGTAATAAAAATCTTTAATAAATTGTGATTTATTACAACAAATCACCTGATTACTGAAGCTGCTGGTTATTTCTTGAGGCCGGTTTAATTGCAAATAAACTGCACCTTTTTCATCCAGTTTTTTCAATTTATCTATAAATAATTCTCTCGAATTTTCTGTCAAAACTTGATTTCTACATTGCAGATTTGGATCTTCCCAAAGTAACCAAACATTAGATCAATTAGGGTGTACTTGAGGCACTCATTCTTCGGCAAATATCTGTTACATTCTCATTCAGTGAAGGCCTAATTACTGTTTTATGGCCTCATAACTTGTGAACTTTTTTAAGGGTTTGAAGCTTGGTTAAAAGCAATAAAAAAATGAAAAATATCGTGTGCCATGAAGGTCCATGTGGCCTTGCCGGTATTGGCATGGTGTACTGGTTTAATGGTGGCATTGTTGTTCTTGCCACCAAGGTTCAAACCCCGTTGGGGTGGTATTGTTGAATGGTTGTATTCCGGTTCATAGCTCTGGTCAAAAGCATTTACCCCTTGAATAAAAGAAAAAGGTCCATGTGACCTTGTAGGCCTGAATTTGGGCTTAGTGGCAGGGGTGCCACCCCTGGACCCCACCTTGTATCACAACACAAAACACATGAGGGGCAGCATCAACCCTGCAGGGGGCTGCTGATCCCAAGCACCCACTCTTGTTTAAAAAGCAAACTTAATAATTGTCTTGGGCTGTGCCTGATGGAAAAGAAGTGTTTTTTTAGCTTTATTTCACTTGAAATAATGAAATTTATGTTTTTTACCCTAATTTTATGATTTTCCATTTTCCAGCTTCCTTGTTAATTGAATTACAATGCCAATCCCAAGATAGACTTTTGCTTCTGTGGTTTCCTTAAATTATAGAAAATTTCTCCAACATAAATCACCTTTTAAAAAATCTCTTAACTGAGACAGTTAGAGATTACTCTAGAAAATTTCTCAACTACACAGTATTTAAGTTCTCCAGCATTTCGGATCTGTGAAGGACCCATCATTAGGGTTAAGAAAGAAGCCTAAGCTTGAACAGAAGAGGAGGATAGTACATCCTATAATATACGTGTGCCATGGCGTAAGGTATGAGGTCAGCCTAGGCAAAGGAATGTTGAATGAATAATTAAATAATTACTGAAGTAATTAGATTAAAAGAATTGTTAATAATTTGATTAGTTAATTGAACAATTAAAAAGAACTTACCCAAATTTCTACAATGAGAGAAATGTGAAGCTAAATACTGATGGAGTATTTTTCAATTTTTATTTTTATTTTTAAACCAAAATAAGTCACTGATTTTTTGCTAATATGTTAAGTGCTAAAATTTGATAAAATTCATCTAATTCTGTGTCCAGCACACCCCAACAAACAGACAAAGTGCAAGTTTCCTATCACATTCATAGTTCTAAAATTTTTATTAAAAAATATCCAAAAAATGTACCAAATAAATACATAATCACTGTGATCAAGGAGTCGGATAGAGCACTGAATTGAGCACAAAAAGGTTTATCGAATCATACAATAAACACAAACATGATGAAGACGCCATGAAGATAAATAGAATGGAATTAGCTTAAATGGTATATTATGGCAAAGTTCCATCATCAAATCACTAAAAGACATTTTGGAGTGTTAAACCGAGTAAATTACCACATCTAATTCTAACTGCGGTATACCCATTGCCTCTCTAAGGCAAAGGGCACCCCACAAGGTAAATTTACCAAATTATAAAAATACAGATTCAATGCATAGTCACTTAAGGGACTGTGGTGTGATTCAGTGGCGCGCTGGAGCAGTTTTCCTAGTACATAATAAAAAATGAAGAAGACAATGAAGAGATAGTCGAATGTAATGAGTTTAAATGCAAATATATAGCGAAGCCCCAAATTCAAATCCCCATAAGAAATGTTAACTTTAGTTATTGAAAAGCTAGTTGAATGGAGTGGTGAACTTAAATGCAAAATTATAGCAAGGCCCAAAATTCAAATCCTTGGAGACGTGTTAGATATTAAAATGTTAGTTGAGTGAAATGAACTTAAATGCATGATTATATAAAAGCCAAAATTCAAATCTATGGAAGACATGTTAGATATTGAAAAGCTTAGTTGAATGGAATGAAGGTAAATGCAAAATTATAGCAATGCCCAAAATTCAAATCTGTGGAATACATGTTAGATATTGAAAAGCTAGTTGACCGGATTAAAATTAAATGGAAAGCATGTTAGATATTGAAAACCTAGTTAAATGGAATGAGCTTAAATGCAAAATTATAGAAAGGCCCAAAATTCAAATCCTTGGAAGACACCAGATATTGAAAAGATTAGTTTACTGGAATGAAGTTAAATGCAAAAATATAGCAAAGCCCAAAATTCAAATCCATGGAAGTAATGTTAGATATTGAAAAACTAATTGACCGGGTGAAAATTAAATGCAAAACTGTAGCAAAGCCCCAAATTCAAATTGTCATAAGAGATGTTTAGTATTGACAATCTACTTGAATGGTATGATATTAAACATTTAATTACAGTTAAGCCATAAATTTAAATCCACCGAAAACGTGCCTAGTATTGAAAAGCTAGTTGAATGGAATAGGCATAAACCTAAAATTATGGGAAAACCCCATATTCAAATCTCGATAAGACATGTTATGTATTGGAATTGGTTACTTGTTGCATGGTCCGTAATGGAAGCCACGGTACTCGGTTTGAGTTTCATCGCTGGGCATTGGGTTGGATTACTTCCCAATCAAAAAGATATTAAAATTCACTACAATACCACATCCAACTCTGCTGACCATGAAAAGGGAAGACATGTCTAGTATTGAAAAGCTAAATGAATGGAATACGCTTAAACTGACATAATATCGAACTCCCATATTCAAATCCCCATGAGACATATTAAATATTGGAATTAGGTACTCGTTGCATGTTCCCTAATGTAATCCACAGGACAGGGTTCAAGTCTCATCGCTGAGCATGGGGCTAGATTATTACCCAATCGAAAATAATACTAAAATTGAGTAAAATAACACATCCAACTCCATCTACCATGAAAAGGAAAGAGAGAGGCATCAAGGGGAAGAAGTTGCATACCAAATTCTTCTTCACATTTTCGATGAATTCGGAAGCCGACTTGCCATAATCAGTCCTCTTATCCAAATCCTTGAGGCCGTCTTTAAAAACCCTAAAAGGCTCCCACTCCTTGAGAGAAAGAACCTCCTCGCTCTTCCATCTGGGCGCAGGCATCTCTGAAACCTTTGTAAGAACCCTCCTTCTGGCGTTATTCTTCCTCCCGCCATTAACAATTCTCCCTTCTTTAGCACCGTTTTCCAGATAAAACCCATCATCGTCAACCACTTGCTCGGCCCTAAACGCCCTCTTGATAGCAGACAAATCAATGGTCGAAGACGGACCCCATTTGCTCAAAATTTCACCATAGTACTGCGCAGTGAAGTCGGGGCTGGAATACACGCGGCGCAGCTCCGTGAACTTGGGCTTCAGCTTCTTGAAAAACTCCAATTCCTGCAGAGAAACGTTATTCGCACTGTTGTTGTTATTGAAACGCGTGTTGGAGCTGCTTGTATTTATTAGGTTTTCCCACTCTCTGTCGAAGGAGTTGGCCAAGCCTTTCAGTGGCTCTTTGATTTTGTTCGCTCTTGCTCGCATTAATTTAAGGTCTGCATTTGCCCCTTCACGGACGTCCTTCCACCCTTTGGAAATGAAGGACAAAGCCTTTTCTGAAGTTGAAGGAGGACAATCTGTTGCCATTCTCGCCATTCTCTTCACTTACTGCGTATCTTTCCCATCAACCGTGCTTCAAAGGCCAACGCTCTGCTGCTCTAAATGCTTCGTGCTCTCCTCCAGTTCTTTCTTGAACTTTCTGTCAATTTCCTTGTAGATTTCGATGTGAGGCTACTGCATTGCCACGCAATTTGCCAAATCGGACGGGCTTTGATGGCGATTTGTGCAGAGCTGGCGTTTTGAAGCGCCACGAAATTTGTATGATTGGGCCACCAATACACGGATAGAAATGCGCATGTATATTCTCGTGAATATTCTCGTGAAGGGCGCTCTTCTAGCTAAAAGCGTATATCCTTTCGACAAATGCAGTTGCGGTCGAAATGTGTGGAAAACTGTACATTTTTGTTTTTCTTCTAGAAATTTGTCGGTTTGACTGAAGTCTTGTAAGTAGCTTCCAGTTGTAGGTGTCCAAGACGTAAACGCCTCTGATTTTCCGTCGAGTCAATGATGTCGGCAGAAAAAATGTTTATTTTACAGGATTTTCGTTACTAGAAATAGAAATTTACAGCCAGACTGGAATTACAAAAATGTTTTGACACTCGGTAATCAAGTCCTATTTATGAAGTTTAGAGGGTTTCGGCATGTTTAAGGAATCCAATAAATATGGCAACAGGAAGCTTACAGTGAAACAACCTCGAGTCGTGCTTTGGAATTAGACCAGGACTCTGTTACCAAAACTGAAATTGGCCATGTTTTCCACCATCTTCTAGCTCCATTTTCCATTCAAACCAGGTCTCTATAGGCAAGCCGGTCGAAATCCTTGGCCCACGCGTGAAGGACTGTAGTTGTCAAAATTCATGTCACTGTTTGAAAGTGATTAGTAACTCCGAAATTTTCTCACTACCTTTTCTTTTTAAGGGTTTGTCGTTTTGTAATTATAGAAATTTCCATTATGTTTGGACTGAAGGTAGGTAATTATGTCAGTGTGTTAAAGTTAGTAAATTCTTTTATTTTAGATTAATTTCATTATTATTATTTATATTAAGATTTGGATTTAATTATTTGTTATTTGACTTTAAATTTATGGGAAGTAAAATTTAATTGAGATCTAATTAATGTTATGCATTTGTATCATTATTATCCTTGACAGATTTCAATTTAGATGGTTCTAGTTAGTTGGCTACAATTACGACTTCAAAGGTTTGATTGATTATAGTTTCAATTAATCTTGAGTACGACATGTTAGGGCGGTGCAATGTTACAAGAGATAGTTGCAAAGTGTTTTTAGACTTCTAAACCCACTATCCTATTTGCTTATTTCCCTTTTTCCACCTTTGATGTGTCATTCATTATCATACATTTTCCCCTAGGTGACCTCATCCCTTGCATTTTCCATGTGCCCTCATGCTTACATCTTAATTAATGTGTTTATCTAATATTATTTTATACATTGGTGTTAACATTGTTTACATTTCACATGACATTTTATGTGTGCTTACATGTGTTATCTTTGCATGTTATAGCTCATGTTGCCGCACATGGAGGGTATCTTATAACATTTTTTAATTTTATGTTGCTTACATGTTCATTTCCTAATTATTGTTTGATTTATCTTATTTGATTGTTGCATTGCGTTATCATTGGCATTTATTTCATGCTTGTTGTGTTCTACACAATTTTTTTTCCCTTAACTCCAATTCCTTGCATCCTTTGCATGTAACCAATTAGAGGAAGGCATATACTATCAATGACATTCCTTCATGATTATAAATGAATTGTGATACACCTATGACATTTATGATCATTTTATGGTACCAAATAAAGTCTCGATGTCATTTCCAAATGGATTGTCATTTTTTATATAAAGTTCATATTGCTTTCTATGTAAAATCAAAACCCTTTATGCATGATTGGAGTTCTTTGGTGCCTCTTTTTCACATACTTACAATAGTTTATTGCTTTGTCGAATACCTTTGTATTTCTACTTATTTAAAGACCAACTACTTTTTGCTCAATTAAAATCTCTTACCATACTTCCCTTGTTTGTTTGTAGATAATTTTACTTTAAATTGTGATCATGCTCATTTTTTTATGCTTGATAAATGCTACTCATTGGTTTTTTTTCTTCTATGCTCATAGTTTTTTAAGATGGAGAAATCATGGCAAGGAGGGTACACATGATCAACATCTATATTTGTTAGAGACATAGTATTTTCATAGTCTATGATAGTGTTTAATGGTGTTTCAGAATGTAATTGTGTAGAAATTTTAACATCAACATTTCAAATCATACTCTGTAATCCATTATTAAGAAAAGGAAAAACTTATGATAGATTGCAAACATTGTTCCTTAAAAAAATGGGGGAAGAAAGGAGAGGGGAGTAGAAAATGAGAGAAATAGAATCAACCCACTCAAAAAGGGCCTTCAACATATATCATTTCATTTTAAATAAAATTATAATTATAGAAATTGACACATTAATATTAAAATATTGTATAATTTATATATTTATTTTATAAAATATATCAAATCGATATAGTAGTATTAATTGTGCTAGATATTAGATTAATAATAAATAAAATACAATGTTTTAATTAATAGACAAATTATATACTTATTATAAAACATTTTTTACTATAATAATATAATAATGGAAGTGAGTTGTATTACTTTTCAAAATGGCATCTCCCATCCACACTATTGTGCCTTACACACACACCCTATTTTTCCTTATTAAAATATGGACCCCTTTTTTGTGTCCTCCCTTGATATTGTTCCTACTTAAGGCATGGTATTTATAGTGTGGCTCCATTTGCTTGTTTAGGATAATATTTAAGAGGGAAATTTAGTATAGAAGTAGTGCAACAATTCTTTAGAATTGGTTTAGAGAATTTTAGGGTAGGAATGAGTTAAAAATGTTGTTTTGAAGTTCCTATAAACTTGTGAAGTTTCATGGACCAAGAGAATTTTGTGTCAAGTCCTTGAGATTGTTGAATCATTGCACCCCCATATAGCACAAAGTTGGCCCTTGACACAAAATTTAGTCTCTTATCAAACCTTCCTAACCAAGCCTAGTCACTCACCACTAACATCTCCATGTGTTAGAACATGTTTTTCATTGTGCCAAAAGATCAACCTATTAACGCTCGATACAATTTTTAGAGATAAACGGATCCACGGGAGGCAGTTAGTCCATGTCTCAAATTTGAAGGGAGACACTGGCGATTAGTCCAACACTCCACTTCTAGCTATTAAAGTCTTTTATTATTTTGAGAAGTATAGGAGCACACAAAAGTCTAAACATTCCCAAGCTCTCCACATCTTTGCATAGTGTAAAAACTTGTAAGATAGTAGAGCTCTTAGAGGTATCTTCCACCCTTCCATGATCTATGTTTCCCCCCACACTTTATAATTCCACAAAGTGTAATAACTTATGGTTTACAAAATCTATACAAATCTTTTCCACTTGTTCAAAGTCTTCCTTTCCTTCTACCCTCTACAATTTCACATAACACTAAGATGCATTTGTGGCTTGCTCATGTGGAAAAATGCTTTATTAAATGCATTATTTTTTCCATTTACACTTTCACAAATGTGGCTTCAAATCTCTCAACACATCTTGCACTTCTAACCTATAATTTATTTATGAATCCTCTTTATGCAACATTTGTGCATTGGTTATTTAGGTTCAATTTTAAGCATTATTTTTAAAGGTTTTGGGGTAACTATTGAAGTTCTAGGGCATGAAATTTGAAATCTCCGCCAACTTTCAAGATCATCACATTAAGTAAGTTTTACATTCATATTGCAAATTATTTTCATTTAACAAGCCAAAATTGATCAAGATGAACTTAAAACCCTAGCTTGTTCAAGTTAAGTTGCTAAATTCAAATTATGTAACCATACATTAGGGTTTTTTATGTAAAACTTGTTTAATTTCACTCATTTTAATAAACCTTAGAAAAATAAATATTTTTTGCACAATTAAATAATCAAACCACAAACCCTAAAGTTGTCTAAGGTAGCAACAACCTTGTTTTCTTTGTTTTTTAAACTATTATAGTTTTCCCTCATGTTTATTTTAATGCTTTACCTAGTCTCGACATTAACCTCAAAATGACTAAGGTTGTTAGAGTTATTAAGTCCTCCCAAACTATGTTTTTCTATAGTATGGTAGTTTACAAGTTTATGGAGGCTGACTAGACTTCCTACACCTTTCCTTAATCCTAGAATATTTTTTAACTCTATGACTTTGAACAATGTAAATTTGTGAGGGAATGCAAAGCTTCCTAGGATGACTTAGGCAAATATTTTAAAATTTTACATCTCTACCAAAGGTAAAAAAATTTGTAGGATCAAATAACCTCCAAGGATTTTTGTTAGGGCCACCTTTGGATACTAGGGACCGTACTTGGATAACTTGGGCGAATCAGTTGACTTATGAGACTAACAAAAAATTTTTGCTTGGCAACATGGCCAAGGCCCATTACACATAAAAGATTAGGCCCAATTTTAGGGCAAGGGCCTATTTCCACCTAGTATTGTAGAAAGGTTTGCGGTGGTTGAGTTGGTCCAAGACTCAAACTCAACTTGAGGGTGGGGGTGAGGTTGATGTTGTGCATATGTTAGCGCCTCAGGATCTAACTATACCACCTTAGAGATTATGGGTATCTAGATGACTTAGGTGAATCAATTGACTTGTGTGACTTTAGGAGAGTCATCAATTGGAAAGATGGTTGAGGCCTGCATGCTACAACAAGGACATGGAACAATTTTGGGGGTGGGGCCCATGCCCAAGATCAGGACCGACCTAGGCCACCTTGGAGACTAGGGTTACCTTGGGTCCTAATTATCAAATATCTAAAAGAGTGTAATAATTTGTAGAGTTGTGGAGCTTCCAAGGATATCTGCCTAATTTTCTAAGTCCATGAGTCCCTCTAAACTCAACATCTTTACAAGTTTTTAGAACACTTAGAATAATGATATTTATAAGACTTTTCTTTAGAATTTCCTTATCTAACCCAATTCCTTTTAAATTTAAAGGAATATTGTATGTTTTCCTCTTAAGGTCAAGCCATGAAGTATTAATTCTAAGGAATTGTTCATGCTTCAAATATCTAATATATGCCTTATGGAGGTGTCAAACATAGACCTATGTCATATTGAACTAGAAGACTTTAAAACTAAAATGTGTGGTGAAGATCAATAAGGGTAAGATGTATGGTAAGCAAGGAATTGCACAAGTAGCAAGTTTTCTAACATCAATACAATCTCTTGAATTGATAATGGCTTGTGGGAAATGTTAGTCTGAATGAGGTCTATTACCTAACCAATTTACCTCTTTGGTCATATTCACACTTGTTATATTAAGTTTACTAGGAAATTACCACTTTATGTCTCAAGTAATAAGATTAAGAAACATTTCATAATCTTATGTATGGTAAGGAATAACATTACACAAGCAACAAGATTTCCCACATCAATACAATCTCTTGAATTGATAATGGCTTGTGGGAAACACGAAAACAGAAGCACAACAAAAATAGGAGTAGAAGATGAAGTCTACCTAGACTTAAGTTAAAATTGTAGACACCTGAATTTGACCATACCACATGATTAATTAAATTAATATTTACTTAATTATTTGTCATAATTTACCACTTCTTAAACTCTTGAAATTAATTAAATAATTTATTATCACTTATTGGACAGTAATTAATTAAATTAAATTAAATTTATTGCATTCTTCCCTTTCTTCTAAAAGGGAGTTAATTTAATTAATCTAACCTTAGCCCCCACTCATAAATTCTTCTAAACTAGACTAATTTATTAATCCATGATTAACTAAATAATTAAATATATCATAAACCTCATTAGAATTTTTTTCAATTAAAAATTAGACCAAATCCCCAAACTTGTAGTCATGTGACAAGTGTCCTCAAACCTCTTCAATTTTCACACATGTGTGAGCATGCACATGCCACCATCACTCTCCACCTCATCATTTGACCAGTTTTATCATTGGTTGCTCACACATGTGTGAGATATTCTTCCCTGCATGTAACTACCCGTGGTGCATACTTTTGAAATCTACAAAACTAAACTTCATACAAGGTTAGTAACTCACAAATTCCTCAAGAATGACCCTATGAAATACCTTGCAAATGCTTCAAAATGCAACAAAGGGTAAAAGAAAACTAAAAGCATCATGAAAACACTTAACAAGTTACCTATTCCATAGTCGATTGGTGTCACATGTGCTAGTGACCCTTTCCCAACCCTTGCTAAGAAGCCAAAATGATGAAATGCAAATGGAGATGATGAGCAAGATGAGTTCTCAAATCAAGAGAGTAACCTTGCCAAAAGTTTGTGGATGGATGAATGAGAATGAAGGCCTTCTTTTATAGATTTTCTTGATGAGAGATTGGCCAAGAGGGTGAATGTGGGACTAAAGATTCACCAATGAGAAGAGGACATTTGTCAAGTGGTGATAGGCCAATGAATGTGCAAGATTTGGGAAGAGTGCCCATGAGAGGGAGAATTTGAATTCAAATTTTGCAATAAATTTAGAGAGGGGGACAAGAAAAAAGAGCAATAAATGCTATGTTGGAGGGACAAATCAACTTGTCATGTTGAGTGAAAATGAGGGTTTTAATAAATCAATTTATTGATTTATTTGTGCAAGTGGAGATATCTAGAGGATGCAAGTGGGTGAGATTAGCATTTAATCATGGTTAGATTAAATGAATGATGATTATGTTAGTTTAATGATGATTAGGTTAGTTTGACTTTTAGGACTTTGATATTTGATTTATTTAAATCAGAAAATGATGGAATATGATTTTGGATTTGATTTAAATGGATGTTTGATTTATTAAAAGGTTGATGATAATGTTTGCTTGATTTTAAATAAATGACCTTAGGAGATGGAGATTACCTAATGAATGGATGGAAGTGAACCTGATTAACTGAATGAGTGGATGCACGTGAAGCCTAATTTACTTGATGAATGCATAATGCTAATTTTGCATGTCTACATTTTTCCCCTCTTTGAAGCAATGTACTTGTTGTGTTGGTTCAAAGAATAACTTGCCGCAATCAAAATTCAAAAAAATTCTAATTTTTCGGATGCCCCAGCAGAAAGGACATTGGTACATTGTTGTCCCCTCGAGAGATTGAGTGAAAAGATTCAATTTGAGGGTCAATCTCACGATAAAGAGGTTCAAAATGAGTGGTTATGGACGATAATGCAAATGAGATGGTTTTAAGATGCTTAGAATAACAAATCTATATTATCCTAAACAACTTAAACGATTATATGATGCGAGATGGATGAAATTGATGATGTGATATGCTGTGATTATGCAATGGATGATTTATGAGATGCTTAGACTAACAGATCTATATTATGATGATGATATGCATGTGAGATGATATGCAGAATACTGATGATTTATGGATGCAAGATGAATGCATAATGGATGCATGATGGATGTATTGGTGATTATGATTAACTATTTATGCTTTGATGTTAGTGCAGAAGATGAAGAAATTAGATGATGACAAGAGGATCCAACAAGCCAACATTATGAGAGATGATGGTGAGAAATGATGATGATAGATGGATGATTTGCTTATCAAGGATTGGGATTTTAAAAGGGTCACTTACTTTATGTTTGATAACATGCCTAAGTACAATGCATCAAGGTATAAAGGACCAGGATGACGTTGTACTTAGTGTGATGGACTTTGACTCAACAAATAGATAGGAGTATTCATGTTCACACCTGACATACGAAAACCTTGCTAGGATGCGCTTTAGAAGTTTCAAACATCTCAGACCAAAACACGGAGAGGTATAACCAATCAATGCAATAGTCAACAAGCCATCCAAAACATCCTCTATACATATCTAACAAAGAAAGTATTCGCCAAGTTATTTTACAAGAACGTCCAACAAGCACAGCAGACAAAAGAATAATGATCGTTGCCCCATTCCTATCTCTCTAAATCCTTCATTCGATATCATCGAGAGGTCCTTGGACTGAGCGCAATAAGATAAGTCAAAAGAAAAAGATACAAAACAAGTTGATGTTCTTCAATACCGCTAACCAAAAGGGAATGTGTTTTTAAGGATAAGAATCGAAACTTATTGCCAAAAGATAATGCCCATTGTAGGAAGGATACATCCTAGGACATGTTAGTGGATGGCGGCACGTCATTTCGTTTATCCAAAGTGTTCTTTCTGATAAAAAATGCCCCTTGTAGGAAGGATTCATCCTAGGACATGATGTTATCGATGATTGATATGGACTGTTTGGATGGTGGACTATCGACACAAAGACTTGACCAACTTGTTTACGTAATCGACCGAGACTTGAGACTTGACGCTTTTGAGTTTTACTTTTAATCTACTAGACTTGTTTCTAACTGTTTCACTAAAGGTTGAGGATGACGAGCAGTTTATTATGATGGTGTTATTGCGGGTGCAAGCGAGATGAGGTGGATGGATTTTTCAAATATTTGGATTTTTTTGGAGTTTTGCAATGTTTTGAGGCTATTTTTGGTATTTTTGAGGTTTTACAAATGTTTTGATTTTATGTTTTCTAATGTTTTGGGATTTTATGAGATTTTGACCAAGATACTAACCTAAAGACCATCCTAGGGGCCTCGTGGGTTGATCAGATTAGCCTTGCCTACATTGCGACATGCAAAGACCACGTAGTTCGATTGACGATTTGACCGATTTACAGATGACGATATACATGATGAGATGTCAGTTTATTATGACGGACTCCTATAGGACTGACCTAAATGTCTCGGGGGATGATCAAAGATCAACCTTGCCTATGTTCAAGCTCAGAGATGACATAGTTCGACAAGACGACCTTGTTTTTGACTTTTTGAATGACTTTTTG
This sequence comes from Sequoia sempervirens, assembly GCA_007258455.2. Lineage (NCBI taxonomy): Eukaryota > Viridiplantae > Streptophyta > Pinopsida > Cupressales > Cupressaceae > Sequoia > Sequoia sempervirens. The sequence continues at coordinate 139,301,788 of VDFB02256132.1, forward strand.
ACCTGTTTTTGAATTTTGATATGTTTTGAATGTTTTTGGATTTTCTAATTATCTGATGTTTTTGGATTTTCTGATGTTTTGATGTTTTTGGATTTTTTGATTTTGAGGACTTTAAGACCATACATGAATCCGATCCGATGAGAACGTGCCCCCAACGTGATGTAATAAACTACTCCGATAAAGGCAGGACAAACTGTCCTTGAGAATGGGCCGAGTAGTACTAGGAGGGATCATGATACGAACACAGACCAAGCTATGGTGCAGATGCAAATGGATGTGTGATGGATGGAGACTTGAATGCGATGGATGATGGAAGCGAAATGGAGGGATAATGACGAACAAGCCATAAAGGTCCTGGTGGATGGAAAGTGCTTATTTACACAAGGCGCCTATTTGCCAGGTTTTCACCAAGGTACTTGCCCAAAGTGCCACCAAAGTGGTTTTCACTAGAGGACGATTTTTTTGATCCTTTTTCTAATTATTTTTTGGGATTTTTTCCTTTTTTTGATTTTTGTTGTTACCAAGACTGTTTGCTAGGTTTTTGCCGAAGTAACCATTTTTTTAGGACTTTTTCTGATTTTTTGGATTTTTTGGTTCTATCTTTGGAAGAATTAGGCATAAAACTTTTTGAGATGGGAGCTATTTATTGGCTCTTGCAGAGGTTCCCCTTCGAGTGTTGATAACTGATATGCCCCTGATTTATAGCTTGCTATGACAATGAAAGGCCCTAACCAATTGGGTTCGAACTTGCCTTTGCTACTGGGATTCGGGACATTCTTCTGATTTTCTTTTAAGACCAATTCTCTGACTTGGAAAGTCCTACTTCCGATCTTCTTGTTGTAGCTTTGTTTGAGTCTATTTTGATAGACTTGCAGATGATTCAAAGCATCTATGCATCTCTCATCCAGTAACTCTAGCTCATTTAATCTTGACACCCGATAGTCCTCATCAGTGATGAGATTTTGCAATGATATTCTAAGGGATGGGAGCTCGATCTCAATTGGGAGTACAACCTTCTGATCCGTAGACCAAGGAGAAGGGGGTGGCACTAGTGGGTGTGCGGATGCTGGTTCGATAAGCCTAGAGGGCGGGATTAAGCTGCAGATGCCAGTCACGACCTGCGTCATTAACTATTTTCTTGAGGATTTTGAGGATGGTTTTATTTGTGGCTTCTGCTTGGCCATTGCTTTGGGGATAGTACGGGGTGGAGAAGCGATGCTGGATTTTGAATTTCTCACACAAGTCACGAACCTCCTGGTTCTTGAATGGTGTCCCATTATCTGAGATAATGGCTTGTGGAACACTATAACGACAGATGAGATAGTTCATGATGAATTTTGAGATCTGCTTCCCAATGATATACATCATGGGTATGGCTTCCACCCACTTTGTGAAGTACTCAGTTGCAGTTATGATGAATTTATGGCCATTAGATGAGGTGGGTGATATTTTCCCAATGAGATCGAGTCCCCACTGTGAAAAGGGCCATGGTGTGATAATCGGGTGAAGCTCTTGAGCTGGAGCATGGATGAGGTCCCCATGCTACTGACATTGTAAACACCTTTTAGCGTGATCATGTGCTTCTCGCTCCATTGTGGGCCAATAGTACCCCAGCCTCAACAGTTTCTTGGCTATGGTTATTTTGCTCGAGTGTGAGCCACAGATACCGATATGAACCTCGGTTAGAGTGGTTAATGCCTCCTCAACATTTAGACAGTGTAGTAAAGTACCCTCTATGCTTCTACGGTATAAGGTATCACCTAGGATGACATATCTGGATGCCTTTTTGATAAAGGTTCATTTTAGGCTCGATGGTAGGTCAACGGGTATGACTCCTATGTGAAGATATGTGTAGATGTCATGATACCAAGGATCGCCAGGACCAATGATTTGACACACATATTCTGATTCTGGTACCTTGAATGTGGGAACGAGAAGCTACTCGATCAGAAATTCGTATTTCAGCACGCGAGGGATATCTACTAGAGACCCAATTGTAGCCATGGCGTCAGTGGCTTTGTTGTTGGTTCTTGGAATCTGCTCAAATGTTATGTTAGTGAAGGATTCCTTTAGAGTCTCCACCAATTTCTTGTATGGGGTTAGCTTGTCATCCTTTGTCTGATATTCACTATTGACTTGATTTATGATCAACTAAGAGTCTCCATATACCTTGAGAGCTATGATATTCCATTGCACTGCTATCCTAAGGCCTATAGTCAAAGCCTCGTACTCTGTGATGTTGTTAGTGCAAGGAAATTCCAATTTGTATGACTTCGGTATGCAGTCCCCTTGTGGAGTGATGAAGGAGACACCAGCTCCTGATCCATGTTGTGTATATGAACCATTGAAGTATAGTTTCCAATGGTCAGCTATGTTAAGGTTAAAGATGGATTCGTCTGGAAATTCAGATACAAGAGGATTCTCAGAATAAATGGGTGCTTCTGCTAGTTGATCTGCAATAACCCATCCCTTGATTGCTTTCCTCTCTACATACTCGATGTCATACTCTGACATTATCATTACCCATTTTGCCATTATGCTCGTGAGCATTGCCTTGGATAAGACATACTTGAGGGGATCAATTTTCACGACAAGCTTTATCTTGTGTGCCAGCATATAATGTCTAAATTTTTGGGATGCAAACACTACTGTGAGGCAAGCTTTCTCAATAAATGAGTAATTTAGTTCATGGTTGACCATTGTTCTGCTGATATCGTAGATAGCCCTCTCCATTATGTTTTCATCATGTTGAGCAAGAAGAGCTCCAAGGGCTACTATTGTTGTTGACACATATAAGATCAATGGCTTTCTCGGGATAGGTGGCATTAACACTGGTGGTGTCAGTAGATATTCCTTGATTTTGTTAAATGCCTCTTCACACTTTATATCCCATTTGTATACTACCCTCTTGTGGAGAAGGTGCGAATATGGGTTCTGCTTGTCTGCTAATTGTGCTATGAACCATCAGATGGATTGAAGTCAGCCCTGGAGGCCCCTCAGTTGTTTTAATGTCTTTAGTGCTTCCATCTTGAGGATTGCTTTTACTTTTGCCGGATCCACCTCAATACCCCTCATGGACACTATGTATCCTAGCATTTTACTTGATTGTACGTCGAAGACGCACTTCTTGGGATTTAGTCTGACTTTGTATTCCTCCAGTCTGTCAAAGATAGCACTTAGGGTTGCTATATGATCTTGTCTTTTTCTTGACTTTGCTAGGATGTCGTCGACATAGTCTTCAACTGTTTTGTGAATCATATCATGGAATATTAGTGTCATGGCCCTTTGATAGGTTGCTCATGCATTCTTTAGGCTGAATGGCATCATGTTCCAGCAGTAGGTCCCCCATGGGCAAGTGAAAGTCATCTTGTGTTGATCTTCTTTTGCTATCATAATCTGGTTGTATCCTTAAAATCCATCCATTAATGATAGCATCTCATGTCCTGTTGTTATGTCTACAATCATGTCGATATTGGAAAGTGGGAAATCATCCTTGGACATGCTTTGTTCAAATCTCTGAAGTCCGTACAGATTCTGATGGCTCCGTCAGGTTTTGAAATAGGTACCAAATTTGACACCCATTCTAGATAATCAATTGGTCGTATGAATCCTGCATCTAACAATTTTTTGAGCTCCATTTTGACTAACAAAGCGATTTGAGGATGCATTTTTCTGTCTGATAGGTTTTGCATCTGGATACACTGCTAGGTGGTGGACCACAGTCTTTGGATCAAGTCCTGGCATATCAACATAACTCCATGCAAATTTTATTTGTCTTTCCCTTAGGAATGTTGCTAGGAGTTCTTGCTCTTCTGATAATAGTGATTTTGCATAAAATGTGATATGCGGGGTCTCCTCTGTTCCTAGGTTGACTGGGTTGCATTTTTCGGCCAAGACTGCTGACTTCTCTTGATGAATAGCTCTTAGAGGAAGATTGAATCCTTCATCCTCGGGCGCCTCAGAGAGGTTTTCACTATTGGATGTGTCCTTTCTTTTTACTATTTTCTTGTTAGAGAGTGCCATAGTGTGGTTTTCACTCAAGGACTTGGATATGATTCTTAGTTTCTCACTTTTGCTACTAAAGGATTCAATCGTTTCCCTGTAATAGGCGTGTGTGTCCAACTCCATTATAAATCTTGCCTTGTGATCTCCATCTGGAATGTTATCCCTCAATCCCATGAATTTTGAGAGTGCTTCATCATTTTCGAATGTATCAAGAACTGGTGGTCCTCGTTGGTCATAGTCGATCAGTTGGGGGTAGACTAAATAAATCTCATGATTTTGACTATCTGGTTCAAAGGATATGGTACTAATCATACACAGGGTGGTATCTTCGAATAGCCTAGGTAGATTGGATAAGGTATCTTCGTCAACGCTACTAATATAGGGCTTAGTTATAAAATTATGTGTGTCCCTACCTGTGACTATTGGTGAGTGTACTTGTACTAGTACTGGCTGAGGAGAAACATTAGCGGCTCTAACCGAAGGACTTCGGCCACGTATGGTTATTCTCGGAGTGGCACATCCAAGACCAAGATTTGTTATGGGTCGCGTCTTTGGTATGATAGGTATTATGAGCCCATTGTCATTTTGTCCCAGTCTTTGATTTCGGTCATAGCCTATTGCAAGCATCATGTGTAGGCCTTTGCTTCTTTCGTCCATTGGTAAATTAGTTGTCGATCTTTCATCTTGATACAACATGTGAGATGGATCTACTTCAATGACCTCATGACCAAGGTCTCCCCATCTTGTGAATTCAAGATAATCCTTAGGATACGTTTGTGATGTGGAAGCTTGATTTTCTTGTGGGCATCCTCATGATCTAGGAGATTGTGGTAACTCTCCTATCACAAAAGCATTATTAGGGAGCCTATAACTTCCACAACTGTCCTCCTGGATGATGAGCTTGATATTGGATATGGTGGGAATGGCGGGTGTCTCTGTCGCAGAAGTGGACGTGAGAGTGGCAGGATCAATGTATGATGTGGATGGGCCCTCATCATTTTTTGGCACTTGGGGGATTTTGTAATATTTGGCTTCAAGGTTCTTGCAGTATGAAAACGGCTCAGGATCTCCATGGATGGTAACCTCTTGTCCATTATGTGTGAATTTCACATATTGGTGGAAGGTTGATGCTACGAATTTCATCGCATGAATCCATGGGCGTCCCAGGAGGATATTGTATGGCAATTCAAGGTCCAAGACCTGACATGTGGTTTCCATGAGTGTTGGGCCAACTTGGATAGGGAGCTTAATTGTGCCCTGAGACACTCTTTCTTGGTCATCATATGCTCTGATTGTGATGCCCTTGCCTTTGTCTATGGAATCTTCTCATATTTTCAACTGCTTGATGAGGCTAAGAGAAGAGATGTTCAAACCTGCACCTCCATCCACCAAGACCCTTTTGATTTTTCTCTTGTTCACAATGGCTTCTAAGTGAAGTGCATGGTTGTGAGATGGTTGGGCGGGAAAATCTTGGTCAGAGAAAGTAAGGAGATTAGGTGTTATGATGTTTTCGACCATAGCTTGGAATTGTTCCGCATCGAGGTTTGCGGGGATGGTAGATGAGGCTAATGCTTCCTCGAGGATCTTCTTATGGGCTGATGATATTTTTAACAACTCCATGATGGAGATGTGTGTTGGTGTTCTCTTGAGTTGTTCTACAACATTGTAGCTATGCGGAACGACTCTTGATGAAGGGATTCTATTGGGTTGGGATGATCCTGTGATGGTGACTTTTTTGCCTCTTGTGGTGACTCCACAGTTTTCGACATGAGCGCCCTTGATGGTGATGACCATGCAGTCTTCATTTAGGGAGGCAACGACTGTTTCATATACATGATTTACACTGCATTTTCCTTTATCCTTGTTATTCCCTTTGTTGCCATGATTCAGTATCGGATTCATGTAGATTTTAAGATCCTGATTCCCAGTAGATGTTTCCACATTTATGATTCTTTTGTCGTTGAGATCTTGGATGATGTTCTTGAGTCTCATACAATTGTTTGTGGTGTGGCCTTTGATTTTGTGGAACTCACACAGTTGATTTTTGTTGTACCAAGGAGGTTTGACATCAGGTTCTTGATAATTCTCAAATGTAGGAGCTTGGATGAGTTTTTTCGTCGATTAGCTTTTTCATGATGTCCTCAAGTGGTTCCCCCAAAGTAGTGTATTTTCATTTGGGGTATGTTTTGTGTTGAGGTGGTCCTCTTTGGTCATTGAGGTTATTGATTGTGGGATTATTGTTGGGTTGATGTGTTGTGTGATGAGTGTTTTGATTTGGTGTTTGGATTTGTTGTGTGGGTGTGTTTTGGCACGGACCACTAATGACCACCTTGGCATCAACGACACCATCATTAGTGACATTTTTGTTTCTTGCCCACGTGCGAGGTTTATCATTGTAGTTTGATGGTGGGAAGTTGTTTTGTTGTTCGTGATATGATGTTGATTCAACGGGTTGAGTCGCAAGGGCTCTTTCAATGCTAAGCACCTTGGGGATCAGCTGATCGTATGTGGTGATGCCCTGAACCTTGAGATGAAATGCCAAGTGACCTTCAAGGTTGGCTATGATGGTGCACACTTATTGTTCTTCTGGCATGGTCCATTGGCTCCGATTGGCCTTGGATCGCCATAGTTGAAGGAATGAAGCGAAAGATTCATTCTTTCCTTGTTTCAGAGCATATAGTTCTTCGAGACTAACATCCATTGCAATGTTACATGCATAATTCTTAATGAATGCGTCTCTAATTTCTTCAAATGTTCTAATGCCTAAAGGTAAGCGAGAGAACCATTCTATAGCATTGCATGCTAAGCTCCTAGGGAATAGCCAGATCAGATAAGTATCATCATATGCGACCTCCATACAATGAACCTGGAATTCCCTGATGTGGTCTTCAGGGTTTCCCATCCCTCGATACTTGTCAAATTTGGGGATTTCAAATCCCTTAGGGAATGGTTTCATGTCTAGGCTCCTATCAAATGGATAGGGACACAAGTTGATTTGTGTTTTGGTTGTCTGCCTCGATTGAAGGTCAAGCACTTGTTGTGATAGCAACCTGAGTTGTGTCATCACATTATTCTGGGGATTAGGGGTGGGATGAAAGTGTTTTGGGGTGTTTGAATTGTTGGTTGGGTGGATGGGTTGGTCGGTGCATTGTTTGATGGTATCTGCATGTTCTGTCGAGCGAAGTAGGCTTCTACTTGCTTTTATATGAACGATGCCTATTGTTGATCTTGTTGTTGTTGCGCTAGGATTTGTGCTTGTTGCTGCTCCAACAACGCTTGTTGTTGTTCCCATAATGCTTTTTGTTGGGCTGCCAATTCTGCTGCTTCTTGTTGCTCTTGGTATTGCTTTAATGCTTTCTAATATGCTTGCAATTGAGCTGCTTGTGTAAGAAGTTGTGCTTGTGCTTGTGCTTGTTGTGCTTGATATTGAGATTGTGCTTGAGCTTGGGCTTGCGCTTGTGCGGCTTGTTGCTGTAATAAAAGTTGTGCTTGAGCAACTCTTTGTGCTTGTAATGCTTGTGCAACTTGGGCGGCTTGCTGTTGCAATAAAGCTTGGGCTTGTTGTGCTTGTTGCGCTTGTAATGCAGCTTGTGCAGCTTTGGAAGCTTGCGCAGCTTGAGCGGCTTGTTGCATGGCTTTTTATTTCTGCACTTGTTGGTATCCTTTTTGAAAAGTGGCTTGTAATGCTGCGTCAAATTGGTTTGATGTGGTGAACGTTGGTGGTGGTGGATTTGGAATGGTGGTAGATGATGATGTTGTGTTGATATTTTGCATGTTGGATAATGGTATTGATGTGATTGGTCCTTGTGAGACCATGTTTTGTGATGTTAAGGGTGTGTTTGATGGTGTTGCCATTGCTTGTGTATTTATCGTTTGTTGTTGTGATATCAATGATAAATTATGAGCATTTGGTGTGATGCTTTGATTGATGGTTGGGATAGTGATTTGATTGATACTTGGTATGGGAGGCAACCCCAAACCAAGAAGTGGAGTGGATGACAATGGTGATGATGGGAGAGGTGGAAATGTAAGGGGGGTGAATCCTTGCGAGAGTGTTGTGGTGTCAAAAATTCCCCCTGGTCCGAACATATCTCCCTCCTCTTGTGAATTTGTGAGGAGAGGGATTTGAGATGCTCCGTGAAAAAATGTTGATGATGGGTCATAGTGTAAGGTGAGAGGAATATTTTTGTGCAATGGATTTTGGGGGATGTTTTGTTCCAATGGGGTGTTTGCATCCAAGTTTTGATTATTAACTGTATACACCTAAAAATGGTCACATCACATAGTCTGGTAATTAATTAAATATTTTTAATATTTAATCAAATCTCCGAATTCCAACTGCGTATAAATAAATTTAAATAATTTATTTATATTATTTCATTTCGATTAAATAAATAAGTTTATTTAATCATCTTTTCGTTTTCATTTCTTAATTAATTAAATAAACATTACGATTTATTTATATTAATTATCAATAATCATGGCTTGAATATTTTATTCAAATAAAGATTAAGTATTCTTTTCTTCTAAATTCCATTTATAATTAAATATTCCAAATATTTAATTAATTCCTTTCTAAAGTCACATTACAATTAAATATTCCAAAATATTTAATTAATTCTTCTAAAGTCTATTTGCAAATTAAATATTCTAAATATTTAATTGAGTCTTCTATATTTCTAAAATTAAATATTTCAAAAATATTTAATTTCTTCAAACTCACATGAAATTAAATAAATTTATTTATTTATTTATTTAATTTGCATTATCTTCAACAACCATGAAACAAACTGCCAAAACAAAAAAATTAAATTCCTATGTTCCTGTGCAAGCTTGTTCCTGTGGGTTGAAGACAGGCTTCCATTCTTCTCTCCAACCTCCCAACCTCTTCCATTTTCCTCTCAACCTCTCCATCTCTCACCATTCAAACTTACTAGAGAACCTCACAGCCGTTGATCTTTGCCAGCCAGGATTTTGCCTGCAAAAAGCTATAAATAGGACTGTCGGGTCTTTGAAATGACAGAAAAAGCTTTCAATAGAATAACTATAGCCAAATTACAATAGCATAGCCTTTTAGCATTCACAGCATTCAAGCATCATAGCATAGCATAGTAGCATAGCATATCATGGCCTATTCATTTCATTTCATAGCATCCTCAATCCACAGCCCCTGTGCATATCTGTATCAGTATCTTCCCTCCACCAGTATATAGGATAGAGAAGCTCCTTCCTTTGCATACTCATTCTACAGGTTGCCATTCAGAGAAGCCTTGCTTACACAATTTGAGAGTAGCAGCTTCAAACAAATCCCTGGAGATAGAGAAAGATGGAACGCCTCTGAAGAAGCTTCATTTGTTTATTTAAATTCAAATTACTTGTGTTTTCTTTAGTTTAAAGTTCCATTATGTGTGTTTTGTTTATTTCATTTTGATTACACATATTTAACATACACATTTTTGGCGCCCACTGTGGGGCTCTTGCCCCAATTTTAACATTTTATTGCAATTTTTTATTACAGGTTACGGCCAAAAATAGCGGATTAGCGCAAGAAACACGCTTCAGTAATATTCATACCCAGTTCAGCGCCCTTGAAGCATCTTGCAGCGCCCTTGAAGCATCCTGCAGTGCCCTTGAAGCATCTTGCAACGCCCTTAAAGCATCCTGCAGCCCCCTTGAAACATCTTGCAGTGCCCTTGAAGCATCCTGCAACGCCCTTGAAGCATCTTGTAGTGCCCTTAAAGCATCCTGCAGTGCCCTTGAAGCATCCTGCAGCGCCCTTGAAGCATCTTGTAGCGCCTGTGCAACATCCTGCAATGCCCGTAAAGCATCTTGCAGTGCCCATGAAGAATCCTGCAGTGCCCCTGATGTCTGTTATAGCGCACTTTTGAGAAGGCTGCAAATTGTAAATTATAATTGACTGAATCCGACGCGACCGCAGACAGTTAATAATTTTAAAAGAATGAAGCAATCCTAGGATAGTCACTTCACTTTTTATTTTGGGCTAAAATGAACTCCATGTTTGTGTGAAGCAACATCTTCACTTAGCATAGCAAAATCTTTATTTGGGCTTAAAATTGAATCTTTGTTGCTTTACTTAAAAGGTGATAGGCCTATGCTCTCCCCTTAATTGGGTGATCAAAATGCCAAACTCATCTATTTCATTTCATGCAATTTCAAGTTTTGTTAATACCTTTTAGAAGGCTTGCCGTAGTGGGAAAAAGTACTCACCCTACGGGAACGACCTAAGTGGGAACAACTCAAGCCAAGTTTTCCAACCCACTTTAATCAAATGCGAATGGTTGATGAAAATCCCATTCGATGGTAGTGTGCATTGATAACCATCCTCAAAGCCTTTGTTCTAAAGATAGGGAGGTCTCTCGAGGGAGTATATCATTTGCCGCACCGAACGAAAACCCTTACTACGAACTTAGTGTAGTATCCAACCGAAGTCAGTCTCCGAACGTCATAATAATCATAGTGCAGGGGAGGGAAGAATCTACCCCCAAGATACTCACCATATAACTGTCAAGGACTGTTTGCTCAGGGGATCCGGTATCCACTTCTGTCACTCTGAGTACACACCTGGAAAAGACAAAAACACGGGCGCCCTTTCGAGGGTGACACGGCTGTGTGAGTCGATGTAGTTCTAAGATGTGGGCTGTTGATTAGTATGATGACCTATCTGAGTACTAAGAGTGAGTCTATTTGAAATTCTTATCATGTGTAAAACTTGTTAAAACAATTTTTGAAAAACATTTTGATCATACACTTAATGTTTAAAAACAACTATTCTACAACTTGCTTGATGTGTTTTCAAAACATTAATTCAGTAAAGATCATCCAAAACTCACAATTACATTGATTACACTTATCATTTTTTTTGAGACTAGGATCAAATCTCAAAAAAAAAAAAAAGTGCATCTTTTCAAACAAGTTTTTGATTATTGGTTCAACTTCCCCAACATGATTCTGATATCCTTTCATCTTGGAAGCCACAATCAAGAGTTAGAAACATCATTTGATCATATCATAAGATTTTCATCTTATCAGATCAAGACATCATCATTTTGCACTTATAAACCTGTGATCTAAGTCTAGAAGAACATTTCAAAAGCATATGCATGTTTTTCACTTTACAACATGGGTGATAGGGAAGAAAATCCTTTCCATAGGTTTCGTACTGGGAATAGTTCAAATGATGAAATAACCGATGAAATGATTCAAGAAGTTGAACAAGATCCACAGTTTCACATGATTTTGGACAAAATGTTAGAGCGAGATAAAGAAGGCTACTTTCTTTTTCTAGCAAACCAAGGTGCCAAATTGCCCTCTAACTACAATATGGACAAAATTAAGAAAGATCCTGAAAAGACTAAAACTCCATTAAATGATCTTATTAGTTTTCCCCAACAAATCAGAGCACTCCAAAGGCAAATCAAGGAAATACAAGGGGGCACAACTACAAAGTCCTTTGATAGAAATATGAATGTAACCTTTTCTCCTCCAAAAGCAACATCATTCAAATTCAATGTTTTTGAATTTTTGCAAAGGTTACATAAGAAGCCCAAATCTAAGCCATCAAATAAAATTGATCAATCCTGTCATGTCATGAATTTATCTTCATCCCCCATAATTCAAAATGAACCTCATGATTCTTTCACTCAAGGTAACGATTCCATTCAATCACCTTCTTCTATCATATCCTCTACATCCAATGATTCATTTCAATCTACACATCTCGATCAAAACATTCTACAAACCCTTCCTATCTTTGATCAAGATCCCATCTCTCAAGAACCATATGATGATCCCCTCCTTTCATTATTCACCCATGATAATCCTCTTTCATCTCAAGAACAAAATGTTCTTCCAAGTTATTCTTCCACATCATCTAATCAATCCATACCATCCCATGATTCTATTGCATCACAAGATCATGATATTTCTTCCATCCTATCTAATGATGTCTTACCAATTGATGATCAAGATATGATTTCTACAAAATCTCACGATTTCGTTCCTCATCAAGATCAATATATACTTCCATTCAAGGATACCCTTTCATCCCATGAAGATGATTATTCTTCTCATGATCAAGATATACCTTTCATACCACTTCATAATCCTTTTCCAAGTCAAGATCAAAATGCCCCATCATCCCCATGTCAAGAGCCTATCACATCTATTCAAGTTATCCATGAACCTCACACCTATAAATTGGGATCCTCCACCTTTATCCATTCTAGTTTACTTCCAAAACCTATCCTCTCATCCATATCATATCCTCCCCAAAATGGACTCGCATCTTGTTTCACAAACAATACATATCCCATTGGTAAACAAATGTGTGAAATTATGAATTACAAAGGAAAAGGTTTAGGCCTTCATGAGCAAGGCATCCTAGAACCCCTTTCTGTCCAAGCACATCCATATTCTCATGGCCTTGGTTATACACCTCATGCTCAACCTAGGTATCCTAGTTCATCAAACTCTCCATCCATCCTAGGTCCTTATCCTAGTCCATCAAAAACTCCATCTATCCTAGGTCCTTATCCTAGTCCATCAAACTCTCCATCCATCCTAGGTCCTTATCCTAGCTCATCAACCCTTCCATCCATATTAGGGTCCCACATTTCTCCATCTCCTATTCCTCAAGAACAACAAAGGCACACATCCTTGATCCACTTTCAAAATTCTTCCTTCATTAACTCATCCATCATACCTCCATATCATTCACCTCAATCCACCCCACCCATTGCTCTTGGAAGCAATTTGGATGCCAAATGTCAAAAGCTTAATATAAAACTCCACATGTATCAAAGGATCAACATGTCTCCTCGAAGAGTCATGCAAAAATAAAAGAAAATTTGATCCAAAAATCAAAAGGCAATTTTCAAAGGCCACAAAGGCCCATCAAAGCAAAGGCAATTTTCAAAGGCCACAAAGGCCCATAAAAGAAAAAAGGCAATTTTCAAAGATCACAAAGGTCCATAAATCAAAAGGAAAAATGTCAAAGGCCACAAAGGTCCACAAAGCAAAACTCAAAGTCAAAAGTCATGTGGATTCCTAAAAGTCTCATAAAAGCAATAAAATCTAAATTGGCATCCAAATTTGCTAATCCAAAAGCTTCATCCAATTTTCCATCTAATAACCTATCACCTTCCAAATCCATTTTTCCTCCATCACTCCACCGCCCTTCAAGGTGTGTGTCAATGTTGATCTTTCCATCCTTTCCATCTATCCATCAACAGGTCTTCCAACCTCCTATCCATTATCCAACATTCATCCCCCATCATTCTCTTTTAATCCAAACTTTTGCATAAGTCCTTAGATTCTTCCATCATATCATCAATCTGCCAACATTTAGGATTCTAATTCCCATTGCCATGGTTTATTAGAGGGATATTTGGTTGTGAAACTTGATGCTTAAGTCCTTCCTCCATCTCCCTATCATCCATATCCTGTCTTCCATATTCCTCTTGCACTCTACACTTAGGGACAAGTTTCATCCATCTTATCATTCATGGTCATTATCCTTTCTATGCCCATTCCTTACATTTCCACCTTTGATCTTGACAAGGTTGAGGATCTTCTTGAATATCATATATCTTATCCATATCCTTCATACCATATCTTTCATTTATCCATATCTATCATCTATACATATCTTTCCTAACCATATCATACAACGAGAATCCTCATGTTTCATCATGGCTTGATGAAATTTGTACAAATCCATAATCTTTAGGTTGTGTTTACACTGGGGGCAACAACATAGACTGAACAAGAGAGGGGCAACGAGCTTTTCGAACATCACAAACGGACAAAAGATGGTTTGTCAAAATAAACATTGACACATCAAATCAACTGCAACACCAACACTATCACTCAATCCCAATGCAATCAAACAACATGGTCAAAACAACAACGTTCATCAAAACACAAACTTCAATGTTGATAATCAAGACTGGATGATCTTAATTTGACTAATTTTTGAAATACTTTAAGCAAAATTTGAATTGTTGTTTGATTTTCTATCATATCTCTGGAGCAATTCAATGATGTACTGAACTAGAAAGCAAGGAAGGAGTATGATTTTTCTTTGTCTGTTGTTTGCGAGGAAATCATTAGTACTATGCAAATTGGTCGCGAGACATGCTCTACTAAGTATCATTGATGACATTTCAAAATTTGCATAGGAAATGGATTAATCTTGTTTGTTTATGCAAGCAATACTCAGGTCATCTCGGTTCAATTATACCTAGATGCTTGTATTATCTTGCTATATCAAAAATCATGAAACTAATACTCAGGTCATCACTGGTGCTAACATACCCTTTGATGCTTGTATTAACTTTCAACATTTCAATGCTCTATGATGATACAAAAAGCGCAAGTAAGCTCTCAAAATGGCAATATTGTATAGATACCCTGCATGGTTAGTATAGATTGCATTCATGTTAGAATCTGCATTTTACATTTATAGATTTTCCCAAAAGTTGACAAAGTATACAATGTCTCAATAAAAAAATCAAAGCTGATCACATGAAAACACTATGAGGTGTTACCCCCAAATTTTGTTGGTCTCACACCACCTACTCCTACATTAGAAGATCAAATCGTCAATAACATTAGAAGATCAGACCATCATTCAAATCAAAATGGATCATCAAATCAATCAAATCAATCCAATCAAAATACATGATTAGACCATTTGTTTTCAACAACTTTGAAAGCAAATTTATCAAACTATGATTTTTCTTTCAACAACCTTGAAAGAAAATTTATCAAATCTATTGTTTGTTTTCAACAACTTTGGAAGCAAACTTATCAATCGAAACCTATCAAATCAAATCAACAACTATTTGTTTTTCATCATCATGAAAGCAAATATATCAAATCCTGTTTGTTTTTAACAACCTTAGAAGCAAACTTATCAACACCTATTTGTTTTTTATCATCATGGAAATCAAATTTATAAAATCTTGTTTGTTTTTAACAACCTTAGAAGCAAACTTATCAAAATCAATATCATACCAACAATTTGTTTTCAACAACTTTGAAGACAAATTTATCAAATCCTGTTTGTTTTTAACAACCTTAGAAGCAAACTTATCAACAAATTATTTGTTTTTCATCATCATGGAAAGCAAATCTATCAACATCATGTTTGTTTTTAACAACTTTAGAAGCAAACATATCAATCAACTATTTGTTTTTCATCATCATGAAAAGCAGATTTATCAAAATCTTGTTTGTTTTTAACAACCTTAAAAGCAAACTTATCAAACAACTATTTGTTTTTAACAACTTTAAAAGCAAATTTATCAGCTACTATTTGTTTTCCAACAACCTTGGGAACAAATTTATTAGACAAACATCATCAAATCAGGGCAACGCAATACGCAAACAATCAATAAAAAGTCATGCATTTTATCACATTTTATCATAGCAGGGGCAATTTTGATCATCAATTTTTCATTTCACATCTCTCTGGGTCAATTTCTTCACATCATCATTTTCGAACGATGAATCGACATCTTCAAAATTATAAAAATAAAAATGAAAATGAAAAACATTTCAAAAAATCTAAAAAATTCAAAATTTTTCACAAAAATCACAATCTTATCGATTCATCGTTCGAGGGGGCATATACCTATCAACATTTGACAATCAACATCTGGGGAAAATTTCAAAATTCTTTGAAGCAATGCATGAAAACACATCACTTCAAAGAGGGGCAAAATGTATACACCTAAAAATGGTCACATCACATAGTCTGGTAATTAATTAAATATTTTTAATATTTAATTAAATCTCCGAATTCCAACTGCGTATAAATAAATTTAAATAATTTATTTATATTATTTCATTTCGATTAAATAAATAAGTTTATTTAATCATCTTTTCGTTTTCATTTCTTAATTAATTAAATAAACATTATGATTTATTTATATTAATTATCAATAATCTTGGCTTGAATATTTTATTCAAATAAAGATTAAGTATTCTTTTCTTCTAAATTCCATTTATAATTAAATATTCCAAATATTTAATTAATTCCTTTCTAAAGTCACATTACAATTAAATATTCCAAAATATTTAATTAATTCTTCTAAAGTCTATTTGCAAATTAAATATTCTAAATATTTAATTGAGTCTTCTATAGTTCTAAAATTAAATATTTCAAAAATATTTAATTTCTTCAAACTCACATGAAATTAAATAAATTTATTTATTTAATTTGCATTATCTTCAACAACCATGAAACAAATTGCCAAAACAAAAAAATTAAATTCCTCTGTTCTGTGCAAGCTTGTTCCCGTGGGTTGAAGACAGGCTTCCATTCTTCTCTCCAACCTCCCAACCTCTTCAATTTTCCTCTCAACCTCTCTATCTCTCACCATTCAAACTTACTAGACAACCTCACAACCGTTGATCTTTGCCAGCTAGGATTTTGCCTACAAAAAGCTATAAATAGGACTGCTGGGTCTTTGAAATGACAGAAAAAGCTTTCAATAGAATAACTATAGCCAAATTACAATAGCATAGCCTTTTAGCATTCACAACATTCAAGCATCATAGCATAGCATAGTAGCATAGCATATCATGGCCTATTCATTTCATTTCATAGCATCCTCAATCCACAGCCCTTGTGCATATCCGTATCAGTATCTTCCCTCCACCAACATATAGGATAGAGAAGCTTCTTCCTTTGCATACTCATTCTACAGGTTGCCATTCGGAGAAGCCTTGCTTACACAATCTAAGAGCAGCAGCTTCAAACAAATCCCTGGAGATAGAGGAAGATGGAACACCTCTGAAGAAGCTTCATTTGTTTATTTAAATTCAAATTACTTGCATTTTCTTCAGTTTAAAGTTCCATTATGTGTGTTTTGTTTATTTCATTTTGATTACACATATTTAACATACACATTAACAAGGGGATGTGATTGAAGAGCATTGAGAAATGTGTTTCCCTTGTTAACGTTGGGTTGAGTTGGAGCAAATGATGTTGTGATTTGTGGGATATTCTCCGTGATGTTTTGAGATGGGGGTGTAGATGAAATGAGGATGGTGGATGAGATTGGTGGAAAAGATGTCTCTATTATAGTGCTCACATCAAAATTCGAAGGCAACTTGGCACCTTGTTTTGCTAGTTCAAGCATGTACAACGAAGGGTTAAGTATCATCATGATGTTGATGATTCTATGGTTGTCCGGATTTTGGAGCATTTCTATCATTTCTTCGTGAGACATTCCAAAAGTGAGGTCCTCTCCTTGGTTTTCTTCTTGTGGGTTTTGCGATGATGTTGGAAGGCTAATCGTGAGATTTCCATCCCCAATGGGATTTATTTCAGGAGTGGTTTGGCTAAGATCACTTGAAGCGAGTGTTTCTTTGTTGGCTTCCATACTCTTCTTGTATTGAGATCTAGTTAGAACCATAAAACGGGGATCAATCTTCGAGAATATGGGAGATGAATCTCTTGATTCTTTGGATTAATTTCTATTTTATGTCTCAAAGTGAAAGTTTTAGGATGCTTTTTTTGGGGATCAAAGGTGATGATATGATGATAAATGATATGAATGTTTTGGCTTTTGATAAATCTTGAATGAGACACTAGGATTTAGGACTTGAATTTGATTGGATTTTGGATTTGGGATTTTGTCCTTGACTTTGATTTTGACTTTGTTTTGGATTTTGAACAAAAGGAACCTAAGATGTTTGATAATGATCTAAGGGATAGTTTTGTTCAAAGGATGATGATTTTGGATATGTGTGAGGGGAAGAATGCATCTACCCACACCTATCCAAATAAAATGATAGTTTCACTAAGTATATGAAGAAGGATTCATCCACATACACTAAGTTAGACAAGATGATTTTGATAATTTTGACTAAGTATATGCAAAAGGATGCATCTACACATTCCTAGCCAAAGGTGATTTTGGTAATGTTTTGAAGGACTTGGTCACAATGTTTTGGATGATTTTTTATTTTTCCACAAAGCCTAGTATCAAGGATAATTTCAAGATTTTCCAAAAGATGATTTGTGAGACGGATTTGATGTTTTGAAAGATGGATGAAAGAGGATTGATTTGTTTTGATCCTTAGGTGAACCTAAAAAAGACACTTTGTTTTCCTAGACCTAAGTATTGAAGAGCATGCATATGCTTCCTAAAGACCTTTGTAACCAAGAAATGATTTCATTTGAACATTCATTTTTGGATTTCCAATGATTTTTGCTTTGGGATTTGTGAGTCTCCAATCACACATGAAAATTCATTTTGCTTAGCTTTGCTTAATGGCTTTATTTTACCAAAAACACTTTCTTTGATTAAGTTTTCAAACTAAGATGTCCAATGTCTTAATTTCTTCAAACTCCACAAGATATGTTATGTGGAAATTTAATGAACTTAAGGCAAGGGTTTCCTATTGTTTACTTAAGGAGACAAATTGGGATATAATCCAATGTTTAGAAACCTCTAAAGATGTGAATCCCAAGGGAAAGCAATAACATATGGATTGAGTCAATGGCATTTGTCTCCAAAAGGGTTTGAAATTTGAATGATATTGTTAAGTGTTTGTTTGCAAATGTTTTCGAATACAACACTGTGTTTTCAAACCAAGACAAGTACAAACCCTATGGATGTGTAAGACAATATTTGTTGAATCCCCACTTGGACAAGTCCAACTACGCTTATCTTTAGCGAATGGTTAGATGCTTGACCCCACTGGCTCCCCTCCATGACACTCACTTATACGGGGCAGCCAAGCATCAACACCCATGAAACTCCCATGACATGTTTTCCATTTCTACTAAAGACCGTAAAAGTGTGGGGCGGCTTCAGAACAACCGTTCTTGCACCAACAAATAGATTAAGGATTTTGGAAAATTCTAGCACATGGGTTCTAGTAAGGACTTTCCATTCGTAGGAGTTGACCCAACGTAGCAAGAGTCCCCTTTAGGATCCATCTTGTCGGAGTCAACCGTGTGATATTGGCGTTTCTTCCAATATCCACATTTATATCTCGACTGGAAATACTCTTGGCTTTAGAGTGTTATGATTGAGTCGTTCCCTTGGGTGAGTACTTTTTCCCCAAGGCAGGCCCTCTAGGATAAACAAAATCAAGCAAAGACACAATCCATAACTCGATCAATCTTTGATGGCACAAAGAAAGAGAATATACGCAAAAATGCCCCTACTCACACTCACACAAGATATTGTTCAATTTTAAGCCCGAATCGAAGTGTGGAGGTGATTACTTTATCTTACGCCAAAATCACCAAAAAGGCCTTTTGATTCTCAAGATCACTTGGAAGCGCGAGAGAAGCGCATACGTCCTTTTCAATGACTTTAGTTTAAGTAAGTAACCACAAAACAAAGCAAACACACATTCATTTTATCCTTCCAAAGCAATTGTGAGTTCGTTTTAAGCACCAAGATGAAGTGTGAGTTTTGATTGTTCAATTTGTTAATCCCAAACAAAATCTAGTAAGTTTGTGATCCTAAAGTTCGTTTTAGCCTTTGCAAAAAACCAAAGTGTTCTTTTTAAACCC
The DNA here is from genome assembly GCA_007258455.2 of Sequoia sempervirens. Taxonomy (NCBI): domain Eukaryota; kingdom Viridiplantae; phylum Streptophyta; class Pinopsida; order Cupressales; family Cupressaceae; genus Sequoia; species Sequoia sempervirens. Next base: position 139,321,355 of record VDFB02256132.1, read on the forward strand.
AAACAAAAATTAGTGTCCTAAAACGAAAAGATAACAATTTCGTGAAGAAGTGTTAAACAAACACTTAAAGCATTTAAAAACACTTTGGTTTTTTCAAAATATCCTCCTCCTTTCGTTTTCCTTTGCTAGCCTTCTCCTTGCTTTCCTTTGTTTGTACCTTTGTGCCTTTGTTGTTCGTTGTACCTATTAAACAAAAGATACTTATGTGAGGATCAAAATTTTAAACTTATTTTGATGGTTAATAATATGATTTCAATTGAATAGATCAATTAATCACAAAGGATGAATCCTTTTTTAAAAAAATCACCACAAATTTCAAATTTTAGCTAAGGTCAAAGCTAATAATGAATCTACTTTAAAGAACAAACCTTTCCAAAAGTATCATCATCAATTTCAAATGTTTGAAATGATATAACAAACTTTTACAAGTCCATAAATCTTATCAATCATAGAATATTTCTAAAGGCATCACCACAAAAACAATGAAATATCAAGCTAATTGTATCAATAAGCCAGCTTCAAAGAAAAAGGCATTATCATCAATTTAAACTTTAGCTGTGACCATATTGATGAATAAAAAAGAAAATAGTTTATAACATTAAGCTAATATCATGAGGGAATATTGAGTTGACCTTGTGAGTGAATCTATTCAAATCATAAAATTAAAATAAAACAATAAATGTCATGTGGCACCATATATTTTCAGAGTAGACACCAATTGCGCGCGCTTTCAAATTTTAAATTCAACTTCTGTAATTTGGTGAGCGGCCATTTGAACTTTGTACGATGAATCTGTTCAACAACTCCATTGATGAAAGAGTCCTCTATGTGAGCTATGTGACTCAGACCTCCAACTGACACATAGGCTCAGATTAAATTCTTAAATACCAGTCCCCATCACTCCTTACTGTGCCAAATACACCATCTCCTCGCCACCTATTCATAGTCAGAAATGCTGCCTATATCTTGATTTCCGCATGAGAAAAGAACATAATATAATTCCTGCAACAATAAAGATTGTCCTTTGGGAAAGATTAGGTGCAATGCCTTATGCAGGAATGGCAGAAGTCATTTAAAAGGTGCCCAAAGGTGACTGTGCGTGTCAGATCTAAAAACAAATTGTGTAGCCATTTCTCAGTTTTTAATGCTTTTTTAAAGGATGTGTATTAAATACAATTTGAGGAGTAAAGATAGACCTCATACGCCTCCCTCCTGCCTGTGCAATAAATTTAGAGAGGGGGACAAGAAAAAAGAGCAATAAATGCTATGTTGGAGGGACAAATCAACTTGTCATGTTGAGTGAAAATGAGGGTTTTAATAAATCAATTTATTGATTTATTTGCGCAAGTGGAGATATCTAGAGGATGCAAGTGGGTGAGATTAGCATTTAATCATGGTTAGATTAAATGAATGATGATTATGTTAGTTTAATGATGATTAGGTTAGTTTGACTTTTAGGACTTTGATATTTGATTTATTTAAATCAGAAAATGATGGAATATGATTTTGGATTTGATTTAAATGGATGTTTGATTTATTAAAAGGCTGATGATAATGTTTGCTTGATTTTAAATAAATGACCTTAGGAGATGGAGATTACCTAATGAATGGATGGAAGTGAACCTGATTAACTGAATGAGTGGATGCACGTGAAGCCTGATTTACTTGATGAATGCATAATGCTAATTTTGTATGATGAAGTACCCTAAATCTACAAGTAAGACCAACCTCAAATACTCATTAGAAGGGTTAGTCTAAACATACAAATCTGCAAATACCTCTATGAAATAAAATATCTATGCTAAAGAAATGCCACAAGTAACAAAAACAACATCAAGAAGACATTTCAAAAGCAAGATAATCACCTATTCCATATTGGATTGGTGTCACATGTGCTAGAGACCCTTTCCCAACCCTTGCTAAGAAGCTAAAATGATGAAATGCAATGGAGATGATGAGCAAGATGAGTTCTCAAATCAAGAGAGTAACCTTGCATAAAAGTTGTGGATAGATGAATGAGGATTAAGGCCTTCTTTTATAGATTTCTTTGATGAGAGATTGGCCAAGATGGTGAATGTGGGACTAAAGATCCTCCAATGAGAAGAGGCCACTTTTCAAGTGGTGATAGGTCAATGGATGTGCAAGATTTGGGAAGAGTGCCCACGAGAGGGAGAATTTGAATTCAAATTTTGCAATAAATTTAGAGAGGGGGACAAGAAAAAGAGCAATAAATGCTATGTTGGAGGGACAAATCAACTTGTCATGTTGACTGAAAATGAGGGTTTTAATAAATCAATAAATTGATTTATTTGTGCAAGTGGGGATATCTAGATAATGCAAGTGGGTAAGGTTAGCATTTAATCAAGATTAGATTAAATTAATGATGATTAGGCTAGTTTGACTTTCATGATTTAAATACTTGATTTATTTAAATCAGAAAAGGATGAAATATGGATTAGATTTAATTAAATAAATGTTTGATTTATTTAATTAAACGGATGATGTTTGATTTATTTGATTAAAAGGTTGATGATAATGTTTTATTTAATTTTAAAATAAATGACCATAGGAGATGGGAATTAATGAAATTACCTGATAAATGAATGAAGGTGAATCTGATCAGTCGATGAATGGACCTAATGAATAATCTCGATTGAATGCACAATGTTAATTTTGCATGTCTACATTTTGCCCCTCTTTGAAGCAATGAACTTGTTGCGTTGGTTCAAAGAATAACTTGCCACGGTCAAAATAAAAAAAATTCTAATTTTTCAGATGCCCCAGTGGAAAGAAGTACACTAGTACATTGCCCCCTCGAGAGATCGAGCGAAAAGATTCGATTTGAGGTTCAATCTCGCGATAAAGAGGTTCAAAATGGGTGGTTATGGACGATGATGCAAATGAGATGGTTTTAAGATGCTTAGAATAACAAATCTATATTATCCTAAACAACTTAAATGATTATATGATGCGAGATGGATGAGATTGATGATGTGATATGTTGTGATTATGCAATGGATGATTTGTGTAGATGCTTAGACTAACAGATCTATATTATGATGATGGTATGAATGCACGATGCATGCATGATGGATGAATTGGTGATGATGACTAACTATTCATGCTGTGATGTTAGTGTGGAAGATGAAGAAATTAGATGATGACAAGAGGATCCAACAAGCCAACATTATGAGAGATGATGGTGAGAAATGATGATGAGAAATGATGATGATAGATGGATGATTTCCTTATCAAGGATTGGAATTTTCATTGGGTCACTTACTTTATGTTTGATAACATGCATAAGTACAATGCATTAAGGTATAAAGGACCAGGATGGCGTTGTACTTAGTGTGATGGACTTTGACTTGACAAATAGATAGGAGTATTCCTATTCACACCTAACATACGAAAACCTTGCTAGGATGCACTTTAGAAGTTTCAAACATCTCAGACCAAAACACGGAGAGGTATAACCAATCAATGCAATAGTCAACAAGCCATCCAAAACATTCTCTATACATATCTAACAAAGAAAGTATTCACCAAGTTATTTTACAAGAACGTCCAACAAGCACAACAGACAAAAGAATAATGATCGTTGCCCCATTCCTATCTCTCTAAATCCTTCGTTCGGATATCATCGAGAGGTCCTTGGAATGAGTGCAATAAGATAAATAAAATGAAAAGATCAAGTATGCAAACAAGCCAATGTTCTTCATATCTCTAGCCAAAGGGATGTGTTTTGATAGGATAAGAATCCAAAGTGATATCCAAAATGATGCCCATTGTCAGAACGATATATCCTAGGACATGCATTGTATAGGATGATGATGGGTTGATAAGTTGATTGATAGGCTATTGATATAAGGTTGATTGACATGTCTAAAAATGATCAAGAGTTTGATTTTGTGTTCAATGGTTCATTGTTTCGATTTTGATTTTACGATTGAAGCTTGCTTTTGCTGACTGCTATGATTGTTTTTGTTTCGTTATCAAAGGATGAAGGTGACAATTAGTTTATTATGAATGGTGTTTATTCGGGTGCAAGCGAGATGAGGCGGATGGATTTTTTCAAATATTTGGATGTTTTTGATGTTTTGCAATGTTTTGAGGCTTTTTTGGTATTTTTCAAAGTTTTACAAATGTTTTGATTTTTTTTTTTCAATGTTTTTGGGATTTTCTGAGATTTTGACCAAGATACTAACCTAAAGACCTATCCTATGGGCCTCGGGGCTGATCAATAGATTAGCCTTTCCTACGTTATATATGCAGAGACCACGTAGTTCGACCAACGATTTGGATTTACAAATGAAGATATACATGATGAGATGTCAGTTTATTATGGTGGACTCCTATAGGACTGACCTAAATGTCGGGGATGATCAAAGATCAACCTTGCCTATGTTCAAGCTCAGAGATGACGTAGTTCATCAAGATGACCTTTTTTGGCTTTTGAATGACTTTTGACTTGTTTTTGGATTTTGATATGTTTTGAATGTTTTTGGATTTTCTGATTTTTTAATGTTTTTGGATTTTTTTATTTTCTAATGTTTTTGAATTTTTTGATGTTTTGATGTTTTTGGATTTTCTGATTTTCCAAGGACCTTAAGACCATACACAAATCCGATCCAATGAGAATGTGCCCCCAGCATGATGTAATAGACTACTCCGATAAACGTAGGACAAGCTAACCTTGAGGATGGGTCGAGTAGTACTAGGAGGGATCATGATACGAAAGCAGGACCAAGCTATGGTGCGAATGCAAATGGATGTGTGATGGATGCATGATGGATGCATGATGGATGCATAATGCTAATTTTGCATGTCTACACTACCCTACAATTTCCTCTTCCATCCACATGTCACACTCCTTGAATTCCTCTTACACTTTCCAAAGACATCTCCACTTGTCAACCTCATGTTCTTCCCAATCATGTGTGAGAACACCTAGCCCCCTTTCCTATGACACATGTCATTTTCCCAAACCACCTTCTAAAACATGTCACAAGGTTAATGCTTCCACCCTCTTATTTAATCCCAACCCTCCATTTTAGCCATAAAAATACATAAATTAGATCCTTGTCCCTCCATTATCATCATCTAATTTAAGATAAAATTATGATGTTGAATCCTCATCTCAATCATCATCTTGCTAAGGTTATGTTGTTGATCTATAAATCTACGTAGTAACAACACAATGAGCAAATCAAGTAGACATGGGTGCATCTACTTCAACTCTATCATGAGGTGAAGAAGATAGAAGATTGAGGTGAATTATATTTTTTTGTATTTATCTCAATATTTACATATTTTATCCCTTTTTCATCTTTATTTTGGCATGCCTGGTGGGAACCACATCCTTAAAACTAACATTTTGTTCAAGTTTGTATTTGAGTTTTTATGTCCCAAGTTGTAGAATTTCTTCACCCTGTGAATTAGCACTTTTGTGGTCACGATTAGTGCTTTCATGATGTGTTTAGCGCCTTCACATTTCAATGCTTCCATTCTATAGATTAGAATTTTTGTTTATAATTATTTAATTGTCTTTTATTCTAACTTCTTTTTTTTAATATTTTGGCTAATGTTTTTTCACTTGTTTGGGTTGTATTTTCTATTAACCTACTTCTGAGTGCTACTTTGTGCTTTGTATTGGTGTGAATAAGGTGTTTTACCTAACTAATTCACCTAGTAGGTCCTATTCACATGTTAAGTTTACTTAGGTCCTAGGAATCTTTCTAGAAGTCTTTGTTGGAATTAGATATTATCTTATATTATGTCATTTACTTCTCGTGTCCTAGGTAATTTAATGTTTGGTGTCTCATGATATAGGATTAAGACAATTGTCATGATCTTGTCTAATCCTTTTTCTCACCTTGGCTATATATGACCAGCGGTTCTCATGTGAAAATCAACAGTCATAATGCATTTATAATTCATCATTTGCATCCTTTGATATAATAACATTATTCTCTCATAGTTGATCTTTTTTGTACTTTTATATAAATTCCTAGATCTTGGGTGGCTACAATCTTCATCCAAATATTGTATGGTGTAGAGTATTCTATACCAACTCTTACACTTTGTTGATTTTATGTTTTGTAGAAATCTAACTATTTCTTGTAGGCCTCTCAAAATAGCACCTTTGTTGTATGGATCAACTCTTTTGTAATCAAGATCAACAATTTTGACTTGTGGATCAATGCCTTTGCAATTTAGGTTTTTGTTTGCTTTCTACTAGAGTTGCACTTACTCTGAACAACACTTTTGTTGTTCAACACCTATGATTTTCCCCTATGCTTTAGTGCTTTTGCATGTTCTACATCTTTTTTTATTTTGGTTTTCTATTTTCCTCACATTTTGGTTACTAACTTAGTGGTGTAGCTATTTAATGCTTAACTGAGCAAAATAGGAGAACTACTAACTTCTTTAGTGTAAATTAAAAGCATAAAGTTTCCACAGTCCATGATAATCAAGTGAGCTATTTATGGATTAAAATAGTGTCAATTTTTTGTATCAAAATTTCGGATCATACTCCATGATCCATCATTAGGATATCTGATAAGCAAGCAAAAGAGAGAGAGTGTGAAACTTATTTAGTGTAAGTTTGATTTTTAAGGTTTCATTATTTTTCCAATAAATTAGGAACCAATGTTAGATTAGTGGGTTAATTAATCTTGTTTTCCATGTATTGGAAAGACTGATTAGTGTATGCTCTCCCCTTGCACATAGTATGATCTTGGGGATAAAAAGACACTCTTTCCATTTTGTTTTAGATTAGATACTAAAGTGTGCTAGTTTGTGTGTATGCTCTCCCACTACACCTAGTGTGATATTGGGGATCAAAAACACCTAGCACTAAAATTTTCCATTAGGAGGCCTACTTGGGGATTTCATCATACCAAGGGACAACCTCAACCACGTGTTCCAATGGGTATATAAAAGGGGGAGAATGAAATTTGTACCTCAATCTAGTCATGTTATGTTTGGAAAATCCTTGGACCTTTGGTGATTCATAATACAAGGTAAAGGGTTGGTTTGAGTTTTTGTCTAACTTTTGACCCACACTTATAGATGGGCTAGTTATCTTAGATTAGGCATCACATACCCTTGTGATATTCTGAGGAATCACCTATAGAACTTGTATAGCCTAGATAAGACATTTCAATAATTTCTAGTATGGTGTAGGAGATGCATATTATACCTCAAAGTTACTCACAATGGGTCTTTAGGTGGTGAGATAGAATTAGCCAAGGCAATCCATTTTGATTAAATTTTGAAAGTGAATTCATGTGTATGTGACTTTCTCTAACTATCCATTTATCGATAGAAGGTTTTAGTAGATTAATTTGTATTGTAGGATGACAATAGTTAACACACCTACTTGAATAATTTAGGAATATGATCAAGTGTTTGATGTGTTTTCATGTGAAGAACCAATATAAGCCATTCAATTTTATACACTAAAATTCAAGTCAGCCATTATGTCTTATTATTTGTAAAATATCTTGCCAAATCTCAAACATAGCTAGGATTTTCAGTTCAATGCCTCAACCTTGTTAGTTAGTGCTTATTGTGTTTTAGAAATTTCACTTAGCCTTTCAACATCTACATCAATCAATGCCTTGTTTACCTTTTGCACTTGTACTATTTCAAAGCTTATGATTCCTTGATTAGTACCCATGCATATTGATGATTTAGACCCCTACATTTGTGTCTGTGCTATCTCAACGCTTTCAACTTATGGTTCAACACTTATGTTGTTTCACCAAAATTTGAATAGTCCCAAAGAAGGGAAAAGAGGAATATGAAGTGAAATAGATGAAAATCTTAAATGAAATGCATAAATAAGATTTATACCTTCATTTCTCCCTCCTCTTCATGGATTGAGCTCACAAGATGCACCCATATCTTACAGATTTGCTCCAAATGATGGAAATGGATGTGGTTGCTCAAGATTTTAGCATGATGATGGTAGGATAGTGATAGCTTTGATGGGAGATTTGGAGAACATAAGGATATGGAGAATGTGTGTTGAAAGAATGAGAGCTAAGGCCTCATTATATAGAATTTTGGTGGGAGGAATCAATGGATATGATTGATTGGTTAAAGGAGGGTTGAGATTGAAAGAAAGATAGGGTTTGGAAATGGGTGAAATGGGGAGGTGTGCTCACATGTGTTAGCACACATTGGGAAGAGAGGCATTAAATTTGTGTAAGAGATAGGGTGGCTCATAGGGTAGCTTGTGTGAGAGGTTAGTGGGGGTAGATGAGATGTAGGAGTTTAAAATTAGGAAATAATGGTAATGAGGATTGGGGATGAGGGTTAGATCAATTAATCAAGGATTAGTTGATTTAATAAGGCTACCTAGTTGAGTTAATAAACCAAGGGTTTATTAACTTGGGTGGAGTTAAAAGTTGGATAATGGGGTAATGATGATAAAGAAATGGATAAAGTTAATTAATTAAGGATTAATTAACTTAAGCAAGGTTAGGGGGATTTTAGAGAAATGTGAGAAAATGTTAGCTTTAATTAAATAAATATAGATTTATTTAATTAAAGGTGGTGGATAAAGGTAATGGGTAAATTAATTAAATAAATAATTAATATTTATTTAATTAATTACCAGGATAAGGGAACTGGGTTAAATTAAATAAATAACAAGTATTTATTTAATTAGATATTATTTTGGGTGTCTACATTTTTCCCCTCTTTGAGATGATGTTGTGACTAAGAGAAGTAACATCATCTCAAAGAAGAATAAAACATAGTGGGTAGGAAACAGATAAGGACTAATGGCATGATGCCCCAGTCACTAATGAAGATGAGGAAGGATGATGATGAGGTAGTGGTATGTCCCCTCGATATGACATGTGGGTTAGGAGAACACAGGTGTGCTCTCGAAATGGATGAGAGGACTAGGAGGATGAAAGGATGGTAAGATGAACTAAATAAGGATGGATGGGAGAAGATAAGGCTAATTGGGATATGGATGGAGAGGGGAAATGGATGATCATCATGTTGCAATCATCTGAGCAACCTAGATTTAATATTGTACTTGACATTATGCACCAAGGTATAAGGAACCAAGATGAAAATGTGCCAAGTACATGATCAAAAGGTCAAGTGCAAACATATGCCTTATGAAACCATGATATGAAAGACCATGATGCCCTTGTGGCAATAGAGTGCAAAAGACCATGATAAATGTAAACAATTATAAAACACACAATCAATAAGCAAGCATGCTTAACAAACCAAAAGAAAACAAGGACTATGCTCCAAGTCAAGCTAAAAACTGATTGGTGGATGGATTGATGGATTGGTGATGATGATAAGGATAGCAAATTTAACGATAGGAACAATGTGTACCTGAAGGATTGTGTTGTTAACAAAGAAAAACATGTGGATTGGGAAGGATACATCCCTATGATGATAATTGGATTAAAGTGGATCAATGGATTTTAGCTGATTTGGATCAAAATGATGGATTACTTTTAGGATGATGCACTAGCTTGCAATATTAGGTTACATGGATTAGGATTTATTACATTTATAGGATTGGATGGGGATGGTTGGATTGGAAGGATATGTGGATTGGATGAGATATGATTGGATGGAGGATAGGATGATTAGGATAGAGGAATTGGTGAAATCCAATGACAAGGGAGAACCAAGTTTTAGGAAAAGGATGGAAGAATAAATGAATTATGTTGATAGGAGATAAATGGATTTAGTAGATGGAAGATAGGTGATGGGAGGATAAGAGTATGGTGGATGAAGGATGGGAGGATGGAAGTCCAAGGACTAGTTATACAGGACTAAGATGCCCCACACTAGAGATATTGTAATCATGGATTAAAGAATAGTAGCATGAGATGGAGGGTTAGTGCATAAAGGACATGGATGGAAGTAAGAGTGAGGATTGCATTTTCCAAAGAATGCATGGATATTTTTTCCCTAGCTTTATTAATATCAAGGGTGAAAAGAAGGTATGAATTGGATAGGATGGGGGGATGGAGGATATGGATAGAATGACCAAGGTTAAGTGGATAAGATATGGATGCATGGATATTTGATCCCTAGGCTCTTCATCAAGATCAAAGATGGGAAGGAAAGATAGATTTGGATAAGATGAGGGATATGTGATGAATGATATGGATAGGATAATGGTGATGGGATATGCGATGCTCATGTAGATCCTTAACCTTGTCAAGATCAAAGAAGGAAAAAGGGAGAGGGGATTTAGATATGATATGAGGATGGAGGTAGGATAAGGGATATGAGATGGAGGATATGTATAGGATGTGGTATGGATGAAGCTTATCCCCAAGTGTAGAGTGCAAGAGGATGGGGAGGAAAGACTCAAGCATCTAGTTCCATAGATGGTATCCCTTGATTATGTGCTATTATTCTCATAGACATTGGTAAAATGATGGTGAGGGGGATGTATTGGGAGATGGAGAGGGTTATGGGTTTATGAAAAGGGTTGGTTAAGAGGGATGGAAGGATGGAAAATGGATGTTGGATAATGTATGGGTTGATGGAATACTTTTGGATGAGTGGATGGAAATATTGGCAAGATCAACGTTGGCACACGCCTTAAAGGGTGGTGGAATTGTGGAATTGAAGTGGATTTTGAATTTGGAGGTTTATATGGAGTGGGTGTAGATTTTGGGACATAAGGACCCAAAATGGATGGGGGTGATGATGGATTATTAGATGGGATGGAGGACTTAGGATTGGATGAGGCTTTTGGATAAGCAAGTTTGGATGCCAATTGTGATTTTTCTTTGGGATGTATTGATTCTATTAGTATTTTTGGAACCCACATGGTTTTTGATTTTTATTTTTGCTTCATGGGCCTTTGTGGCCTTTGGGATTTTTTTTATTTTGGATCATTATTTTCTTTGTTTTTGCATGTCTTTTTGAGGGTACATGTTGATCCTTTGATTTTTGTGGATTTTTGGCTTTATGCATTTGAGAATTGGCATCCAAATTGCTTCCAAGAGCAATGGGATTTGTGGATGGATATGAATGATGTGGATGTATTATGGATGAGTTGGTGTAAGTAGTATGTTGGAAGGATTTCAAAGGTGTGTACCTTTGTTGATATTGATGAGGGATATGAGTGGATGGATAGAAAGGATGATGGGATTTTGGAATAGGAGTGCTAGGTGGTGGAAGGTAGGGACCCAAGATGGATGGAGGGGATGAGGGACTTTGTTTTGGGACATAGGGAACCAAAATAGATTGAAGGGATGAGGGATTGTGATTTGAAACATAAGGGCTCAAGATAGATTTGGAGGATGGGGAGTGTGGATATTGGAATTTAGATGGAAGGATTTTGGATTTAGGATAGGTGGAAGGAGTACCAACATTTAGAGCCTTATAGCCAAGGCCATGATAAATAGGATTTGATTAGATTTGTAGGGGTTCTAAGATTCCTTACTCATGGAGTCCTAACCCTTTGCCTTGATAATTGATGGTTTGAAAAATCCTTTTGCCAATGGGATACTTATTGCTTTGGAAACAAGATGCGAGTCCATTTTGAGGGGGATATGTTATGGAAGGAATTATAAGTTCTTGGAGTAAACCAACCTGGATGAAAGTGGAGGAACCCATTTGATAAGTATGGGGTTCATGGGTATCTTGTATGGGGGTGATGGGATCTTGTGGAGGATTAGAATCATGGCATGTAGATGAATGGATGCTTTGATCTTGACTCGGGGGGAAGGATCATGGTATGGGGTGGATGGTGTAGTGTGCTCTTGGTTATGAGATGCAAGGGTATCATGACATGAAACTTGTGAGGGGTGTTTTGATCATAAGAGGGGAGATGATTATTAGATGGTGTGGAAGGTGCACTTTGATCTTGATTTAGAGAGGGATCATGTAATGGAGTGGAAGGGGTATTTGGATCTTGAGATGGAAAAGTATCATTCGATGGGATGGGAGGGATATGTTGTTCTTGATTAGAAATGGGATCATGAGGTGGAAGGGGATCATATGATGGAGGAGAAGGGGATACTTTATCTTTATATGGAGGGTAATCTATGTTAGCATGATTTGGATTGGAGGATTGACATAGCTCATTTGATGTGGGTGGTATGATGGGGGAGGAAAGTTGGATAAATGCTTCAACTTGGATAAATAGAGTAGTAGAGGAGTCATGAGATTTAGGGGATTGGGATTTATCTTGATGTGGGGGTGATGAGGGTTGATGTATGACATGGGAAGGTTGCACCACTTTGTTTTTGCATGGGGAATTAAGCACCTTTGCTAATATTCCTTGAAGCAAATTATTATGGGGGACATGGGGTGAATTTGATTGGTAAGATTGGGGTGAGGTGGATTGTGGGGATGTGGGAGATGAACAAGTGGAATAAGAGGTGGAAGCTTCCATGGATTGGTAAATTGAGGATAAGGATGAGGAACTTGAAAAGGTTTGGGAGATTATAATTTGGGATTTGGGTGGAGTTGGAGGGATATTTTGGCTAAAGGCTTGGTCTCCCTTGTCAAAGAAAGGGGAATGATAAGCAAGAGGGGATGGGTTGGGATTGGATGAATATGGGAAGGATGGAAGTTTAGCACCAATTCCAAGGAAATATCTAAGCATGACATCTTGATCATTATTAAAGTAGTGGGTGAGGAAATAATTGGTGATGGAATCCCATGAAGATGATATGGGTAGTAAGGATGTGGGTGGGATTTGAGAGGAAATTTAGATGGGTGATTGGTGAAAGCTTGGAGGATTATATCTAATCGATTCAAGGTGATCCACAATATTCTTACTATCATCATAGGGATTAGGATATGGGTTCATGATATTAGATTGGGTTAGGATGGGTGAAGGTGGATTAGAATAGATTAGGTTGGATGGATGATAGGTTGAATGGTTAGACATGGTGGAGGTTTGATATGAAGAGGAAGGTTTGGGGTTGATTTTGGATGAGGATAAAAATTATGATGATGGATTATAAATGAATTTTGGGATTTAGAAGAATAGGACCTAAGGATAAAGATGGAGAATGATATTAGGATCTGATTAAGATGGGATTATGTTGATAAGGGGATTGTATTAAAATGATGATGAGTGATGGGAATTAAAGATGACAATGAAGGATGTGTATTAAGGATTATGGAGGATAGAGGATATTAGGACCAAGATTAATGATGAAATTGGATAGGGATTATGGAGGATGATTAGGATAATGATCAGGGCCTCAAATGGACTAGGAAAATTAAGCTTAGGGTCCAAAATGATAGATTAGGGATAGATTAGGCGATGATCAGGACAAGATAGATGATTAGAATGATAATGGAGGATTAGGATGGGATGATTAAGATGGAAAGGGATGATTAAGAGGGAAAAGGTGGTATGATTAGGATTTGGAAGGATGGTCAGGATAGGAAGAATTGTTTGGGATGGGGTGAAGGTTTTGCTTGCTTGACTAGGAGATAGAATTGAAAGCACACAACCAAACAAAGTGGCCAAGTTTGATGGATTATTTTAGTGTATGTTTGATCCTTAGCTCCTTGGCTGATTCATTTTTCACTGGTATTGCACAAGAAGAAACTTCAAGAACTTGTTTACAAATCCTAAGCTTAAGTGGGTTTATAGACTAGTGTGGTCCCATAAACTTGGATTTCTCCAAACTTGAAATCTCCTTCAACCCAATTGTAGGGACACCTAAAATGGGTGTGTACACTTGAGTCTTTGTGAGAGCAGATAGGTAGGGGCCTCTAGGACTGGAAGGATGACCCAATCACCCTCTCCCCAGAAAGCTACATGTAGCTTATGTTAAGCTGGGGATTTTTGGCTCATCTCAAGGGAGCCATATGGTGGGAATCTATAGGGTGTGATGCACATCCCTTGCACCACACTAGCCTATAGTCGAAAGGTCTTAATCTAGGATACACAAGGCTATTAGGGAGTCCTCTAAATACCTCAAGGGTACATGAGGCCCAAATTCATAGATGAAAGGGAATAATTCCAAATGGCTGGGAGGAGAGGGTAGCCCACTCTCCACCTTCACTTCTCCAAGGTATAAATTTCTTGGAGGTTTAGCCCATATTCAGAAGATTCCAGTTCCAAGAGAGGTCTTTTTTGATTCACCTCCCGCTCTTCATAATCTGTCAAAACATGGGAGTTGCGGCCATCCCCCAGGGTGATGAATCCCTAGGCAAGCCTCCTAAAAGGAATGATCCAAGTTTTTTTGATCCCTAAGATCAGACGAAGTATGAGGGGAGAGCATACACACGTTGGGTTCCTTGGGATAAAAAAGAAAAGAAAAAGAGAAAGTGATGTTTTTGATCTTGAAGATCACACTAGGTGTGAGAGGATAGCATAAACAACACTCACTCAAAGAAACATCATACAAAATTTCATTAACCTTAAGAAATGAAATGTGCCTAGATTAGTGGAAAAAAGAAATCCTTGGACAAGCAAATCTGCAAGAAATATATTAGTAGTTTGATGATTTTTCCTTTGAAAAACATTTTCAAGCTGCACCAAAAAGGGGTTAGATGGTAAAATGATCACATGAAATGAATGTTAGCGTGAAAATAACCATAAAAATTTGGAGCCCTTTTTGCAATGGGGGGGTTGGTACACTTAACCCAATGATTAGATGAAGAAAATGACTGAAAGAAAGCTTAAGGATGCAACCTAAAGCATAGGTGTAGTTTTGCAGATAAATTTGTGATTCTACTAAAGGAGAGGTGTCATTCTATGAACACAGGTGCAGTTTTGCAAATTAGGCCAAAAAGATAGCTTTTAGGGGTGAAAAATTGATGTTTCAGAGTGACCCAGCTTAGAAAACAACTTGAAGATGCAAATAATCACCTATAAATGGAAATTTTATGTAGCAAACACCTAAAAAACCCCAAAATATTCCCACTAAAGTAGAGGCACAACAATTTTTAGCATAGGCGTAGTAGTTTTGAGCAGAGGCGCCACTTCGCAAATTGTGCCAAAAAATGACCCCCGGGAGTCAGAAAATGAGATTTTTCACCAACCCAAGTGGGGAAGTAGATAGGTGAACATGTAGGAGACCTGAAAACATGACTATCTTGCCAAAATATGCCTCATAATGTAGTGAAAGTGATTGAAAGATGAGCAAAACCCTAGGTGACCTAAAAAGCTTGCAAGAAATCCAAAGCTCACAAGACCCTAAAAAGACCTAGTTTATGCATGCAAATGATGAATGTACTTGAAAAAAAAGTGTTCTAGGGTTATGAAGACCTACAAAAAAAGATGTTAGAAGCCAAACAAACCCTAAATCTAGGTGAAAATGATGAAAGAAGTGTCAGAAAGCAAAAGTGCCACAATTTTGAGCATAGGCGCCTTAGTTTTGAGCATAGGTGCAATAGTTTTGAGTAGGGGCACCTTATTTTTGAGAAAGGGTGCCTTTCTAAGTAGCAGAGGTGCAACTTTGCAGGTTTTTTTTGAAAATGACACCTACAACTTCAAAACTCACAAAAAATTTATAGAACATTAGAAAGAGGGGTGGGAAGCCAAAATGAAGATAGGAAAGATGTATATGAGGTGAAATGGAAGAAATTCATAAAGGAAATACATAAATAAAATTGTTACCTTCATTGCTCCCTCCTCTTCATGGATTGATCTCACACGATGCACCCATATTTTTCAGATTTACTCCAAATGATGGAAATGGATGTGGTTGCTCAAGATTTAGCATGATTATGGTAGGATAGTAATAGATTTGATGGTATTTGGACAACATAAAGATATAGAGAATGTCTGTTCAAATAATGAGAGCCAAGGCCTCATTATATAGAATTTTGGTTGGAGGAATCAATGGCTAGGATTGATTGGTTAATGGATGGTTGAGATTAAAAGAAAGATATAGTTTGGATCAAGGAATGAAGAATGGTTAGCCTTGTGACAAGTTTCACATGGGAAATGGTGAAATGGGGAGGTTTGATCACACATGTGTAAGCACACATTGGGAAGAGAGGCTTTAAATTTGTGTAAGAAATAGGGTGGCTTGTGTAAGAGATAGGGTGGTTCATAGCGTAGCTTGTGTGAGAGGCTAGTGGGGGTAGGTGAGATGTAGGAGTTTAAAATTAAGAAATAATGGTAATGAGGATTAGGGATGAGGGTTAGATCAATTAATCAAGGATTAGTTGATTTAATAATGCTAGGTTGAGTTAATAAACCAAGGGTTTATTAAGTTGAGTGGAGTTAAAAGTTGGAGAATGGGATAATGATGATTAGGAAATGGATAACATTAATTAATCAAAGATTAATTAACTTAAGCAAGGTTAGGCTATTTTAGAGGAATATGAGAAAAAGGTTAGCTTTAATTAAATAAATATAGATTTATTTAATTAAAGGTGGTGGATAAAGGTAATGGGTAAATTAATTAAATAAATAATTAATATTTTTTTAATTAATTATCAGGATAAGGGAAGTGGGTTAAATTAAATAAATAACAAGTATTTATTTAATTAGATATTATTTTGGGTGTCTACAAGTCCAACTCCAAAATTGAAATGTTAAACCTTGTATATTGAAACCTTAATAGTGACAACCTTAGAAAATTCTAGCATAGTCATTAAACCTGTCTAAACCAACCTCCATCTCCCAAGACATAGTCAACCTTCCATTAACTATAGACCCATCTTTTCATACATCTCATTTAGATTTTCATCAGCCATCATTTGATTTAAAACTTAGATTAAACCTTTTCCAACTCTCATAGACATCCAAAATCTTTTCCAAACTCCCATTTCCAACCATAATCATAGTCCTTAATTTTAAATTTTTTCTAACCTTCATAATCATCTCAAACTTTCATAGACATCCAAAATTCTACCAAAATCACATTTAATCATTAACAACCATAAACATAACCTTCACTTTTAACTTATACTATAGATAAGGGTAAGTGCACAAAGATGAGGGCCAAAAAGGGGTCTTAAGTGACCACCATTTTTTTCTTTCTGAAATCAGGAAATACTAACCTTGGATGAGAAACTGAGGATAGTTACACTCAAAATTTTAGATACAACAAAACAAGGTTGTAGTGCTTCAAGTATACTTTCTAAACTATTTTTTTTAAATGGTAGAGATTAAGGGGTTCAAAAAAGGGAGCCACAAAAATTGGTGTTATTTTTGTCAAAAAACATAACATAGCATTTGTTGTGACTCCCTCAAAAGGTTAACTTTTTTTTTGGTATTTTTAAAATTATTTTAGTGAGAAATTAGCTAACAACATGTAGTTTATGCTTGATTTTTCTAATAATTTTTTAATGAATATATGATTTTTTACTAATTTTCAAAGTGGACACATCCTAAAAAACAAAAATTTGGCCGTGCTACCCCTATAACTTTTGAAAGCTAATCAAAAATCATTTTTTTTAATATGCATAGAATGGAGTCTAGTTTATAAAAATGTATTTTATTTGAAAATTCAAATAACAATTAAAAAATAAAGTAAAAAATACCAAACATTAGTTTTTGATGAAAAAAAGACACAAACAAAAGAAATGAAAATAGTCAAAATGTGAAAAAAATAACATCATTAAATTGCTAAGAGATAGCCTAACATTACCCATGTGTTTGATTTACTTGACCTTGAAACACGTGCAAAGTTGATACTTAGCACAAATAATATTATGTGAAATTTCATAGAATATGCAAAAACACGTATTTAGATGTTGGGAAGGCACTCCAACCCTTTGGGTTGGAAATACAAAAAAAATCCAAGCCAAAGGCTTGGGGATTCCCAAAGCAAGACAAAACATGAGCACATTATAACGTGCTCACGTTTTGGTCTACATTGAAATGTTTTCTTCTCTTTTTTTTTCTCTTTCTTCTTATTATCTTCCAGGGAAACTATATACATGAAATAAACATTTAAGTATAAGTTGAAATTTACATATGGACATTTACTTTCTTATACTTTATGTTATATTTCATGTATATAGTTTCAAGATGCTCGAAAGTGGTTTCAAATCTCTAGGATTTATAATGCAAATTCTAGTTTTTGGAAGATCTTATAAATTTTTAGACTTAGTCAAATTTTAGTAATCAACATTTCAAATTTTAGTAATTAGGAGGTCAAATTTTAGTAATCAGAAAGTTGTATCATTTCTCTCTCTCTCTCTCTCTATCTGACTCATTGTTTATCCTTGACACCCTAGGCCTCTCTCTCACTATCTCCATACCTTTATTTGACTCTCTCCCTTGAGCTCAATAACTACCTCTCTCTCTCTCTCTCTCTCCCCATCTAATTCTCTCCATCTCGCTTCTCTCTCCCTCCCTCCCTCCCTCCCTCCCTCCCCTCTCTACTTACCTCTATCTCCCCCCCTCCCCTCTCTACTTACCTCTATCTCCCTCCATTCCTCCTTCCCTCTTTACATCTTTCTGCCTCCTCTCTCCCTCTCCTAACTCTCTCCTTACCTCTCTAATTTTATCTCTCTTTGTCTCTATCTCTCTCTATCTCTATCTCTATCTCTATCTCTATCTCTATCTCTATCTCTATCTCTATCTCTATCTCTATCTCTATCTCTATCTCTATCTCTATCTCTATCTCTATCTCTATCTCTATCTCTATCTCTATACTATCTCTGTCTCTCCCTCTCTACTTCTCTCTCTATCTCTCCTCTCCCTCTCTCTACCTACCTCTCCCTCCATCACTCCCTAACTCTCTCTCTATTTCGCTCTATCTCACCTCCCGCTCTCTCCCTCCATACTTCTCTCTCCCTCTCTTCTTCCCTATCTACTCTCTATCTCCTAATCCCTCTCTCTACTACCTCTCCATCCATCACACCCTACCACTCTCTCTCTACACCTCTCTCTACCTCTCCTCCCCTCTCTACTTATCTTTATATCATCTCTCTCTCTCTACCTATCTCTCCCTCCATCACTCTCTCTTTGTTTCTCTCTATATCACCTCTCTCTCCCTCCCTCTCTACTTATCTATATCTCCCCTCTCCCTCTCTACCTACCACTCTCTGTCTATTTCTCTCTATCTCACCTCTCTGTCACCTCCCACTCTACATCCATACCTCTCCCTCTCCTTTCCTCTCTACTATCTATCTTCCTGATCTCTCTCTACCTACCTCTCCATCCATCACTCCCTACCACTCTCTTTACACCTCTCTATCTCACTTCTCTCCCTCCCCCCTCATTACCTCTCTACTTCTCTCTATCTCTCTCTACCTCTCCTTCCCTATCTAATTATCTTTATCTCACCTCTCCCTCTCCATCTACCTCTCCTTCCATCACTCTCTCTCTCTCACCATTCTTTCTTTCCCTCTCTCACTCTCTCCTCTTTATCTCACCATTCTATCTCTACTTATTTTTCTCACCTATCCCTCCTTGCCTCTCCCTTCCTCCCCTCTCTCTCCTACCCTCCCTCCTTCCCTCTATCTCTATCTCTCTTTATCCCTCTCTACCTACCTCTCCCTCCATCATTCCCTACCACACTTTATTGCTCTCTATCTCACCTCTCTCTCACTCCATACCTCTCCCTCCCTCTCTCCTTCCTTATCTACTCTTTATCTCTCCTTTCTCTCTACCTATCCTTCCCTCTACTTATCTTTATATCCCTTCCACCTATCTCTCTCTCCCTCCCTCCCTCTTGTCCCTCCCTCTATTTCTCTCACTATCTCCTTCCCTCTCTACTCTCTATCTATCATCTCCCTCTCTCCCTCCCTCCCTCTCTCTTTCTTTCTCCCCCTATGAGGGTTGAGGGTGTAAGGTTTAGTGTTTACAGTATAAGGTTGAGGTTATAGGGTTAAGTGTATAGGGTATAGGTATTAGGGTTTAGTATATTAGGTATAAGGTTGAGGGTGTAGGGTTTAGGGTTTAAGGTATAAGGTTGAGGGTTGAGGGTCTAGGTATAGTGTTCAAGGTTGACAGCATAAGGTCAAGTGTATAGGGTATAGGGATTAGGGTCTGGGATATTGAGTATAGGGTTGAGGGTATTGGGTATAGGGTATAGGGTATAGGGATTAGGGTTTAGGATATTGGGTTTAGGGTTTAGGGTATAAGGTATAGGTTTAAGGGTTGAGAGTGTAGGGTTTAGTGTTTAAGTATAGGGTTGAGGGATAATGCTTAGGGATTAGGGTATAAGGTTGAGGGTAGAGGGTATAGGGATGCGGGTTGAGGGTGTAGGATTTAGGGTTTAAGGTATAGGGTTGAGGGAATATGGTTAAGTGTATAGGGTATAAGGATTAGGGTATAGGGTTGAGGGTAAATGTACAGGGTTAAGGGTTGAGAGTGTAGGGTTTAGGGTTTAAGTATAGGGTCAAAGGTATAGAGTTGAGGGATAATGTTTAGGGTTTAGGGTATAAGGTCAAAGGTATAAGGTATAGGGATGAGGGTTGAGGTTGTAAGGTTTAAGGTATAGGGTTGATGGTTGAGGGATAATGTTCAAGGTTGAGGGTATAGGGTTAAGTGTATAGTGTATAGGAATTACAGTTTAGATTATTGGGTATAGGGTTGAGGGTATTTGGTTTAGGATTGAGGGTTTAGGGTACAAGGTTGAATATAGGGTTTAGGGTTTAATTATAGGGTTGAGGGATAATGTTCAGGGTTTAGGTTATAAGGTTGAGGGTGTAGGGTATAGGGATGACAATTGAGGGTGCAGGGTTTAGAGTTTAAGGTATATGGTTGAGGGTATAGGGATTAGGGTTTAGGATATTGGGTATAGGGTTGAGGGTATTGGGTTTAGGGTTTAATTATAGGGTTAAGGGTTGAAGTTTGAGGGATAATGTTCTGGGTTTAGGATATAAGATTGAGGTATAGGGTATGGGGATGAGGTTTGAGGGTGTAGGGTTTAAGGTTTAAGTTATAGGGTTGAGGGTTGAGGGATAGTGTTAAAGGTTTCAAGGGTATAATGTTAAGTGCATAGGGTATAAAGATTAGGGTTTAGGATATATAGGATTAAGAGTATTGGGCTTAGGGTTTAGGGTTTAAGTATATGGTTGAGGGATATTGTTTAGGGTTTAGGGTATAAGGTTGAGCGTATAGGTTATAGGGATGAGGGTTGAGGGTGTAAGGTTAAGGGATAGAGATAGATAGACACAAAGAGATAAGGAGGAAGGTTGGGAGATTGAGATAGAGGGAGAGAGAGAGAGGGAAGGATGGAGGGAGAGGTAGAGATAGAGAGAGAAGTATATAAGGAGAGATAAGGAGGGGGAGGTAGGAGAGAGAGAGAGGAGGAGGCAGGTTGGGAGATTGAGTGAGAGGGAGGGACTAGGAGATAGAGGGAGAGAGAGGAAAGGAGGGAGGGAGATGTAGAGATTGAGAGAAAGAGATAAATATAAGTATATATAGGGAAGGAGAGATAGATAAGGGGGAGGAGGGAGGGAGAAGTAGAGAGATAGATAGATAGAGAGGTGATATAAAGAGAGAGGAGGGAGGGAAGTGAGATAGAGAGAATGAGAGAGGGAGATAGGGGGGAAGGAGGAAGGTGAAGATATTGAGAGAGAGTGAGGTAGATAGGGATATGTTAGATAGAGAGAAGTAGAGAGTTGTAGAGTCTAACTAATGTGTTGTGGACTTGGTGAAATTACACAATTCAGGGGTGTACCTAGCTGAACAATCCACTTGACATTGCAAGCCTACATTAAATTATCAACCAAGGTTTGTAAGCTTATGCTGGATCTGCACTGTATGTGCACCATGAGAAAATTCTAATCTATCATCATTGTGTGAAAGAATAACCAAAATTCAATAACTTAAACAAAACACAGTTAATGCTGAAAAGAAACCTTTCTGCACAATAGTTGCTATGGGTGCCTTCAATAATGGTTGTAGGTGACTGTGAATCCCTAATCCAAATACTTGCAAAAACCAACAAATGAATACATTAGGAGATCAAATGCAAGTAAGAAAAAGGATTCCCCATGAAATCCATTAACAAAACTCAAAATAGGAATGAAGAGAAGAAAATAATGAAAGAACAAGAAAGTAGATTAAATCCTATTGAAAGCAATGCAAACTCTTGATCCCATGGGGGAATTGGTGCCAATTTGATGTGAAAATTAGCCCTTTCCCAACTCCAATGCTAGCTTTGATGATTTGGTGAAGATTGTGATCCACTTTGATGAAGATTGATGAATGCTCCAAGCTAAAATCTGCAAAAACCTAGCTATGATTCAATGAGATGGATGAAAATTGCTATGAATTTGATTATAGTAAGTTTACTCAATTTGTGGATGATGAAACGAGGATATGAGCTCTTTATTTATAGAATGCCAATATGAATGAATGTCCAAAATAGAGCAATGTGGGACTAACATTCATCCAATGACATGATGCCACTTGTCAACATGTGAGAGGATGAAGGTTGAGCAAGTTTTGAGGATTGTGCTAATAAATGCATAAATTTGAATTTCAAATTTGTTGAAATGACTTGAAAGGGGGGAAGAAAGAAAGCATTAAATGCCACTTGGCTCAAGGCAAAGGACATGTAAGGTGGAGTTATTGCCTTGTTGGAAGGACATGTCAACTCACATTTTTGAATTCAAATTTGGGAATATTCCTTCAAAGATGCCTTGTGAGGAAAATCGAGATTTAATAAATCAATTAAATCTATTTTCATGTGCAAGTTGCAAAATCTAGAGGATGGGATATGATAAGAGATTAAATTAATCAAGGGTCAATTAATTTAATAGCATATTAGATGATGTGACTTATTTGACTTAGATTTTAGGATTTATTTAAATCAAATAATGAGAAGAATGTGATAAGATATTAATCAAATAAATATTTTGATTTATTTAATTAAAAGGAGCTGATGTTTAGATTAAATTAAATAAGGCTTTAATTTATTTAATTTAATAGATAGACTTAGAGATTTAATCAAATAAAATTGATTATTTAATTAAATCAGATAATTAGATCAAGATGATTAATTTAATTATCAAGAAGAGGTGACTTAATTAGATAAAGTGATTTATTTAATTAAGAGAGGAATATTGACGAATTTAATTAGATAAGGAGATTTTATTAAATGGTTAGACCGAGGGATGATTCAGGATGAAACGATGTTAGTGGATCAGGATCGAGTGTGCGATCAATCCGTATATTTTTGATGTCTATAGTGACTAAAAATAATAAACTGAACTCTCTCCTTCTATATTATCTTTTGCATTTTGCTTGATTACATACTAAAATATATAGGCTAAAAAACATCTAATAGGTGTCCCATCATTCCTTCAAACAAGGAAAAGGATTATTTGTCAAATGACACAAATACAATGACTTGACAATAGAGTCCTATTACAACTTTTCATCTGGTTGATTGGGAAAGAGTTTTTTTGAACTCTTTTATGATAAAATTTATTTTTTTGAGATTTGTTGATCTATATAAATATCTGCCAATCCATATCCAACTTCTTTTCAAGTTAAAACTCAGAGTATAATAAATGATGGAGGTTGGACTAAATCTCTGCCTTCTAAGTCGTCACTTTTTACTTAGTCAAATTCTGTCAATAACAACTCCTTTATTATTGTGTATCTCTTTGAACACTTTCTAGGTTTTGTGCTCCTCCTTTTCAGTTTTCCAGATATTTTTGAAAATCTGAATTTCATTAAGAAACGAGGGAGATATGCTCGTTTTACTAAAATTGCTTTTTTGACTCCTCACTCACCACTTTTTACTCAGTCAACTTCTGTCATTAACAAATCCTTTATTATTGTGTATCTCTTCAAATGACTTCTAGATTTCATGCTCCTCCTTTTTATATTTCTAGATCTTTTTGAAAATCTAAATTTCATTAAGAAACAAAGGAGATATGCCCATTTTACTGAAATTGCCTTTTTGACTCCTCAGTCACCACTTTTTACTCAGTCAACTTCTGTCATTAAAAACTCCTTTATTATTGTGTATCTCTTGAAACAATTTCTAGGTTTCATGCTCCCCCTTTTCAGATTTCCAGATCTTTTTGAAAATTTGAATTTTATTAAGAAACGAGGGAGATATGCCCATTTTACTGAAACTTCCATTTTGACTCCTTAGTCGCTACTTTTTACTCAGTCAACTTTTGTCATTAACAACTCCTTTATTATTGTGTATCTCTTCAAACACTTTTTGGGTTTTGTGCTCCTCCTTTTCACCTTTTCAAATCTTTTTGAAAATTTGAATTTCATTAAGAAACAAGGGAGATATGCCCATTTTACTAAAGCTACATTTTTGAATTTTTCTGCACTTTTCCAGCAACAACTACATGTTGACAACTATCAATTTGTTTCTCTTCTTGTCAACTACATGAACGACTCATTCCTTCCACAAATGATATTTTAATCCTTCTACAAATAATTGATATTTAATAATTATCATTCATCATAATATATCATCATAATTTAGCATCAACTAACTAAAACATACAAACATTTATAAATCATTATTAATCATAGTTAATGCTTCAGGGAATCAAGGTAAAGTTCATAAATATCTTAGAAATGATATTTTAACATCATGAACATGGATTAAATCATAAGGAATGGTGAAATAAATAGGACAAATAATAAGCTCATCAAGAGTGAAGGTGGGTGGGAGAGAGAGAGAGAGAGAGAGTTTGTAGGAGGAAGGGAGAGAGAGATAGATAGGGATGAGGGTTGAGGGTGTAGGGTTTAAGGTATAGGGTTGAGGGTTGAGGGATAGTGTTTAGGGTTCAAGGTATAGGGTTAAGTGTATAAGGTATAGGAATTAGGGTTTAGGATATTGGGTATATGGTTGAGGGTTATGGGTTTATGGTTGAGGGTCAAGGTTAAGTGTATAGGGTATAGGGATTAGGGTTTAGGATATTGGGTAGAGGGTATACGGTTGAGGGTATAAGGTATAGGGTTAATGGTTGAGAGTGTAGAGTTTATGGTTTAAATATAGGGTTGAGGGATAATGTTTAGGGTTCAGGGTATAAAGTTGAGGGTATAGGGTATAGGGATGAGGGTGTAGGGTGTAGGGTTTAGGGTTTAAGGTATAGGGCTTAGGGAATAGGGTTAAGTGTATAGGTTACATGGATTAGGGTTTAGAATATTGGGTATAGGGTTGAGGGTATTGGGATTAGGATTGAGGGTTTAGGGTATAAGTTTAGGGTTGAGGGATAATGTTCAGGGTTTAGGTTATAAGGTTGGGGGTATATGGTATAGGGATGGGGGTTGAGGGTGTAGGGTATAGGGATTAGGATTTATGATTGAACCTAAGAAAATAGGGGTGTTCACCTTTTAGGAGATGGAACTAGGGGACAAGGACCTCCTATTTCACTTTAGTTCATTAAAGGAAATCTTAGAGATCTCAATCTAATGGTGTAATTGAGAGAAAATATCTTCTATAAGGTCTCCTAGGGTGTGCTTAAAATAAGGTGGGGTTAACCATTAAGAAAAGGCTTAGAAAGACAAGAAATGAAAGTAACATGAAAAACCTAACTATATGACCTAGAAAATGTACTCAAATCAGAATAGTAAATTGGAGATAAACAGAGGTGCACTTGGAAAACTGAAGATGCTTGAAACAAGGTCTGCAATCTTGAAATTATGACTTTTGAAGCACACTGGGACTCATATGTCAGTTGGGGCGATTTACTCCCAGTTTAGTGTTTTGAGCCAAAATCGGAATTTACAATTGCTAAACCAGGGTCTACATAAAAAGTCTAAAAACTGGTATACTAGGACACATATGCCACAATTGGTGATTTAATCCTAGTATCAGGGTCGATCTAAAACTTTGATGTCCTCTAGTTTTCTCTTGTAGCTTCTCTCCTTTCTGATCTTCGAGTCTGAAACTCTAAATTCTGACCTGTAGGTGACTTTTCGTGATCTTGCAAGAAAGGTGACAATTTTGGAAACTTTGACAACTTTCTCCAATCTTGCTCTTCAATGGATCTTCAACCTATATTTGCAAATCACACATCAAAGAGGGAAAAATGTTGATTGTTAGTGGATAGGGGATTTCCTTGGTCAAACCCCGTTTTGGTAATCAAACCTTGAAATGAAATCAAATAGAATGAAGGAATGATGAATGAATAATATGAAATGTTGCAACTCACCAAACCCTTGTAATAAAGGATGCAATCTTGTATGAGATGGCTAGCATGAATGTAGATCTTGACTCTTGATAGAATGATATGGATTTTGACTTGAAAGCTTGCTTGAATCATAAGAACCTGCATCACAAATGTTAACTTAAAAACAAAACATGATGCATGATGACTTTGACATGATGCTTGAATCTTGAAGATAGCTCCAAAATGCTTGATAATCAACTCTTGAATGCTCTATAATTCTCTCACTTGAATGCTCATAAGATCACTTAAATTGCTAGAATGATTGAATACTTGAATTGCTAGAATGCTTGAATACTTGAATTGTTAGGAGAAAATATGTGAAATAACCTTGTATTTATACTTGTTTATGCCAAATTTCCCTAAATTACAACACTACAAGTTGACATCAGATCTAGGAGAATTAAATCCCACCAAGAATTTAAATTTAATATATGTCCAAGCTAAGCGGGAATCATACGCTAGTTGGTGCGTATGAGTCCCAATAGTCTAGGCTTGGGACACAAATTTTAAGAAATGTTAAGTTCTATGCCAAATCCAAGACTAGGCCCCAAAACTTAGGTGGGACCCATATGCCCAAGGTGGCATATGAATCCTAGATCACTAAATATGGGCCATACAATCCAAAAACATTAAATTTTGATTGGTCATTAGATATTTTTTAGGATTATCCTCAGAAAGATGCATTAAATAAGGCTTGTGGATGCAAAATAGGACCAAATAAGGCATAAATAAACCCAATTTTAGCAGGAAGGGCCCAAACAAGTGTGAAAATGTAAAGAGGTACATTTTTCTACACTACAATGATATTCAATATAGGGTTTTAGAGATTGTAAAAGAGGGTGAGAGAGAGGTGATAGAGAGAGAAGTAGAGAGGGAAGAAGGAAGGTGGTGAGATTGAGAGAGAGAGGTAGAGAGGGATAGGTTAGATAGAGAGAAGTAGAGAGGGGAGATGGGTGGGAGGAAGGAAGAGAGAGAAAGGGGGAGATAGAGAATATTAGAGAGGGAAGGAGGGAGGAAGGGAGGGAGTGAGAGAGAATGGTGCTTTGATAGAGAGTAAAGAGGGAAGGAGAGAGTGAGAGAGAGTGATGGGAGAGAGAGAGGAGGAAAGTGGGGATATTGAGAGAGAAGGAGAGAGAGGGAAGGAGGGAGGGAGAGGTAGAGATGGAGAGAGGGAGATAACGAGAAGTATATAGGGAGAGAATGGTGAGATAGAGAGTAGAGAGGAAATGAGAGAGTGATAGAAAGATGGAGAGAGGGAGAGGTAGAGATGGAGAGAGAGAAATAGAGAGGGAAGGAGGAAGGTTAGGAGAGAGAGAAAGAGAGAGAGAGAGGAGGGAGGGAGAGGGAAAGATGGAGAGAGAGATAGAGAAGTATATGGATAAAATTTGTCAACTTTCATATTAATTTATCTAAAATAAAAAAAATTATACCATCTTGATATAGATTCTTATATCTAGGGCATCATATTTCTTTAATAAGTTTTACTATTTTTCCTTGACATAGTAATCAACCTAATGTTTTGTGTTGATAACCTACATTTAGTAAAAATAAAAAGGAAAATATAAATAATAATTAAACTATTAAAATATATACATTTTTGAAAACTAAACTTATGGATCTACAAAAGGGTATTTTTATATTTAAAAAAAAAAGTTTTTTACACAAGCAGAAGTTGTTGAAACATCATTTTTTAAAAATATTTTATTTATTTGGTAAATTAGACTCAAATTGGTGCTAAATATGCGTTTAGCATAAAATTATAGTTGGAAAAGTTGTGGACATATATAACTTAGCTAGAATGAATCTTACAAGATCATATGTTTTATCAAAATTATTTTTTAGTTAAAAATACTTAAATTTACTTGTGCTAATAAGTTGGCCAAAAGTGTGACATAGCTTTGTGTTGATACCCATATAGGGAATGAGAGTAGAGAAGAAGTAGAGAGAGAGGGAGAGAGAGATGGAGAGGGAGAGAGAATGGTGAGATAAAGAGTTCTAGAGAGGGAAGCAAAGAGTGAGAGATAAAGATGAGGGAGGGAGAGAGTGTGTGTGAGAGAGAAACACAATGGGAAGGAGGAAGGGTGGGAGATTGAGAGAGAGTGAGAGAGAGCGAATGAGGGAGGGAGAGGTAGATATGGAGATGGAGAGAGAGATAGAGATAAGTATATAGGGAAGGGGAGATATAGAGGGGGGAGGGTGGGAGAAGTAGAGAGAGAGAGGGAGAGGTAGGGAGGGAGAGATAGAGGTGAAATAGAGAGAGAGGAAGGAGGGAGAGAGATGAAGAGTGGTGAGGGAAGGAGGGTGGGTTAGAGGGAGAGAAATGAGATAGAGAGAATGAGAGAGAGAAGGGGGAAGGAGGAAGGTAGAGAGATTGAGAGAGAGGAGGGAGGGTGAGAGATAGGAAGAGTGGGATTGGTTAGATAGAGAGAAGTAGAGAGGGAAGGTGGGTGGGGAGAGAGAGAGAGAGATGGGAGGAAGGAAGAGAGAGAGGGGGAGATAGAGAAAATTAGAGAGTGAAGGAGGGAAGTAGAGAAGGAGGAAAGGAGAGAGGGATGGAGGGAGAGAGAGAGTTGAGATAGATAGAAGTATAGAGGGAAGGAGAGAGTGTGAGAGAGGTCTAGAGCATAAGGGATAAACAATGAGTGAGATAAAGAGAGAAATATTATGCAACTTGTTGATTATTGAAATTTGACCTCCTAATTACTAAAATTTGACATGCTGATTACTAAAATTTGGCTAAGTAAAAAATTGTAAGATCTTCCAAAAACTAGAAGTTGAATTATAACTCCTAGAGATCTGAAACCACTCTCAAACATTTTAAAACTTGTAAGAGAGGGGGACCACCATGTGCAAGGCCCCAAGTCATGGAGGGTCAAGATGCGAGAGGCTGCCCTAACTTACCTCAACTAAGCATAGTGTTAGGAAATGCGAGGCGAGAGTAACGAGGACCATAAGGCCTCTCAGTCACTTTGCAGACCCGAAATGAAGGAAGAGGCTGGGCGAGCCAGTTTTCAAGTCCAACACTACGCCTCTTGAAGCTCTCTGTTCGAGGATGAAAGCCCTGCCTTTGGATGACAGCGCAGCGCGCTGGCATCTCTAAAGTGTGTTGTAGTCTGTACGACCAGACAACAATAAAGACGTGGTCAAACCAAGGAAAACTAGCTAACAACCCAACCGACTAACTAAAGGGCCAAAATGATGTGATTAAATAAATGAAATATTCTCTAATATTGTAAAGCAAGAATGCAAGGGTGAAGAGAGCAAGAAGGATCTCAACAAGGAATTCGTCTGCCAATTGATCCCTCGAAAGCACGTCCACCTACACACAAAAAGAGGGAAAATGTTGGGTGGCTATATAGGGGCCTGCCTTAATTAGACCCTCATTTAGGTGTTTCCACCTCCATGAATAGCCAAAGGAAACGAGATAAAGAAAATAATGTAATAAAGAGCACAAAAGCACTGAAAAATAGTAAAGTGCTAACTCAACCAAATGATAGAAGGGAAGAGAGGGAAGCTTACCACCTCCACCAAGAGTGCTCAAGGATGCTTGGGGGAGAGAATGAGAGTACTTGAGCCTCTGCTACAATGGTGTTTCATTCCCCACTTGTTCTACCAATGTGATGGAGTGTTGTACTTGCTGCAATGGGGTGCTAGTATGTTGCTTGAGAGTTTGAAAGTGAATGTGAGAGTGCAAGAATGGAAGCCTAAAGTTGTGAAGAGTTCAGAAGAAGTTCGATTGAATGCTTAGAAGGTTGAAATGCTTGCTCAAGGAGTGAATTTGAAGAAGGAATGAAACAAACGACCATATTAAGGTCGGTCAGCCGAAGGGGGCGTTACAAGTTGACTCCCAATGAGAAGTGTAACGCCTCTGCAGGTTCAATCACAGGAATATTCCAGGGATGTCTGCGCACCACATGGGCATCCTCGATAGAAACGCCTTGACTGACTCTCAAAACAGGTGCCAAGTGGGATGCAAGCAGTGGGATTAGGTGGAATTAAGCCTCCAAACTTGGTTCTCTAAAGTGGAAAGAGGAAAAAGGGGAATTTGCATATGGGGTACAAATTTATGCCTATACATTTTTCCCCCTCTTTAGCGAGCACAAATACTAATGAGTGTTTGGTAAAGTAGATCAAGAAGAGTGTAGGGTTAGAAATGTATACCTGAACCGTCGAGTAAACAATACTCAGTCTGGTGTACCTAAAGGTTAGGGAAAGTGAAGGACTTCATAGCTGCTCAGAACTATGAAGTTGAAGAAAGAAAGCACCTTACAAGTGCTCGGTTCTGTAAGGAAGGTGTCCCCCAAAAACTCTAGCATGGAGGAGACCCAAAGGAAGTGCCCTATAGGCTCTCAATCCCATAGGGAAGGTATTCTCCATGAGATCAAGCATGAAGAACACCTAGAGAAGTGCCCCACAGGCTCTCAGTCCTATAGGGAAGGTATTCTCCACAAACTCAAGCATGAAGAATACCCAAAGAAGCGCCCCACAGGCTCTCAGTCCAGTAGGGAAGGTATATTCTCCATGAACTCAAGCATGAAGAACACCCAAAGAATCACCCCATAGGCTCTCAGTCCTATAGGGAAGGTAACCCCCAAGATCTCTCACATGGAGGAAACCCGAGAAAGTTCCCTACAGGCTCTCATTCTTGCAGGGTAGCCACCCCCAAGATCTCTCGCATGGAGGAAGCTCAAAGGAAAGCACCCTACAGGTTCTCATCCCTACAAGGAGGTATCCCCCAAGATATCTCACATGGAGGAAACCTGAGAAGGTAGAATCTACAGAGTTAGGAAGTGGCCACGTAGGCAAGTGAGCGGGCAGTTGCACAAAATGTCGATAGTTTTGAAAATCTTCAAAGGGGTCCCTTGGGAACTCACTGTGAAGAGAGAGTCCACTCAAGGGATGCACAGTTCAAAAGTGGATGTTCTCTTTCTCGAATCGATCCTTCATCAAGGAATCCTTTTGAAAGATGTCCACTTCATCAAGGAATTCAAAAGGAAGAATATGCCCCCATGCGAGGGGAAGATTAGAGTTGTTCCTAGTTCGGAGGAAGGTTTTCAAATCCTTTCTTTATGAACCCATGATGAAGGAAACACATTCCATCAGAGTTTCAAGTTGAGAATATGATTCTAAAGAAAGGTTTGTGAGGAATTTCGAGAAAAGTTTTGTTGGTAACGAATGCATTTTCTAAAAACTAAGACATTAAAGAAAGAGCGTTGTCAGACATAGGAGGGACAACTCAAGCAAAGAAGAGAGAAAGATAAAGGGAAAACAAAAGAAAGAGAAAAATATAGATAGAGGGCACAGGGGGATCTGGTTTAGCGGGGTTAGATATGTTGGAGCTCATAATAATAGGTAACCACAATGCAAGGCAGAAGATCATCAATCCCCAAACATATTAGGAAGAATGCACAGAAAATAAAATAAAAAGTAAAAAATTGGGTGAACATGTAAGGGAAGCCTAAATTCTCCCAACCCTTTACATCATCCCCAATTTATCAAAAATCAATCACAAACATGGAAGAATGATGATACAAATAGAAGAAGGTTTACGATACAAAAACCATGCCTATATCCAAGCACCAATAGGGGTGATGAGGGTCATCTAGGAACACATAGCATGGGTACGGGGAAACACATCACAAAACACACACACACACATGAGATCAAGAAAGGGCCTCCTCCTAACATTGATCAACCAAGAGGTTGTTCGCTTCCCAATCTAAATCCTCATAAGGGGAAGGAGGGTGAGCCTGCAATGGTGAGATGTTAAGAGGAGGAGCATCTGGTCCTCCTACAGTAAGGGCCAAGGAAGAGGGCCCTTTGAGGTCCTCTCCACCGAGCTCTTGTGGAGTCAAGGTTAGTGACTTAGCGAAGATTGTTGACAAGGATGAAACTTCATCCACGAAATTAAACATGCACCCCATAGGGGTGCCATGTCTAGCTTGAGCGGATGGCACAGGCTATGCCTGAGGTTCACCGCTAAGCTCATTGAATGACTTAGAAGCAGTGGAAAACTAAGGGGAAGCTGGGATTGGTTTCATCACTAAGACAAAACAAGTCAACACGGGGCCGCCTTGCGAGTGAAGCAGACTTTTCTTACGTCCTTCATTGCCAGAAGGACCACCCTTTGCTTCATGTTTCATCGAAGGAGATGAACTCCCAATGAACGAGGCTAGAGGTGTAGAGGAAGAAAAGGAGAGAACCACATCGGATACAACCGAGGTATTAACCATATCCACAAGTTTCGAGAAAGGCTAGATATCCGAAATGAACATCAGTAAAGGCGACTCCACCAAGGGAGCAATGAACACTTGTACCTATTTAGGATAAGGCACATTTGTGCTCACAATGGAAGTCGAGAGCAGTACAGGACTAGATTGAAGTGGGGCAGAAGGAAGGGAGGAAGAAGACGCTATAGGAGGCCCTGAAGCAGGGGTGGTCATTCTTTCCTCCTTCCTTTGCGAGGCAACCTGCTCAGCCAGAAGAGCCTTTTGTTGGCGCTTGCGTTCGTGCGCAAGGTAGTTTCTTTGGCTCTTGGAGCTAGGGGTTGGAGGCTGCGAAGGAGCAAGGGCTCCTGCTCAACCATAGGAACATCCATCGTGACCATTTCTAACGAGGCGACTGGTTCCCGCTTAGGAGCAAGATGAACGAGCTGAGGAGCAATAGGAGGAGTCGATTCAAGAGCCTTGGCGGCAGGCCTCTTTCCATTCACTGCCTTAGGAGCAGAAGTAGTAGGAGGCTATGAAGGTTGAGACAAAGAGGACCCTCCTTGGGAGACCTTCTTCCTATTGTATCGAACGGGTCTAGGTTTTGTCGGCAGAAAAAGAAGCTCAAAAGCAGGATGCTTGGGTTTTTGCCAAGCGGGCACTATAGGATTCTTCTGTAGACAAGGAGCATAAATCGATGGTACCTCAACAGAGCAAGAGGAAGCGCTAGATTGACCAATGGAAGAGGAAGAAGGAGGATTGTGAGATCGCTTCTCTTCTTCCTTCTTGCGTGCCTTAGCGACATCGCTGTCAGCTTTTAGACAAGCCTTATGTGAAATGGCATAAGGCGAGGGAGGGTTTCTCAATTTCAACCTTAGGTGCACTTTCTTATAGTTCTGATATGTTCGGTGCAGAAGGTCCATCCTAGGCGGAAGAGGACCAATAGGCAGAGGCCAAGAGTGGTCTAAGGAGTAGCTGCCATGTGCAACCGGTGGTCTATAATCGATGTCGTGGATTACATGCACGAAGCCTCTGTGGATAAATTTTAGACATTTATGCATGACAAAGGGTACCACATTCATCGCCACCAACCAAGGGATACCCAATTTCAACCTAAAGATTTTAGACCTAGGGATGATGTCAAATAGGAGTTTCAAAGACTTAGGTCCCACCAGAACCGACAGGGTAATGCTACCTAAAGGGAGCACAAAAATCCTGTCATGTGTGCAGATGGTACTCACGGGTGCATCATACCCATCTTTATGCAAAAAGTTGATCAACATAATCTCCTTGGTGATTATGTTTACTTGCGACGTTAGATCAACAAGAACACTCGATACGATGTTTCCATTGATCCACGCAGGAATATAAAGAGGAGATGGTTCTCTGTTGAAACCCATCGACATGTCCTGCAAAGTAAAGGTTATGCTAGTACCACTATCCACAGGCTGTGCAGAGGGGATATGTTGATGCAGGAAGGAGTCCATAACGCACACACTAGACAATACTTCCACAGAATCCCTAAAGGTAAAGGATAAGATAGTGACCCAACTAAGGTTTCATCACACAATACCTTTGGAACCTTCCAACTATGCCAACTAGGGGTCACAGGTTGGGTTGTAAGGCAGCAGCCTCACAACACCCACACCAACAACACTCCTAGAGTACGAGGAAAGGAACTGTCAGTATAACAGAAACAAAACCAAAATAGTTCATGTTGGGTTCACCAAAAATGTAAGAGAGGGGGACCACCATGTGCAAGGCCCCAGGTCACGGAGGGTCAAGACGCGAGAAGTTTCCCTAACTTACCTTAGCTAAGCACAGTGTTAGGAAATGTGAGGCGACAGTAATAAGGACCGTAAGGCCTCTGAGTCACTCTGCAGACTTGAAATGAAGGAAGAGGCTGGGCGAGCCAGTTTTCAAGTCCAACACTATGCCTCTTGAAGTTCTCTATCTTGGGATAAAAGCGCGGTCTCCTCTAAAGTGTGTTGTACTTCGTATGACCAGACAACAGTAAAGACGTGGTCAAACCAAGGAAAATTAGCTAATAGCCCAACTGACTAACTAAAGGGATAGAATGATGTGATTAAATACATGAAATATTCTCTAATATTGTAAAGCAAGGATGCAAGGGTGAAGAGAGCAAGAAGGATCTCACCAAGGAATTCGTTCGCCAGTTGATCCCTCAAAAGCACATCCACCTACACACAAAAAGAGGGAAAATGTTGGGTGGCTATATAGGAGCCTGCCTCAATCAGACCCCCATTTAGGTGTTTCCACCTCCACGGGAAGCCAAAGGAAACGAGATAAAGAAAATAATGTAATAAAGAGCACAAAAGCACTGCAAAACAGTAAAGTGCTAACTCAACCAAATGATAGAAGGGAAGAGAGGGAGGGTTACCATCTCCACCAATAGTGCTCAAGGTTGCTTGGGGGAGAGAATGAGAGTACTCGAGTCACTGCTGCAATGATGTTTCATACCCCACTTGTTCTACCAATGTGATGGAGTGTTGTACTTGCTGCAATGGGGTGCTAGTATGTTGCTTGAGAGTTTGAAAGTGAATGTGAGAGTGCAAGAATGGAAGCCTAAAGTTGTGAAGAGTTGTGAAGAGTTTAGAAGAAGTTCGATTGAATGCTTAGAAGGTTGAAATGCTTGTTCAAGGAGTGAATTTGGAGAAGGAATGAAATAAATGACCATATTTGGGTTAGTCAGCCGAAGGGGGCATTACAACTTGACTCCCAATGAGAAGTGTAATGCCTTTGCAGGTTCAACCGCAAGAATTTTCTAGGGATGTAAGCACGCTACGTAGATGTCTATGCATTGTATGAGCATCCTCGACAGAAATTCCTTGACTGACGCTCAAAATAGGCACCAAGTGGGATGCAAGCAACAGGCTTAGGTGGAATTAAGCCTCTGAGCTTGGTTCTCTAAAGTGGAAAGAGGAAAAAGGGGAATTTACATATGGGGTGCAAATTTTCTCCTATACAAAACTATATACATGAAATATAACTTAAAGTATGAGAAGGTAAATGTCCATATGTAGATGTCAACTTATACTTAAATGTTTATTTCATGTAGTTTCCCTGAAAGATAACAAGAAGAAAGAGAAAAAAAGAGAAGAATTTTTTTTAGTGTAGACCAAAACACGAGTGCATTATAATGCACTTGCATTTTGTCAATGCATTCACAAAATGCAAGCATGTTATAACATGCTCACATTTTGTAAAATTGCATTCACAAAAAGTGAGCATGTTATAATGCACTCATGTTTTGTCAATGCATTCATAAAATATGAGCGTGTTATAATGTGATTATTTTTTGTCAATGCATTCACAAAGTGCGAGCGTGTTATAACACGCTCACATTTTTTCAATGCATTCACAAAACACAAGCGTGTTATAACACACTCACATTTTGTCAATACATTCACAAAACATAAGCGTGTTATAACACGCCCACGTTTTGTCAATTTAATCACAAAATGCGAGCATGTTATAACACACTCATGTTTTGGTTTGGTAATGACTGAGCCTAGGCTTGGTCACTACCAACCCATAACGCGAGCGTGTTTTATTATAACACGCTCACGTTTTTTCTATTTCGGGATGAAAAATTGAAGTGGCCACTTTATGGTGCCTCATCCTTGTGCACCCACCCATAAATATTAAAAAATATTCCATCCATAATCTTTCATCCAACATATACATCCAATATCAACCATAGGATAATAAAATCTAAATCCAATCCAAAATCCAAAACCATAATCCAAAAAAAAATCAAATTTGTTAAGATCCAAATGTAGATCCTTTATCTTTTATCTCTAGCTTATATATTTCTTACGAACTTGCCTATCTTAAGTAGTGTATTAGGTTAGCCTTAATCAAAACTTGGATAAGTTAGCTCAAGAATTTGGAAATTCCCAAGTTAGTGAACTTAAAAGTCCTCATCCAATTTTTCTTATGAACTTGTCTATCCTAAGTAAGGAAGGATAAAATCCCAAATCATCCCTACTTACTAAGGATCTAGATTTACTTGATTCAACTATGATTTTTCATCCATCATCACCCTTTAGTATTCAACAACATCATCATCTAAAAAAATCAAAACTTAGTTCAACGTCCAAAAAATTTCAAACCCAAATTCAAACCATAATCTTCAACATCTCAACCACCATAAACATCCAATATTTTGAACATCCAATTTATCAAGAATAAATGGTTGAGAAAAAGAAACAAAGGATACTATAAAGTGAATACTAGTGATCCTTCTAGGATTTTTTCTTTCCCCTTCAATCGGCATTAGAGATCAATTCAATGATTTGCATGTGCATGTCTGTGAGTTGCATGTACTTGCATGAATTTGCATGTTTCTTGCATGTGCTTGCATTTTATTGCATGTTAAGGATCCATGGAGTTTAAGGTTCTTGATATTTCTTATATTATTATTTCTTAGCCTAGTAAGCTTGATGAAATTTGTAGGAAGGAATTAGTTGATTTTTAATCCAGTTTTGATTGGAATTCTTGTAGTTGATATTCTTTTCAGGGTACA
Organism: Sequoia sempervirens; assembly: GCA_007258455.2. NCBI lineage: Eukaryota > Viridiplantae > Streptophyta > Pinopsida > Cupressales > Cupressaceae > Sequoia > Sequoia sempervirens. Next base: position 139,358,159 of record VDFB02256132.1, read on the forward strand.
ACAAGAATTTTGAAGGATAGAGAAGATATAGCTTATGGAGTTAATCATGTGGTTTCATTTGATATAATATTGATCTAGATCTCTTGTTTGATAATATATAATGAAATAACCAAAAATTGGTTTGCTTTCTTATGGTTTAGGACATACAACAAACACATTTCCCAATCATTTCATTGAAGGAAAACCCTGGAGATCCCAATCTCAAGTATACAAAGGAGAAAGAGATCTTGCAATAGGGATATCCTAGGGTCTGATTGTAAACTAAAGAGGGGTTTACCACCAAGATAGGGCTTGGAAAGACTAATGAAATGCAATATGTAATGCTTAAACCTAATACAATGCAAACTTTCACTAAATGACCTAGAAAAGCATGTAAAACAGAATAGAAAGTTGAGAGATGAAAGGTGTGCACTTGGAAACTTGAAGAAGATTGGATAAAGCTTTGAACTACTGAAAAGACTAATTTTAAAGCTTGTTGGGACTCATATTCCAGATTGGGCAATTTAGTCCTAGATTAGGGTTTCTGGACAAAAACTGAAATTTGGCAAAGGGTGTTTGGAATTGCAAGAATTTGGAAAATGACCTATACTGGGACTCATACACTAGAACTGGCATATTAGTTTAGTTAGGGTTTTCTGGAACTTCAAAGTTTGAATATGCTCCTCAATATCTTCTCTATCCTTTCCAATTGATTTTTGGATCCGTAACCTTGATTTGCAACCTGTAGAAGTCTTTCAATGGTTTTCAATGTAAGGTGACAACTTTGGAAACTTTGGAAACTTTCTCCAAACTTGCTCTTCAATGTGTCTTCAACCTAAACCTACAAATCACACACTAAAGAGAGGGAAAAATGTTGTTTTGTTAGTAGAAAGGGGTTTGCCTTGGTCAAACTCTGTTTTGCTAATCAAACCTTGAAATGAAATGAAATAGGAATGAAGAATGTTGAATGCACAAAATAAGATGTTGCAACTCACCAAACCCTAGCAATAAAGTGCTGCAAACACGTATGAAATGGCTCCAATGGATGTAGATCTCGACTCTTGATTGAATGTGATGGATCTTGACTTGAATGCTAGCTTGAATTATGAAATCCTATACCACAATTGTTAGCTCAAAGATAAACATGATGCTTGATGCTTGAATAATGCTCTAAAACACTTAATAATCAACTCTTGAATACTCTTGGATGCTCTTGTAAATAATTGGATGCTCTTGTGAACTCAAACTTGCTATAAGAATGCTCATTCAACTCGTGTAAAATGAGTGAAAGAACCTTGTATTTATACTTGATTATGCAAAAAATCTTGAAATTACAACACTACAAGTAGACATCAGATCTAGGAGGATAAAATCCTACCAAGATTTTGAATTAATTTTGATTTTGGGCCACACGACGCCCAAGGTGGCATATGAGTCCCATTAGGCATAAATTATGGGACCATTTTAAAAAATGATTAGAAAGGTGTAAATCTAGATTGGGACCTAAAACCTTAGGTGGGACTCATACGCCCAAGGTGGCATATGAGTCCCAAATCACTAAATTTGGGCCTCACAACCTAAAAACACCTAAATTATGATTGGATGTTGATTTATGTCAAGATTATCCTCAAAAAGATGCATTAAATGAGGCTTGTGGATGCAAAATAAGGCCAATTAAAGCATAAAGAAGCCCAATTATTTAATAAAACCCTAGAAAAATGTGAAAGTACGTTACAACACTTTACAACACTTGAAATAAGGTACCAATTAAGTTCATTTAGTTCACAAGGGCCCAAGACCTAATGTGAATATGTTAGGCATATTACAATACTAAATCAAGGCCATGCTAGGGAGTACATTTTCTGTCATTACATCTAGCCGCCACTTTAGTGAGAGGAGGAACTTGCTTCAAACTCACACGCTTGCTTCAAACTCACACTAAAGTAGACTAATGCATACCAAGAGGGGTCCAAATGTACCAATGCTAGTTAGATATGATGACCATGATCAAGAGGGTTGTGGAAACCCCCATGACCAAGGTGTAAGGAAAGGAGAGGTGCATAAACACTTTCCTAACGTCAAATCCATAGGGAAGAATGCAATGCAGGGCTTTTAATTTTCAAATTACAATCTAATTAAGACACACATGAAATATTTTTAGAAATAGAACAAATACACAAAGACAAATGAATAGATTTATGTGGGAAAATCCTATTGGGAAAAAACCCACCACACCAAGCTGAAACTCTTTGTATTACAGTAACAACAGATTACATACAAATCCGAGATACAACTCTCTGGTGTTAGTCACAATAGCTTTTCTCACTGTTCATCAATTATAGACAACGCTCTCATCAAATCTGATTCAACCCACACTTCCTCTCAAATCAGAATCGTTCTCCTTTTATTTTATCACATTCTGATTTTGTCTTCTGTGCATCCTTATCCGCCATTTCCAATCATAGACAGTTTCCTTTTGAGCAACTGATTTTTCCTTGCATGCAGTTCAACTCCAGCATAACACTGTTGCAAAAAACCAACTACCAATCATTCGAGTTTTCCTTCCTCTGATTTGTCCATGAGATGCCACATAGGATGGTCACACGGTCAAAGGCGTTCAAACTTTGTTGGCATATTGTTGAGACACTAATAGTGTCTCCCCGATGCCACAAAGATTTCACTATCGATATTAGCTTAAGTCCCCAACAGTCGGCAAGAGGTTTCAACGAATGCCATGAGTCATACCGAGTCCATCGATAACAATTTCATTCCCATCAACAAGATATTTCTCATTGGCAAGACTCATACCGAATGCCATAAGTCATATCGATCTCTACTTTACCATCGGCAAGACTTCTGCAGATCGCCAAGACCTCATGCCGAAGTCTTCAAGTCATGCCGGCATGAGTTTTCCATTCGATGAGACTATCGCTCTTCGGTGAGACCACATATCGACATCCAAAGTCACATCAAAGAGTTATACTATTGGCAAGACACTTCGTTCTCGCCAAGACCTTCCACTGATCACTTCATGTTACATCGATGAACATTTGCTATCAGTAAGACACTTCATTCTTCACTGAGACCTTACATCGAGCATCACCAAGTAGGTCCTGAAGACTATTGGCGTGACTTATCCAACTCGCCAAGACTTCATAATGAAGTCTTTTGTCACCGCAAAAGCATTAGGTTTTATCTCTATCGGCGAGACCCCTCTTCATCGCTGAGACCTTTCATTGAGCATCACCAAGTCTTACCGAGTTGACAAGACTTATTCCTTTTGCTAAGACCTTTCACTGAGCAAGGATGTCATAATGAAATCAACCACCATTGGCGAGACATCATGTAGTCATTGAGAGATTTCCCCAAGATCCTTGTGTTACCCCGATAGCCATATGCTATTGGTGAGACTTTCACCATTTGCTGGGACCTCTCCCCAACACCCGTGAGTTAGCCCGATAAGATCAAACTGTCGCCCAGAGAAATCCATTCGACAAAAGGTCACGTCAAACACAAAAAGTCATAGCGATAGACATTGTTGGCAAGACATCAACTCTGTCTTGGCCACATGATCATTTTGAATGGATTTATAATAGTTAGTCAGCCAGACATGAATAATGTCACGACTTTTCCTGTCAGGAGTTCCATGTCAGTAAGGATTGAGGCACATATTCCAACACAAGGTCCTATGGCAAACTAACATAGGCACAAAAGAATACGCATGAAAATGATATAAAGAGCAATAACAAGGAACAAACATACATTGCCAAAGACAAAGAGAAAAGAAAAACAAAACAAAAGAGGGGGAAGGATTAAGCTTCAACCATTTGTCCAACATGATGTGGATCATATCTAGGTTGTTTGCTTGAAAATGCATGCTCACTCTGAGGCAGCAGAACTTTAGGCTATTCGCTGGGTGAGTAATCCAAGAAGGTGAGACACATACACAAACGACCGATATGCACTCACACACACATGAGTGGCTATGGGAAAGTCATGCCTTAGTCAGGCTTCCCATCAAACCATAGCAAAGTTATACCTCTTGATAACTTTGATAAGGTGCAACAGAAAAATAAACTTCAAGCTACATGAGGCAAGCAAAGCTTTGCATGGTTGGAACTCATGAAAAAACAAGATGGCTCCATAGGCATGTAAGGTGTATTATGCAAGGTGGCCATATAATTGAAAATGCAAATGCAACAATGGGGAACGTTCAAAGGAGTCTTGCTTAATTCATGTAAGGTCTTTACCTTAGGGAACATTGTTCCTAATGTCTCCAAGAGAGGACCAATCAAAGAATAGAAGATTCACAACTTAGGGGATGCAGTGTGTTGCATCAAGCCACTAAGAGGAATATAATATTCTAAGAGAGATTACACTCTTGAGGGACATCAAGCCCAATGTAACCACAAAGCGAAAAAGGCATCACATGAAATAAGAAGACTACACCATGAAACATGAAAAATGCAAAAAGAATAATGCCAATGTATGCCCCCACTTAAAATAAATTGCTAAACACCATGCTATGAGCAATTAATTTAAAGTAGCAAATGATAAATGCTAAAAATAAAGAAGACATGAGAGCTAATTTGTAAAGCCCTATGCCAAGTCATATGTTTCCAAATAAATCTGTCATGAAAAAGGAAAGAGAGGTTGCCCCCAAAATGAAACTCCAACACATGAGGGATCTATGGATTTGGGGTCAGTATGTTATTGCTACAATGTTTTTAAGAGAGCTCAGAACTGTCATCATTCCCCGAATACGCATAAAACTAGAAGAATGACCCAAAGAGAGTGAAAGCAAAGAAAAACCTTTTGGGTCAACATGGAAGAGACATGAATGTTTCGACTTCTTGCGTCATCCCAAAAAGGAAAACATAAGATAAATGAAAAAGATAAAGGAAAATATTTTGGGTTAACATGGAAGAGACATGAATGTCTCAACGCCTTGTGTCATCCCTAAAAGGAAAACACAAGACAAATGAAAAGAATATAAAAGGAAAAGATAAAATATTTACGACATAAAGAAGAATGAAGGTACAAATAGAGGAATGCAACATCAAACAGAATGTCACAGGGAACACATCACACACATGCAATCACACAAAAGAAAAAGAGATAATGCGAAAGACTAGTAAGGCACATGCGAGTCAACCTATAGTAGGTCATTTGCATCCCAATCGTGTTCATAGTATACTTAAGGTGGACAACTAGCCAAAGGGACAATAGAAAGTTCCGAACTAGGGTCATTGCCAAGTTCAACACTCTTCTTAGGAGAATTGTCATTTAAGCTCATGGAAGAGGAAAACAATGTATTCAATTCATTATGTACCTCATCAATTTTAGTAATCTCCTTATCATCATCTAAATTAATCACAATAGGAGGTCGAATGATAATGTCTAAAGAATGGTTTAGCTCTTGTTGTGGTTGCATTACAAGATATTTTTGTTTTGGTGGAGGAGATTTGTCATGCATTGCTTGGTGCAAGAGCACTTAGGCTGACCTCCATTTTGGCTTGCACAATTTTGGCATGTACTTGATCTTGGCCAAATCAGGATTTCTTTGTGTTTGTTTTGGACCTTAGAAGGTCATGCTTTGGTGTGTTAAGTTAGTCTCTAGGACTACAGTTCATTAGATTGTCAAGGTTGTTAAATTTTGGCTTTACTAAACTTTGGGCAGCATATATTATATTTCAAAGCATTTAGTCTTTCAAAAGCCACATCATCACTGTTTGGAGATGCCATGGGTAGTTAAGGAGCTGTTGGTTCGAGCTTGAGGAGATTAAGGCCCTAGAATTAAGGTTAAAGGCAGAGTTGAAAGATTGCATGGCGAACTTGTTAGGTTGCATGCAATTCCATTAGTTTGGAATCCCTTGGAATTAGGGATATGGAGCGACCAATCTCCTTTGAAACGTGGAAAGAGCATCCCAAATGGAGTGATGGCTCGTAAAAGAGTTAGGGAGTATGCTTTGTAAAACATAGTTTTTCGGTGAATGAAAGATAGTTGGTAATTTTTCTGCATTTTCTGTGTTTTACAGAAAACACAGTGTGTTTTCAGATCTGTGATATTTTATGTGTTAATGCATTGGGTTGGATATTGAATTAGGGTTCCCTTAGCATTTAATAGTATCTTTTCCTCGTATATAGTCCATTGAGTAAGATTACATGTATTATAGTTGAGTTTTAGACAACAAGGAATGAATGATGGTTGCATTTTCTGTGTCTGCCCGTGAGTTTTTGTAGACAACAAAAACAAATACTATGTAAATATTATTATTTCATTGTATTGGAGTTCTTAGCATAGTGTGGAGTTGTTTTCATTCGGTGTTCAGGTTACTTAAGTTGGTATTATAGTTTTAACTTCATAAAGTAGAGTTTAAGAAACTTTTTATTTGCAGTTTTGAACAGTCTAATAAAGAAATGGCTTCCCTCTAAGCTCTATCCACGGGTTTTTCCTGTGATTAGCAGATTATGGAAGGGAAGCCATGTATGTGTAGGTATTTAGAATTAGGGATTTTAAAGAGCCAAGTAATGATGTTGAAAACTAAACCCTAGGCGAGCAATACTAACCCGGTTAGGTGTTTGGTAGGAAAAGGACAAGAGAATAGGCAGGGGAACAATCAATTGTACGTAATCCGTATAGTATTAAGTGTGGTGAGATAGTACTTTCAATGTCCAAAAGGATTGAGACTCCCATCAATCCATCAAAGGAAAACTTGAAGGAGGAAACAGTGAAACCCTAGTTAATAGGGCAATTAGGCCTCCTCTCCAAGACTATAGGAAGGTATTGTACGAAACAGTTAGTGACCTGAAAACTTTTGGAAGATTTAAAAGTCTAAAAAAGGTGTCAGGAAATGTGATTTAATCACCAGGTTGTGTGTCAAATTTGTGAGAAAAAGGCTAAAAACTGACTGGTAAGGGCTACAAGGATTAGCCCCTTCAAAAAGCAAATTCATGGAATCGGGTAAGTTGAGGATTGGACACCAAGAAAAATGGCTCAGTTTGGTTGCAAGAAGCATGGAGGCAGCATCTTCAAATCCCCTGCAAGCAGTTCTAACAAATTGATCAAGTGGGCATCTAGACTCTTCTAGGTGTAGTGGAAAAGATTGTAGTTTCAAGTAGTGTTTGTGAAGGAGACAACAATATTAAAGAGTGTTGAATCCTCTAAGGTTAAAGCACAAGGTGGAGACTCTTGAACAGAGTTATAGCAAGGTTCAGTTGGTGAACCAAATCAGGACAGAGCCTAGAAGATTGTTAGGTTCAGGGTGAAGGCAGGGCAATGTCTTCTTGATGATTAGGTGCAAGCAAACCTTGGAGGTTGACATACACCATATTGGTATCAGAGCTTAGAGTAGATTCAAGGCTTGTGATTAATGAGCCAATCCACTGAGTCAGTAGGAGAGAATACACCAGAGGAAGAAGCCATGGTGACAAATGCAGAGCTAGCAAAGAAGGTAGAGGAGCAAGAGGAAGATAACCGGTTGCTCAGAGAAAGGATATCTCAGATGGAGAAACTCCTGGATGAAGTCCAAGAAACAACAGATACTGTGAAGGACAAGATAAAAAAGAAAGAAGAACAGGAAGCCAAGGAAAAAGAGGTGGAATTGGAGGAGGAAGCTCCAAAGCCTGATCCTGTTCTTGCTGAGGAACCATTCTTGAAGGCATTGCAGGCCTTAAGTGGTAAAGCATTGGATGGTGTGCCACTTTTCAGTGGACAAATGGACCCAGATTCAGTTGTGGACTGGATTGAGAGCATTGAGAATCACTTTGAATGTGATGGCATAATAGAGGCCCAAAAGGTAAAGGTGGCCAAGTCAAGGTTGAGAGGAGCAGCTCTCACATGGTGGAAGTTTGTACAATCAGAAAGAGAGAAAGAAGGCAAAGGTCCCATAGTTTCATGGAGAGGAATGGTGACTAAGATAAGGAAAACCTATCTCCCTGATGATTATGAAGTCCAGTTGCACAGGAGAAGACATAATTTGAGGCAAAAGGACATGGATGTCCAAACATATACAGAGGAGTTTCAAAAATTGTGCCTTAGATCAAAAGTGGTTGAAGATGAGAGCATTAGGCTAGCAAGGTACCTAAATGGACTCAAGTGGTCTATTCAAGAAGATATGAGCTTAGTAAACTTCAAAACAGTCCGCCAATGCTATCAAATGGCTTTGAAAATAGAGGAGAAAGGCAAAAAGAAGCAGGAACAAAACCCCAAAGGTAGAGGTAAAGGGAAAGACAACAGAGGACAAAGAGGAAGCTATAGTGGAAGAAACTCAGAATCAAGAGCCCAAGGAGAAATCAGATTTTCTGATCAGCAAGAAGGAAGTTCTAGTAGAGGTGGTAGAGGAAGAGGTTTCAGCTCCAGAGGAAGAGGTGGTGGAAAAGGAAGAGGCAGTTACTTCACCAACATGAAATGCTATCATTGCAACCAGTTGGGACACCCAGCCTATAGATGTCCTGAGAAAGGAAGCACTTCTCATGGAGGAGATAAGAGAACCAATCTGATTCAAGATGAAGCAGCTGCAACAAATAAACAATCAGAAGTACCATTGAACTCAGAGGAAGGTGAGAATCTTATGATGAGGACTTTAATCAAAGAACCGGTCAAAGAAGAACCAAGCCAAAGAAGGTCCTTGTTTAGGATAAAATGCAAGATGATGGGGAAAGTGTGCAAGGTGATCATAGACTCAGGTTCAACTGATAATATTGTGTCAGAGGAGGTAGTCAGCAAATTGAAATTAGCAAGAATACCTCACAAAAACCCTTACAAGGTCACATGGCTCAGTAAGGGTCAACATGTCTTGGTGAATGAACAAGCATGGGTGGAGTTCTTAATTGGCAAGTACAAAGACAAGGTATTGTGTGATGTGTTACCTATGGATGCATGCCACTTGCTCCTAGGTAGGCCATGGAAATTTGACCACCAAGCTATGCATGATGGAGCCAAGAATTCTTATACCTTCAAGAAGGACAATGTAACCTACAAGATTCAATCTTTGTTGGAAGATACTGAGGTGCAGACAACAGGTTCTAAGCTGCTAATAGCTGGTGAAAAAGAGTTCTTAAAGGCCTTAGAAGAAGGAGAAGGCATTGGCTATGCAGTAATGATCAAGCCAAGAGAAGCAAGCAAAGAGAAGGTAGCTGAAAAGAAAGAGTTACCCAAGGAGATTCAAGACTTGTTGCAGACCTATGAAAGCATTGTAAGTAGTGGTCAACCAACAACCTTACCTCCTAAAAGAGCCATAAGTCATAGGATAGACTTGATACCAAGAGCTACCCTTCCAAACAAAGCAGCCTACAAGATGACACCTCAACAAAATGAGGAAATAGCCAGGCAGATTCAAGAACTTCTTGACCAAGGTCTTATTAGGAAAAGCATTAGTCCTTGTGCAGTACCCACTATCTTAGCACCTAAGAAAGGAGGAGAATGGAGGCTTTGTACTGATTCCAGAGCAATCAACAAGATAACCATCAGGTATAGGTTTCCCATCCCTAGGATTGAAGATCTCATGGATTGTCTAGGTGAAGCTAGGTACTATACCAAGATAGATTTAAAGAGTGGCTATCACCAAATTAGGATACATGAGGGTGATGAGTGGAAAACAGCCTTCAAAACCAATGAGGGTCTTTATGAGTGGCTAGTAATGCCATTTGGATTATCTAATGCCCCCTCCACATTCATGAGACTCATGAATGAAATTCTCCAGGACTACATTGGCAAGTTTGTAGTAGTGTATCTTGATGATATACTAATCTATAGCAGAACAAGAGAAGAGCACCTCCAACACATTGAGCTGATTTTCAAGAAGCTGCAGGAGGAGAAGCTGAAGATTAATCTGGAAAAGTGTGAGTTCATCAAAACAGAGCTGGTGTACCTTGGATTTGTGCTATCACATGGCAACTTGAAGATGGACAGCAGCAAGGTAGAAGCCATTCTCAATTGGCCTACTCCAAAGACAGCAACAGAGGTAAGAAGCTTCCATGGTCTTGCTCAGTATTATAGGAAATTCATAAGGCAGTTTAGTGCAATTTGTGCTCCTATGTTGGATACCATTAAAGGAGGCATGAAAACCAAATTTTTATGGAATGAGCAAGCTAACAAGAGTTTTGAGTTGCTGAAGGAAAAGATAGCTACCCAACCTGTTTTGGTGTTGCCAAGCTTTGAGAAGCTATTCACCATTGAATGTGATGCAAGTAATGTAGCAATTGGAGCTGTTCTCAGCCAAGAGGGTAGACCAGTGGCTTTTCATTTAGAGAAGTTAAGTGAAGCCAAGAAGTACTCTTCTTATGATCTTGAGATGTATGCATTAGTCCAAGCACTAAGGAAATGGAGGCACTACTTGCTTCCCAAAGAATTCATTGTGTACTCAGACAATCAAGCACTCAGTTTCCTGAATTCACAAGAGAAGTTGAGTCACAGGCACATGAAATGGGTGGAGTACTTGCAAGCTTACACCTTCAACATCAAGCACAAGAAAGGAGATCTCAACAAAGTTGCTGATGCATTGAGCAGGAGAGTTCTTACCATTCAAGAAATTCAATTGAAGAGCATGGGAATAGATCACTTCAAAGATCTATATGCAGATGATGAAGACTTTGCAGAAATTTATAAGGTATGTCTTGAGTTTAAGAACCATTTCCATAGCAAGTATGCTGAATACACCTTGCAAAGTGATTTGTTGTTTAAAGGGAATCAGCTTTGTGTTCCTAGAGGTTCTATTAGGGAGAACTTAATTCAAGAAAAGCATAATGGTGCATTGAGTGGTCATTTTGGGATCACCAAAACTCAAGAGCTTGTCCAAAGGTTTTATTTTTGGCCTAAGATGAATCTAGATGTCAGGAAATATGTAGAGAGTTGTGTAGTGTGTCAAAAAGAAAAAGGAACTTCTTCAAATGCAGGCTTATACCAGCCACTGCCAATCCCTTCTAGGCCATGGGAATGCTTGAGCATGGACTTTGTAGTTGGTTTACCCAAGACAAGGCAAGGTATGGATAGTGTGTATGTTGTGGTTGATAGATTCAGCAAAATGGCTCACTTTATACCCTGCAAAACAACCAATGATGCCAGTCAAATAGCCTCCCTTTTCTTCAAAGAAATAGTCAGAATTCATGGCTTACCAATTAGCATTGTCTCAGACAGGGATACCAAGTTTATGAGTCATTTTTGGAAGACTCTTTGGCAAAGAATGGGCACCAATCTGTCCTTTGGATCTGCATACCATCCCCAAACTGATGGTCAGACCGAAGTGGTTAATAGAACACTCAGAAACCTTTTGAGATGCTTGACCAAGGAGTATGGTCAACAATGGGATCAGATTATTGGGCAGGCTGAATATGCATATAATGATACAGTTAATAGATCCACAGGGAAGAGTCCCTTTTAAATTGTCTATGGAATGCACCCTAGAGGTGTTTATGAGCTGAGAGAGTTGAAGGATGGAGTCAAGGGAAGTGGTTATGCAGATGATTTTGCTTATGCAATGCAGGAAATCCATGACACAGTCAGAAAAACCTTGGCAAAAAATACCATGAAGCATAAGGTTAAAGTGGATGAACATAGGAGAGAGGTTCAGTTTGATGTTGGAGACTTAGTCATGGTGCATTTGAACAAGGCTAGACTGCAGAAACGAGTTCCTCACAAGCTGCAAATGAAGAGGATAGGTCCCTGTCCTATCTTGGAGAAGTATGGCAATAATGCATTCAAGGTACAATTGCCAGATGACAGTGGACTGTCCCCTATTTTCAATGTTGCAGACTTAGTCCATTACAAAGGACCACCACCAAACATGCAAGAAGTCATTCAAGATGTAGGAGAACTCAAACTGCCCCCTGTTACAGTCAAACAAGTTGATCAAATCTTGGACACAAGGGTCTATAAGAAGACTAGGACCAAGGAGTACAAAGAACACCTGATCAAGAGGCATGGAAAACCTGATTCAGATGCAGTATGGATTAAGGAGGCAGAGTTTAAGAAGTTGGGAATTGATCCTAACTTGCTCAATCCAAGGGTGGATTGAATTTTCTGTTTTGGGGAGGATGGTGCAGGAGCACCTAGGCTGACCTCCATTTTGGCTTGCACAATTTTGGCTTGTACCTGATCTTGTCCAAATCAGGATTTCTTTGTGTTTGTTTTGGACCTTAGAAGGTCATGCTTTGGTGTGTTAAGTTAGTCTCTAGGACTACAGTTCATTAGATTGTCAAGGTTGTTAAATTTTGGCTTTACTAAACTTTGGGCAGCATATATTATATTTCAAAGCATTTAGTCTTTCAAAAGCCACATCATCATTGTTTGGAGATGCCATGGGCAGTTAAGGAGCTGTTGGTTCGAGCTTGAGGAGATTAAGGCCCTAGAATTAAGGTTAAAGGCAGAGTTGAAAGATTGCATGGCGAACTTGTTAGGTTGCATGCAATTCCATTAGTTTGGAATCCCTTGGAATCAGGGATATGGAGCGACCAATCTCCCTTGAAACGTGGAAAGAGCATCCCAAATGGAGTGATGGCTCGTAAAAGAGTTAGGGAGTATGCTTTGTAAAACATAGTTTTTCGGTGAATGAAAGATAGTTGGTAATTTTTCTGCATTTTGTGTGTTTTATAGAAAACACAGTGTGTTTTCAGATCTGTGATATTTTATGTGTTAATGCATTGGGTTGGATATTGAATTAGGGTTCCCTTAGCATTTAATAGTATCTTTTCCTTGTATATAGTCCATTGAGTAAGATTACATGTATTATAGTTGAGTTTTAGACAGCAAGGAATGAATGATGGTTGCATTTTCTGTGTCTGCCCGTGAGTTTTTGTAGACATCAAAAACAAATACTATGTAAATATTATTATTTCATTGTATTAGAGTTCTTAGAATAGTGTGGAGTCATTTTCATTCGGTGTTCAGGTTACTTAGGTTAGTATTATAGTTTTAACTTCATAAAGTAGAGTTTAAGAAACTTTTTATTTGCAGTTTTGAACAGTCTAATAAAGAAATGGCTTCCCTCTAAGCTCTGTCCATGGGTTTTTCCTGTGATTAGCAGATTATGGAAGGGAAGCCACGTATGTGTAGGTATTTAGAATTAGGGATTTTAAAGAGCCAAGTAATGATGTTGAAAACTAAACCCTAGGCGAGCAATACTAACCCGGTTAGGTGTTTGGTAGGAAAAGGACAAGAGAATAGGCAGGGGAACAATCAATTGTACGGAATCCGTACAGTATTAAGTGTGGTGAGATAGTACTTTCAATGTCCAAAAGGATTGAGACTCCCATCAATCCATCAAAGGAAAACTTGAAGGAGGAAACAGTGAAACCCTAGTTAATAGGGCAATTAGGCCTCCTCTCCAAGACTATAGGAAGGTACTGTACGGAATAGTTAGTGACCTGAAAACTTTTGGAAGATTTAAAAGTCTGAAAAGGGTGTCAGGAAATGTGATTTAATCACCAGGTTGTGTGTCAAATTTGTGAGAAAAAGGCTAAAAACTGACTGGTAAGGGCTACAAGGATTAGCCCCTTCAAAAAGCAAATTCATGGAATCGGGTAAGTTGAGGATTGGACACCAAGAAAAATGGCTCAGTTTGGTTGCAAGAAGCATGGAGGCAGCATCTTCAAATCCCCTGCAAGTAGTTCTAACAAATTGATCAAGTGGGCATCTAGACTCTTCTAGGTGTAGTGGAAAAGATTATAGTTTCAAGTAGTGTTTGTGAAGGAGACAACAATATTAAAGAGTGTTGAATCCTCTGAGGTTAAAGCACAAGGTGGAGACTCTTGAATAGAGTTATAGCAAGGTTCAGTTGGTGAACCAAATCAGGACAGAGCCTAGAAGATTGTTAGGTTCAGGGTGAAGGCAGGGCAATGTCTTCTTGATGATTAGGTGCAAGCAAACCTTGGAGGTTGACATACACCATTGCTTCAGTCAAGTTTGGATTTTAATTTTCTTTGTTTATTGCTTCGTTTAACCTACAAGCAAGGGCATGAAATCTATGCTTATGTTCCCTAGCACCTCTATTTCTTTTAGTTCAATTTTCTTGTTGTGTTTGTGTGGGAGTGGGTTGATCAACCATGAGTTTCTTTTCTTCCTTAAGAGGAGGAACGAAAGGAATCATGGAAGATTGTTCAACCACTTTCTCTTTAACCTTGTAAACTTGTTTTATTCTAGTAGGCGTGATGAGATTTTTTTCATTATCTCTTGGTCTTTTGTAGGAAGTAGGTGAAGGTTTTGTCTTAGGTTGGTCTTGGTTATTTAGAATTTCTTTAGGTTCAATCATGGTTTCGTCAAGGATGGTGAGCTTGGTGGTGGGTGGAGGGATGTTTTAGAGGGATGATTCTACTATTTTCTTTGCCTTGAACTTTTGATAGGATTTGAAAAAGAAGTATTCTCATAGTTTGATAGGTTCCATAGGCTCGGGCCAAAATAAATCTAATAAAAAATTTCCATAAGAAGACAAAGGGTTAAAGCCACTATGGTGCACAGTGAAAATTTCATTATCAAAGGGAAACTTTAAGCATTTAAATACAACCGAATGGATTGCATTCATGGAGAGAAGCCATGCATAGCCTAGCTTCACATGAAATTGGTCTGACTACGGGTTGATGGAGAATGATACATCTCATGTTTTTGGTCCTATTTGCAAAGGAAGAGTGATTGATCCCATCGTAGGGCAACTGAAACCATTATGCATCTTGATCCATGCTTTTGGTTTATCATATATGTCTTGATAGAGTTCATGCAGAATTAAGAATTCCTTGGTGATCACATTCTCTCCACAAACGAGATCTATTAATATCCCATTAGTGGGCTTGTCATAAATTCGGCCGGCTATGTAAAGAGGAACATCAAGTGCATGTTTAAGTATATCTCAAGTGAGGAGAAAGCAATCTCAAGAGGCTTTTAGTTTGACCCTTATGAGGTATGACATCTATCACTCCTACCATATCATCCATAGGATCAATATCTATAAGATTGTTTTGGATAGTATCATTGCTGTCATCATCCATATCAACATTCATCACATCATTATTTTTTGTTTCACTAGCTTTGACGAATGAAATGTTATGATTAGGCATAGGGTTGGTAAAGGTTTGAAAGTTTTGGTTAGGAGGGTTTCCATACTTATTTCCTTGATCACTAACACCTCCAATGGAAAGCTGACCGAAATCAATGAGGTCTTGTAGAAGTTGTTTAAGACGCTTGCAATGTTCCGTATTGTGTCCATTTTGTCTGTGATAATGATAGTAAGAATTTCGTCTATAGTTTGTAGGTAGTGGTTTATTAGGATCAGGATTTTTAATGGTAGGTAAGGTAATCATCTTCTATTGTAAGAGTTGTGACATTGTATTATGAAGGGTATCGGGCAAGGGGGTGAATTGTCTTTTCGAGTCCCCATAGCTAAAGGGTATCACTGATTTAACAACTACTACTTGGTTATTGACATTCTGAGTTGTTTGTTGAGGGGGATTGAATTGAAGGAAGCCTTTATTCTATTTTCTAAAATTGTTTTGGTTTGCAGACTCAGACTTCTCAGTACGACTAGAAGTGAATTTTGCATCTCGACTACTAACCGAATTTTGATAATCACGAAGGTCAATACACAAGTGCACGAAGGAGGGTAATTTCATCATGGTAAGCTTGTCTTGTATCTTACTTTGTAGATTTTATATAAACATCTTTTGAAGGTGAGGGTCAGGAAAATTTATGCCGATTTGGGAATAAAGTGATTGATAGTGTGAAATAAAGTCAGTAATATTTTCCTCTTCTTTTTGCTTACATCTCATCAAATCGGCCAAGGTCATTTTTGGAGTCATATGCTCTTGGAAATGGTTGATAAATGCCTCAAAAAGTTCATTGAATGAACAAATTGAGTTGTTTGGTAATGAAGAGAACCATTCCAAGGTAGTATCTTTCAAGGACCTAGGGAAAAGCTTAGCCAAGAGTTTATCATCAAGAATAAAGTCACTACATAAGGCCGTATAAGTGGAAACATGGTTAGAAGGATCCCATTTCCCACCATATTTCTCAAATATAGGAACCTCTACACCTTGTGGCATTGGTTTTTGCAATATCTCCAAGGACAAGGGACTGCTTTTGACATAATATGTAGGTGGGCCATTTTTATTTTGATTGATGGTGGAAACTTGCTTTTGAAGGGATGAAACGGTTTGCAAAAGTTGATTTATGAGAGGGTCATTGCTTGTATTATGGGATGGAGGTGAAAAAGGTGAAGGGGTGTATGTGTTTGGGGGACAAGTGAATGGAATGCTTATAGGTGGTAAGGTGGTAGGAGATATGACATTCCATGCCACAAAGGTACTAGGGATGCTAGTGGAAGTACCCAAGGGAGGAATCACATTACTAGTCGGTTGCATTGTTGTTGTGACTTAAGGGTTGACCTATAGGTAGGAATAGAGGCAATTATTGTGAGACGAGGAATTTGAATTCCTCCTTGGCTTGTGACATTGTTTGAGGTTAAAGGACAACTAGTGGTTGAGGTAACTGAACTATGTTATGCACAAGGTCAAGTTTGTCTTCACTTTACAACATATGATGAATGTTGTATATGGTAGGGATGGCAGTAGTCAAAATGTTGTCATTGCTCACTTGATGTTGTAGGTTTTCTAAGTCTTCATGAATTTTTATTTTGTTTTCTTGCAGAACACTAGCAACCATTGTTTCAATATGCATTACACTACTCGAAGGCAACGAGTTGTTATAGGTATGGTTCATACCTAGTGAACTAGTATCAATACTAGGAGTGAAAGAGCTATATAACCCAAGATCCACGCCGATTGTGCTATCATGGGATGACATGAGTCTCAAACTTCATCTCACTTAGTATTAGCAATAGGACACCAAGTAGAAATGCTCATGCAAGGGATACTAAATGCAAGATGAATGCAAATGTAATTTAAGCTAAATTATACAATGAAATTACTATAATAGAAATTCTGTAAACGGAAACAAAAAGTTATCAACAACAAATAGGAGGACTGAAACAGTGAATTCAATGCTGTAAAGAGCAGCTTAAAATTTGCACTGGGACTAAATCACCCAGAAGGGTGTATGAGTCCCAGTGAGGGTTTTTTTTCAAAAATTTCATTTTTTTTAAGTGATTCTTATGCTTTCTAGTTTGTATGATCTATAACCTAAGTGAAAATGTAATTTTTATATGATTTTCAAAGATTTGAGATGTAAAAATGCAACCTATATGCACTTTCACTAATGCAAAATTTAGAAACTCTAGAATGCCAATTAACTAATGCAAACATTAGTGCAAAGTTGATGCAAGCAAGATCTAGGATGATAATGCACTCCAAATCAGAATTATGATGCTCTAAAAGCAGGTTCACCAAAATGAAATAAAATAAAATTAGTTTTCTTTCTTATGGTTTAGGACATAGAGCAAACACACTTCCCAATCATTTCATTGAAGGAAAACCCTAGAGATCCCAATCTCAAGTATGCAAAGGAGAAAGAGATCTTGCAATAGGGCTATCCTAGGGTCTGATTGTAAACTAAAGAGGGGTTCACCACCAAGCCAGAGCTTGGAAATACTAATGAAATGCAAGATGTAAAGCTTAAACCTAATAGAGTGCAAACTTTCACTAAATGACCTAAAAAAGCATGTAAAATGGAATAGAAAGTTGAGAGATGAAAGGTGTGCACCTGGAAACCTAAAGAAGACTGGATGAAGCTCTAAAATGCTGAAAAAAATAATTTTAAATCCTTTTGGGACTCATATGCCAGACTGGGCAATTTAGTTCCAGATTAGGGTTTCTAGGTAGAAACTAAAATCTGGCAAAAGGGTGTTTGGAATTGCAAGAATCTGGAAAATGACCTATACTGGGACTCATACGCCAGAACTGGCATATTAGTTTAGTTAGGTTTTTCTAGAACTTCAATGTCTAAATCTACTCTTCAATATTTGCTCTGTCCTTTCCAATTGATTTTCAGATTCAAAACCTTGATTTGCAACCTATAAAAGTCTTCCAATGGTCTTCAATGCAAGGTGACAACTTTGGAAACTTTGAACACGTTGACAACTTTCTCCAAACTTTCTCTTCAATGTTTATTCAACCTAAACCTAAAAATCACACACTAAAGAGAGGGAAAAATGTTGTTTTGTTAGTAGAAAGGGATTTTCCCTGGTCAAACTCCATTTTGCTAATCAAACCTTGAAATGAAATGGAATAGGAATGGAGAATGATGAATGAACAAAATAAGATGTTATAACTCACCAAACCCTAGCAATAAAGTGCTGCAAACATGTATGAAATGGATCCAATGGATGTAGATCTTTACTCTTGCTTGAATGTGATAGATCTTGACTTGAATGCTAGCTTGAATCATGAAACCCTACACCACAATTGTTAGCTCAAAGACAAACATGATGCATGAATACTTTGACATGATGCTTGATGCTTGAATAATTCTCTAAAACACTTGATAATAAGCTCTTGAATGCTCTTGGATGTTTTTGTAAACACTTGAATGCTCTTGTGAACTCAAAATTGCTATAAGAATGCTCATTCAACTTGCTAGGTGTAAAATGAGTGAAAGAACCTTGTATTTATACTTGATTATGCAAAAATTCCTGAAATTACAACACAACAAGCCAACATCAGATCTAGGAGGGTAAAATACCATCAAGAATTTGAATTAATTTTGATTTTGGGCCACAGAGGACTCATATGCCCAAGGTGGTGTATGAGTCCCATTAGGCATAAATTGTGGGACCATTTTAAAAAATGCTTAGAAAGGTGTAAAATCGAGATAAGGACCCAAAACCCTAGGTGGGACTCATACGCCCAAGGTGGGGTATGAGTCCCAGATCACTAAATCTAGGCCTCACAATCTAAAAACACCTAAATTATGATTGGATGTTGATTTATGTCAGGATTATCCTTGAAAAGATGCATTAAATGAGGCTTGTGGATGCAAAATAAGGCCAATTAAAGCATAAAGAATCCCAATTATTTAATAAAACCCTAGAAAAATGTGAAAGTGTGTTACAACACTCGAAATAAGGTACCAATTAGGTTCATTTAGTTCACAAGGGCCCAAGACCTAATGTGAATATGTTAGGCATATTACAACACTAAATCAAGGCCATGTTAGTACTTTTTCCATCATTACATATAATAACCCTCATGCATGGTGGTGTTGTTTTATTTTTGGTCTTGTATAGTAAAGTATTCATGCTGGGTGTATGTTCTTGGCTCCCTGGTCATATGAGAAAACTTGGGTGGTCATAAATATGGTTTGATGTGCTTAAATTAGGTGCTTGGCTTTAGTACCTAGCATATAGATGGCATTGTTTCATCAGCGCCAAATGCATGTAGGCTATGGATTTGGTCACTGGATGATCAGAAAGTTTTAGGAATAGCCTAGATCCTCTATATGCTTGTACAAGATGGTGGTTATGGAGTCCTCATACAAATGGGCATGGAGTTCCTGGACCTCTTCTTCCTTTGGTTGGTTTTACTTGTATGTCTCAGTTTCATGTTGGTTGGATCTAATGGTTTTATATATTTTTTGTTCAAAATCCATGGTTATGCTTATCTATGTTATTCCATTATTTTGGTTTAACTATAATTTGATGTTTTCAAACTTGTGGGTCTTCCAAATGATAAGTGGATAAGGATTTGTATACATGTCTCATAGACACAATGGTTTTGCAAGTTTTACATGGTTAATGAAAACTTGTGGTTTTGTAAATCTACAATTAAACTATTTTTTAGATTATGATTCCCTTGGGGTATTTCTAGATGTAAGATAGATGTAGTTTTGTGTGTATGCTTTATGCATGGTGTGAGGAAGTTTTTAGCTTTTTAAGTGAGGAAATGTTGGTACATGATTAGCCATTGATTATTTGTGGGTTGTGAACTTGGTGTCTTTCATATTTTATAAGAATTTGGACATTTTTCTTCACTAAGTTGTGGAGCAGTTCATTATATGACTTGAATGCTTTTGGACAACTTGGTTTTCTTTGAAGGGTTTAGAGTTTTCTTATTGTCTAAAAGTTGTGGGTTTGTGTAGATCTATATTATTTCATTTTTTAGATGAAATATGTGATGATCTATTTTTCTAGATGTTTAAGTGGATTTAGATTTACACAAAGATCGTTTTGCATTTTTTATATGTTATAAAAAATCTATGGTTTGTAGCTCTGTGGAAAATAAGCACATACTACTGTGCCTTTAAAGTGGAAAAAATACATTTTATTTCCCATCACATTAATCCTTAGAGGAAATATAATGTAGTTTGTAGATGTAAGTAAATTTTGGCAACATAACAACATGTAAATTAACACTTTAAGAAGATGAAAGAAGAAGAATAGAAGAAAGATATAGAAATAAGAGAAGAAACACCAATATACATGGGAAAAACCATTTCAAGTAAAAAATCCACACTCCAAAGCATCAAACCAATGTATTAATCTACAATAAGAAACATGTTACAATACACTTGTAGGTTCAAAAACTTTACATGGAGATCACATCTTTCTCTTATGGAGGAAATATGATAGAATAACCTTGCAATGAATAATTATCCACTCTACACTCCTTAAGCAAACACTCATATTTATAGAGCTTTAATATGGATTCCTATAAATGCCACATGTCATCATCTTCTTCATTGCATGCATGCAAACCTGAAGATCAACATGCAAGACACTTATATTCACTTGCTTATGCAAAATTTCTTTAATATCAATGTGCAAGGCATTTTCATGCATGCAAATGGTCCCAATTGATATGAAACATTATTCCTTCATGGAAAGGGTCCCACCTATCATAGTCACTTCCATTTATAACTCCTACACTATCATAATTTGTCATATGACACATGATATATCATAATTCCATCATAATTAGTCATAATCACTTGTACAACTTATGACACATTCCATAAATTATGCTATGCAATGGGGTCCACAAAGTGGGACACATATTTCCACCAATTTAGGATGTATGTCATCCTAGTCATCTTCCATATAAGTTGCCACCTCATCGAAGTAGGTCTCACAAAGTAACATCATTGGATGAACAAAAAATCACAAACATAGGCATAAAATTAATTAATTAAATAAATCAATGTTAGGAACTTGCAAAGGTTGAGACACCTTAATTCCCAACAAAACTAAATATGATCCTATGGGTTGTGATCCTAGTCTAGTTACTAGTTTAGACACACTATTCTTATTGTTGATATGTCAAGGAACATTTGTCCCCAACCCTATCAATATTCTAATCCTAGTGGATGTAGCTAATGAGCACAAATTTAATACTTAGCTCTTTGACAGTGATACAATAGTTGCTTGGACTCTTCATGATTCCTAATTTTTGTAAATTTAAATGTTCTTTTTACTAGTCATTGTAACTATGAAACAATATGTTACAAGCTATAATATGATATTTTATTATTTATAATATCGGTTCTTTCTTTGGTAAATCTAGGTGTTGCTTGTAGTTAAGATATAGTGGTCTACCATTTATGCTAGTGGTTATGGGGTATGTTTGTAATCTAATATTTTGGATGATATGGATCATATTGTGTTACTTGTCATTTTTATTGAATTTTATATAAGAATAATAAGAGAATATGTCCCTATCTAGAAGAAATATCATCATAAGGTAAAATAATACTATGCATAAGTAGAGGAGAATTAACCTTATCACATAATGTCTCATACAAAATAATAGAGGGTATATGTATATCATGAGTAACCTCCACTGTAGATTTATTATGAACTGAATCATTTGGAGGGGACATGTTCAAAGGTAAAATACAATTAGAGTTAAGTGCACTATTACCATCCTTTATATAGAAAGTATGCAACATATGATGATTATGGAGGAGTGAAGTAAGAGTATCTAATAGAAAAGGGGAGTTGATGATCAAGTTCTTAAATAAATAAAATGAGCATATATAATGATATAATGCTTCCATAGATAATGAGATGCCCTAAGTATGATAAAATACCATGGGTGCATCAAGAATACATTTCATAAAGTGTATAAACAAGTCAAAATAATAAATAGAAGCATACATAGATGCTAAGGATAAAAGACTATAAGAATCCATGACATGAAAACAATGGTCTAACCAAGAGTGTAGGGTTCACAAGAGTAAGCAATAAAGGCTCAAGACCTTAACAAAAGCAAAGGAATAATATCAAAATGATGCATAATCACTTTTAAATCAAAATATTAGTCCTAAATCAAATCAAAAAAATGTGTAAGATGTAGATCCTAAAGTCAATCCAAAGGTGGGTAGGGTGTGAGAATGCAAACCAAACCCTAGGAGAAAGATAAGTCAATGAAACTCAAGAGCACAAAAGAAAGATTGAATTTGAAAATGAGATGAAACTAAAAAATACATACATTTGTGAACCCCAATGCTGGTCTAGAAACCCTAAAAAAAAGGTTTTATAGATTTTTTTGGGTTCACCAAAATGTAATGGAAAATAAACTTTCCTCAATGCTTAGTCTATTTTAATTTGATACAATGCATACACATAAGCATAAATAACCTATACAAATTAATTATTGCTAAGAATTATATTGCTATTTATACAAGTTTGGAAATTTGAAATTTGAAATTAAGATTGGGAAGTCACAAGTTCATGACTATAGACTTGTCTTGGAATGGAATGATAAAAAAATCTAGGTGACCAACTACTAAATGTAGGTAGGTGCATAGATAGTTGTAATAAGTAAGTGGATAATATGAATTTGTAAATGCATTCTATTTATATATCTCTCTCCCTTTATATCTCTATTTCCATATCTCTAACTAACACACACACACACTCCTTGTTTCTCCCTCCCTATCTCTATCTCTATCTCTCTCTTTCCTCTCTCTATATTACTTGTCTCTATCACCTCCTTTAAATCTCACTCTTTCCCCCTTCTACTTCTCCTCTTTCTATTTCTCTCTCTCCCTCTCCTTCCCTCTCTATCTATTTATACATATATCTATATCCCTCTCTATCTCTCTCCATATCTCTCACTCATATACTCACACAATCCATGTTTCTCCCTCCATATCTCTATCTATGCCTCTATCTCTTTATCTTATCCCCTCTCTATCTCTCTCCCTCTCTCTACACTTTTCTCTATATTAATTTCCCTCTATCTCTATCTCTGTATCTCTCCCTCCCCCTCTATATATCTCTACATCTCTCTCTTATACACTCCATCTCTCCTACTCAATATCTCTATTTCTCTCTCTTGATCCTTTTATCTCTATCTCTTTCTATCCCTATCTCTCTACCTCTATCTCTCTACCTCCCTTCATGTCCCTCTCCATCTCTCTATATCTCCCTCTATCTATATCACTCTCTTTCTCCCTCTCTATCTATTGATCTCTCTCTCTCATTTACTCCACCTCTACCTCCATCTCTCCTCCTCTATATCTCCCTCTATCTATATCACTCCCTCTCTCCCTCTCTATCTATTGATCTCTCTCTCTCATTCACTCTATCTCTCCCTCCATCTCTCCTACTCTATATCTATATCTCTATTTTTCTCCCTATCTACCTATCTCTTTCTATCTCTCTATCTTTATCCCTATCTCTCTCGATCTCTCTATATTGCCTTCTATCTATATCTCTCCCTCTCTATACATTGTACGATCTTTCCCTCTCCCCCTACTCTCTCTTCCAATATATCTCTATCATTCCCTCTCTATCTCACCCTATTTATCTCTTCATCTCTAAATTTGCCTCTCTACTTCTTTATCTTTGTCCATCTCTCTGTATCTCTCTCCCTCTCCCCCTCTCTAGATATCTCCTTATATCTCTATCTCTCCCTCTCCCTCCCTCTCTCTCTTCATCTTTATCTCTCCATCTCTCTATCTCCCTTTCTCTCTCTATTTTATCTCTCCCTCTACCTCTCTCTATACCTTTATCTCTTTGTCTCTATGTTCCTCTCTTTCTCTATCTTCATCTCTACAAAGTTATCTTCCTCTCTCCCCCTCTATCTCTAGACATGTCCTCTCTCCATCCATCCATCTCTCTCCCTCTCTCCCCCTCTACCTCTTCCTATACCTCTACAACTCTTTGCCTCTCTATCTTTATCTCTCCATATTTCTTCTTCCATCTCTCCCTCTATCTCTATCTTGTTATCTCTTCATCTCTTTCTACTCCTATATCCCCCTCTCTCTACTTCTCTCTATATATCACTTCCTATCTCTATCTTTATCTTTCTATATCTCCCTCCCTCCCTCTCTATATATTTATCTCTTTCATCTCTATCTATCCCTCTCTCCTCTTTATTTATACGTCCCTCTCTTCTCCATGTCCCTCTACCTCTCCATCTCCATTTTTATCTCTATCTCCTTACCCCCCTGCTCTAACTCTCTATCTCTCTCTAAATCTCCCTTCCCCCCTTCCCCTACCTCTCTCTCTCTCTCTCTCTATCTCCCTATTGCAAACATAGCATGAGCCTATTGGTAATGGAGCACAATTATATTCATAATTCATAGGTTTTGTTAAGGTCATATTTGGATCCTTATAAGTGATTGCAATAGTTTATTTTAAGTTGCCACTTCTTCATTGAGACCTTTGTTACATAGGCAACATCATTTTCTAAATTTCCTACCAATTGACCTTAGGTAATGCACAAATATAAAAAAAAAATTATACCAAAAATTTCCCTAATTTACCTTCAACACCTCTTCAGCGTACCCATTGCACACCAAGGTGCAATTGCTAGTAATTTTTTATTTTTTTTAAAGATATCATAAATATTGCTTCTTAGTTTAAGCTTCAATAAAGTGCTTTTCTTCTTGCAATTTAGTGTTAAAACATAAAAAAATGTTAAACATTCGATCTATTTTAAAAAATTGCTCAAGAATCTGCTGGACACGAGTGCCCCTCATTGTTTGAGGTGACGTTAGACTGATATGCTTTTGTTAGTGGAGGAGCTTCTTTGGCTGCTGATTTGAAATTTGCACGCTTTCCCAGCTCCTCCACTGCCTCAATTACAGTGCTAAGCCTCGCCACAATTTCTTTAAGAAGACATGCAACTGTGGCCAAAGCAAGACTATCCATGAAGTTTGTTACTGTTTCCTTACTGTCTTCTGTTCCACTTTTGTTTTGGGTTTCTTCACCATTCTTCACTTTCTTATGTAGCAAATATTGGAGAAGGTTGTTAGCTTCAGACTCTGTTTTCTCACCATGTGGCTGCAGTGGGTCATCAATAACCTGCCACCTTTTACTGTCGATGAAAAGCTCTGGATGGGATTTCAAGTAGTTCTGGAGCTCCTCCACTGCTCTGTTCAGTTGATCGATCATGAGATCAGCTTTGTGGTTCCTGGTCATGGTCTTTATGCTGTCTGCAAGTTCTACCAGCACTTTCGAGCATTCTGATGCTATTTTCATGCAGGGATCTCTGAGATGTGATCGCACAGATGATGGTGCCTGAAAGGTTTTTGGCAAAACTCTTGTTAGAAATAACGTAGATTGAAAAAGAGAAAGAAAGAAAAGAGTTTGATTCTATATACCATGGTTTCAGAAGTAAGGCAACTATTCAAAGATTCTACATAGTATGCACAGCCACGCAGAGCTGCTCCGATTTTCACGTACTGGACCCATGGATATCTGAACCCAAATGGTCCGTGTGCGGGTTCCCATCTAGCAGAGTTCGCCTACGACCAAAAATATAAAATACAACATACCATGAGATGAAGTTTAACTGTGTTTCCAATATTCATTACAAAACTGTTCCGCCCATTTTCATTATTTTTTTCACAAAGCTTGTAAGAGGAGAGATAGAACCAGGCCATGGGCAATCAATGAGCAAGTACACTTAGCAGGGTTGTTTTCATTGTAACATCATTTCATTAACAATGTTACTTACAATCAATATAATGATGGAGGACAGTTTAGGAGGACAAAGGTTATAATGGTGTGTATTAGCACTTCATATCAGATCTCATCTGTTATTGATTCCATCATTAAAAAATTATATTTCAAATTTTCACAATTTATAATGTTGATCTAAATGATGTTTCTGGATTAGGTAGATCATGTAGAGTTTTTTGCATCAATTTTTCGGATCACACTCTGTGATCCATCATCAGAATACAAGAGAGTTGGAGAAGAAAAAAAGTTGTTTCTTCTTTAGATTGTGTTCAAATTTTTTCATCAATATTTCAGATCATACTCTTATCAGATTAAAAAAAAACTGAAAGAGAAACAATACTTAGAACAATCTCTTAGTTTAAAATTAATTGCTGATTATATATGAGTTAGTATATGTATCTTAAATAATTTTAAGAAATACAGATATAAACGTGATTTTTTTTTTGTTTTTTTTGGGCGGGGAGGGGGGAATCACACAGAAACAAAGGTATGATGGCAGGAATGATATGTAAACATACAAGGGATTCTTCTGAATTTTTAGAACTCAGAACACATTTGTAGCCCCTGGTGACGTTGTCCTTGTCGCCGTCCCCTTCTTCTCGGAAGTATTCAGCCACACATCCTGTAACAAAACAAATATAAATTGTAGTCAGCATAAAACAATCACGAGTTATTCCAATTTGTGAGGTGGGTATTTATTTTTTTCACCTTCACAGGATTGAGCGAGTCCTTCCATATTGTGAATGATCAACTTATGAAGATCTTCTCCGGCCCAGATCGGGCAAATGACTAAACTGATGAGTATACATAAAACGCATCCCACGATAATGGTGGCGAGACGCTGAGAAGCCTCAACAAATAAATTGTCTACGCGATATCCAGAAACTGTCATGAAGCTGAAGGTGAGAATGAAGATTAGGAGTCCATAATCATATCTGGCCTTTATCATCGGATAAAAACGTGCAAAAGTGACCGCTCCGCCTACATTCACACAACAATAATATAAACCATTTGTTATCTTTCATGGCTAACGTTTAATCTCCACAGTATCAATTAATCATCAGAGAGTATTCTATAATAACAAATTATTCTTAAAAAAAAATTGAGCAGTGGTTGTTAGGCAAAATACGTTCAGCAGTCGTATGAGGACTTACTCTAAAGAGTGAAGTGTAATAGTTTGAATATGTTAACCAAAATTCTAATTTTACATCTTAAATTTGATAATCAATTACATCTCAAAATATTAATAGTTAATAATAAACACAATATTTTCAAAATAAACAGCAAATAAAATTTGTGTCTCCAAACATATAGTAAATAAATAGTTTCAAAATAAAATAAAATAACTTTTAAATAAATCAAATAACTTCAAATTGATATGATGTATTTAAGATATCTATGCTAGTTACCTTGTATAAATACAGCAAGAGAAAGTATTATTGGCTCCGCTTTGTGGCCAGCACAATCAGCAACGTAATTTATCCCCACTGCCAAGATCCCTCCTAACAATGTTGCACAGATTCTATTCAACCCCTTGCTAAGAGTCCCACCTAGATAAACACATATACAATCTAGGTGGTCAGAAAATCTTTCAAAATACTTGAAATGTATTCTGATTAAATGTCAAATTGGATCAATTAATGATATCGAATTTCCACAATCCATGATAATTATACAATTGATTTCTAGATTCAATTGTGTAAAATTTTTTGACATCAACATTTCAGATCACACTCCTGATCCATCGTTAAAATAAAAGCAGAGAGCATAAGAAAAAATGGATCAACAAAAAGTTGGTTTTGATAAGAAAACTTTGACATATTTAATCCTTTACCTGCAGTAAATTGAAAAACCACTACCACTGTCATGACAGCCCACAAGGCAGTCCCCCCCACGCTAGCAAAGAGCTGGTTCATGAAATAGAAGAGAGAAACCAGAGCAAGCCCCATTCCAACTTTCATGGCATGAATAATTCTCCTTGGATCGTCTGCCCCCAGCTTGTATATATTGTCAAAGATCGAAACCAACCCAGATTTCCAGCCATTGATTATCTCACAGATTTTATCCAGCACTCGAAGATGAAGCCCCTTCTGAGCAGGTTTCAGACTAACCGAGCCCTCGGGAAGGTTTATCTTCCATTCTAAACTTGAAGCCTGCGCTTTCGACTCAGCCATCATAGTAAGCCAGCCTTGGGATCCTTTGTGCAGTCGGCATTCCGGTCATGTTCACACACCCCTGGTTTTATAACCAGGGGTAAGTGCACATATTAATTAAAATTTTCTGCACGCATGGCACCTGTACAAAACCTTGAAGGAAAATGGCAGCTTCCTCTTTAATGGTTCAGTGGGCTGACTAGATTTCTGAAATTCTGACTAAGAACCAAACAAGTCGCTTCTTTTTCACTTGCTCGTCCAGTGGCTCTTCTTTATTGTGCATATTCGTACAAGCATCGCAAATAATAAATAATATTATGGATAAGAATAATAGATATAATTGAGGTATGAAAATGGCTGCGGAGGCCCACTGTAATGGCTATAAAAAAGTAGTGCGAATGGTTGTCCTATCTTTTTCTTTACTGGTTTGGCTGTTGTGTTTCACACAATAGATTTTATTGTGGTGAGCTGTAATCAAACCACATTTCACACCTGATTGAACCTAAATTCAAGAAGAAAAACAAATCACAAATTGATTCCTTCATCATTAACAGTTATTCCTTTGGTTTTATTGGTGGCAAGTGGATGGAATGACCTCCATGGCAAGAATCCATGGAATGACTTCAATATGTAGAGGATGATTATGAGTTGGGTTGATGGGAGGCGTATCATTTTGGATAAATCCCAATAGGTAGGTGGATGATAAGTGTCCTACGAGAGATTGGAATTGAGTAGGATCTATGTTGTTAGGGACATGAGCATCATGCAAAGCCTTAGCGAGGATATCTTGGTGTATAGTGAAAGAATTTAACAAGTCTAAAATAGAAATTTACGTAGGGGTCTTATCAAGATGATCCAAGATGTTATATTGCTAGCTTACAAGAGCTTGTTGGGATGAGTTAGATGGACCATAAATGGATATGCAACCGTGGAGGGTGGTAACTACACATTGGGGTTCTTTAGCCTTCACTCGAATCATGTACACGTGGATCAAATTGCATGAGGCAACCAACCACATTGTCATAATTGAAAGGGACTTTGGTATAATCAAAATGATTTGGTATGAATGTTTTGGTTATTATTTTGGGAATTTATGGATTGGATCTAGCATTAGAGGTACTAGCCCCTTGGCATTTTGATATATTTGTAGGGTGGGTGCAAAAAGATGGGGGTTAAAAAGTGGTCAACCATCTTAATTTTTTAAAAAAAGTCATAACATGAGCGCGTTATAACGTGAACACGTTATAGCTCATTATAACAAAAAAATAACGTTTCCTCATTCTATTTTCTGTATTTTGTTGCAAACACATGACCTTCAAACCCTCAAGAGTGAGATTGCGTTATTAGAGACCAATTCCTTCATCGAATCGTTGCCAAATCTTCACCAAAATGCCGCCATGATGTCGGGGAGGTCAAAAGAGTAAGATTTGTTTTTGTTTTTTGTATGAATTTATTTCTAAATGGGTAGATTTAATAGGTTTTTTGATGTAAATTTACTTAATTTATAGGAAATGATAATAAACCTCTCAATCCTCAAAATCCTCCTTCACCTCAACTCAAAATACTTGCTGAAGAACAACCCCAACAACAAAGTCCTCTAGTAATTCCTCAATATGCCCCTGGAACATAAGAAAAACAATGGGGCAGATTGGAAATAACAAAATAAATATTGAGGACATAATTGCAAGGGTGAAAGATCCTGCAAGTTCAACCTCGCATAGAGCCACACTTGCTCAATCTCTTGAATCCATGTTCAAATGAAGATTCAATTAGCAAGCAACTAACTACTTGGTTAGATAAGAGGAGAGAGTTTAGACAATTCTATGTAGATAAGTTATGTTATAAACAAGTCAAAATTGAAAAAATTACCAAATTTGACATGTGTTCCCTTTTCACAAACCCACGAATAAATCAACTTCTACACTCTTCAAGCAAGAGGTTCCCTATCCATTGGTGCAACCACCAAGGGATAAAGAACCATTTTCGATATAGGTGGTGGATTATTTTTGACCATCCTCCATGTAACAATAATGAGGCCCCACAATATTTTTTGAGGAAACTCTATTGCTAGTTTGTCCTCAATAAAGTACCAAACTATTTTGATATATGAGACTTCTAGGTTAGAGGTGGGGGCTCTGCATAGGATAGACCAAGGGCATGTCTTGACCTACATTGACCAACGAGACAAGCACTTGCTAGACCAACCTATGAGCACATGGATATCCCTTCTGTTGTGAAGGAGAGTGTTGACGTCAAGACACTATAGTCCATTAGTTCCTTAAACCAGAGCATCATAGAGCACGCCAGTCTTGCAACACAATTTGATTTGGGGGAGTCTTTGGGGAGTAGGGTTCCACCCCATATTTGTAAGGCTTGTGGGTCACCCTGTGGTTATGACCCCACACATATTTAGGATGCAGTTGCACAGGATACATCTACAACTGAGCAATTGGTGATGGCAAATGCCCTCCTTAATGAGGCTTTCGACCTTGATAGTTAGGTAAATGTTAGCAAATCCATTGAATTTAATTTATTAAATTTCATTTTTGAAATGAAAGATTAACTAGTTTAGTTTAATGATTATAATGAAATTTTAGGGTTATAGTGTTCATTCAATTTTCAACGGTCCTCCACCTCCCTATTACTTTACAACATGTACTGCAAAGTTACATGTGAATAGCATTGTTATATGAATGGTATTCTAATATTTGATTTTGGACGTTGAATAGGTTAATCTTGGAGATTTCACAGTAACACCTCCCAATGGAGGTGGACTTCGAAGCTTCACTCAAGTAATAAAATAAAGAGTTTAACTAATGAACTGTACTTAATAGATTTTTGTAGTTTATATTCATATAGTTGATTACATTACATTGCACATTTTTAAAACTCAAAGCACTACTTCACACTGCATAACTAGTAACTAGATGTTAATAGATGACAAAATTTCAATTACAATATAGTTTTTTAGAAAGTCAATATAAGCAGTTATGTAATTACTTCACATTGCATAACTAATAACTAGGAGTATCTGCCAATTGCATTTGCTTGTCATGGAATTCCATGAGACCATATTTTATTGAGGCATTTTTTGAAATAATTCACTACCTTATCTATGCTATGGATGCTTGGAAAAAATATATCAAAGCATAATAGTAAGCTATAGCATAGATTGTTGGAAATAGGATGCCATTTAATTGCAATCCTAAACATTATTTATTTCATGTGTCTCCTAAGTCCTTGGAAAGTGTTCTCAAACACTAGGATTAGAGAGAGATTAATTTTGGATGAAATAATCATGTTAATTGACATTTGTAATTAATTCTAAATAATAGGAACATGTGAGGGCATCCAAGATGAGTTCCTAAATAATAGGAGCACATGGGGCACCCACATGGATGGTGGAACGCACCTTGAGTTAAGTTAACTGTTTGGAGTAAAAGATAACACTTCTGAATGCATGTAAAGATCCTAGGAATTAGGATTTGATGTTTACATGCATGAAGTTTAGTTTGGTTCAATTTAGATCAGTTCCGAATCAATTTATTCAGTTCAGTTCAGTTCAATTTAGTTCAGTTTAGTTCAGTTCAGTTATGGTTCAATTATCTTCAGTTAGTTTTATTTGAATGCTAGTTGACTTCAGTTAACTTGGAATGCATGACTAATGACTTAAGTTGCATGACAGATAATAGGCAACTTCCTTTAGTTAACATGGGATGACCATTCTTGCATGAATGGTGGAGAGAGATGTTTCAGTTAACAAAAAATGACTTGGACCCACTTTGGGCACCCAAGTTGGCTTCTTGGAATTAACTCCTTTGCATGTTAAGATATTTCATAAATATGAGTTAAGTGGGCCCACTCTTGGGTGCCTACTTTGAGGATAAAGCCTTGAAGATATTTACAAAATAAAGGTTGAGTTACTATTTCAATTTGGGATTCCCAAATGGATGAAGATGATGATTTGGCATTGTTCTTCACGGTTAAACTCTACTTGGAAAAGATAGGCGTACCTTTTAGGAGATAGGGATTTAGCTTTGTAATTGTAACTATTTTGGAGTTTACAAAGTTGTTTATTGCCTATATATATCTCTTGAAGCAAGTTGAAGAGAGTTTGTATCAGTTTTATCGCAGGTTGTGAAGAAGGTTTGGTGAAGGAAAAAGAAGCATCTCAAGGAAGAATTGGAATTATTGTAATCTACTTCAGAGATTAAATAATACATTGATTCTTGGTGGAGTTTTTTCCTAAAACAACTTCTCTACGATATATGTTGTGTATCTTCTAATATCTTGTCTAATTCTTCTACAACCTTCTATCTTCATTCTATAAATGATAAAAAAAATTAATCAGATAATCACCCACAAAGAATCTGTAACAAAGAATACATATTTAGATCAGCAATCATAAATTTTTACAAAGTATTAAGCTACATAAACACCTCAATATTCAACATAAACAACCTGGCAGTCAACTGTTTGAAAAAATTCCTCAAAGAAATGAAGTCTCATATCATCCAAGAAAATATATGTGTCAATAACTTGCTCAAAAACATTCCCATATGTTACCATGCCATGGAATCAACATTCCCATAAGGTTTAGATACAAACCATTATCTACCAAGTCTAATAAATCCACCACCCAAATCAAAATATCCACTGACCTATCCTACAAAAACCTATATCCACAATCTATATCATTGCATTGTTCATCTTAATCCATATTCATAATCATGCTTCACTCTTACTTTGATGAGTTCTCCAGTAAAAAAGAAATCCTTCTCTAATGACGATAATTACACTATCCTTTTTGATCAACAAGATAATGAACCCTATGAAGAAAATATTTATACAAATAGAGCTATACATATCATACCCAAGGTCAAATATCAAGAAACCAAATGTATAATGAGACTATTAAGGACAAAGAAGACCATGCAATCATACTATTTCTTTGAGGCATTTTTTCAAACAACTCACTGCCTTGTCTATGCTACCACATTTTCCATACATGTCTGTACCAAAGCATTTTATCAAACAACTCACTACCTTGCTGCTACATGGCTAAAAGCCTTTCAGGGGCTTTCAAATGAACTATGGATTCTTGGGAAAAATCTATCAAAGCATAATAGTAAGCAATAGCATAGACAAGGCAATGAGTTGTTTGAAAAAATTCCTCAAATAAATGTGGTCTCATGAGACCACATTTATTTGAGGAATTTCTTTAAAAAAATCATTGCCATTTCTATGCTACCGCATTTTCCATACATGTCTACCAAAGCATTTTATCAAATAGTTCACTTCCTTGCTGCTATGGCTAAAAGCCTAAAACAAGTGCTTTCGAAGAAACTATGGATGCTTGGAAAAAATCTATCAAAGCATAATAGTAAGCAATAACATAGACAAGGTAGTGAGTTGTTTGAAAAAATGCCTCAAAGAAATGTGGTCCCATGGTGATGGACATCACCATGGGGCCACATTTCTTTGAGGCATTTTTTCAAACAACTCACTGCCTTATCTATGCTACCACATTTTTCATACATGTATACCAAAGCATTTTATCAAACAGTTCACTTCCTTGCTACTACATGGCTAAAAGCATAAAATAGGTGATTTCGAAAAAACTATTTAGATGCTTGGAAAAAATCTATCAAAACATAATAGTAAGCAATAGCATAGAAACGACAATGAGTTGTTTGAAAAAATGCCTCAAAGAAATGTGATCTCATGGTGATGTCCATCACCATGAGACCACATTTCTTTTGAGGAATTTTTTCAAGCAACTGATTGCCTTGTCTATGCTACCACATTTTCCATACATGTCTACCAAAGAATTTTATCAAACAGTTCACTTCCTTGCTGCTATGGCTAAAATCCTAAAACAAGTGCTTTCAAACAAACTATGGATGCTTGGAAAAAATCTATCAAAGAATAGTAGTAAGCAATAACATAGACAAGGCAATGAGTTGTTTGAAAAATTCTCAAAAAAATGTGGTCTCATGGTGATGTTCAACACCATGAGACCACATTTCTTTGAGGCATTTTTTGACATCACCATGAGACCACATTTCTTTGAGACATTTTTTCAAACAACACATAGCCTTTTCTATGCTACCACATTTTCCATACATGTCTACCAAAGCATTTTATCAAATAGTTGACTTTCTTGTTGGTATGGCTAAAAGCCTAAAATAGGTGCTTTTGAACAATCTATGGATGCCTGGAAAAAATATATCAAATCATAATAGTAAGCAATAACATAGACAAGGCAGTGAGCTATTTGCAAAAATGCCTCAAAGATATGTGGTCTCATGGTGATGGACATTACCATGAGACCACATTTCTTTGAGGAATTTTTGTAAACAACTCATTGCCTTGTCTATGCTACCACATTTTCCATACATGTCTACCAAAGCATTTTATCAAAAAGTTCACTTCCTTATTGCTATGGTTAAAAGGATAAAATAGGTGCTTTCAAACAAACTATGGATGCTTGGAAAAAATCTATCAAAGCATAATAGTAAGCAATAGCATCCACAAGGCAATGAGTTATTTGAAAAAATTCCTCAAAGAAATGTGGTCTCATGGTGATGGACATCGCCATGAGACCACATTTCTTTGAGGCATTTTTCAAACAACTCACTGGCTTGTCTATACTACTACATTTTCCATACACGTCTACCAAAGAATTTTATCAAACAGTTCACTTCCTTGTTTCTATGACTAAAAGCCTACAATAGGTGCTTTCGAATAAGCTATGGATGCTTGGAAAAAATCTATCAAAGCATAATTTAGTAATCCCACATTTCTTTTAGGCATTTTTTCAAACAACTCACTACCTTGTCTATGCTGCCACATTTGCCATACATGTCTACCAAAGCATTTTATCAAAGTACACTCAATTTTTTTTCAAAAAATTCACTGCCTTGTCTATGCTACCACATTTTTCATATATGTCTACCAAACTACTCAAAATTTTGCTGACTATCTTATACATTATAAGCCATGATTTGCATCACTATTTGAGTTTTCATAATTGAATAATGTTGTTTTATTTTTAGATGATGCAAGCAGAGACACCTCCTAATATTCACATGACAATGGAGCATGGTGTGTCTTTCGCAATTGATAGCTCCATTTCTTTGATGGTGGTGTGAGGCAGATTAGTAAATTTCAAATTACATTCATTGTTATAATTTTTTATTATTGAAAAATCAAATGATTATTGATTTGTAGTGTAATTTCTCTTTGGATGGTTTCTATAGGATATTAGAACACCACAGCCTAATCCTACTACTGTGGAAAATGAGGATACAAATCATTTGGCAGCAGTAAGTGATTATTTTGTTAAATATTTCATTTTTTATAATGTAATTTCTATATATTAATGCCTATAATTTTTATTGTAATAGCTAAGGCTTCATGATGAATTAAATAGGAGGAGCAACCCTTAGGTTCAAATTTGACCACTCTCATATGCATCTCCATCCCCTCGAAGATCAAAGGTCGCCCGTGATCTATTTTCTTCACCTAGAGGGGAATGAATTTTTATTGGGTTCCTTTGTTGTATGCCTATATGGCATTTATGGACATATATTTTGTATTGCATATAGTTTCCATTGTATTCCTATATGGCATTCTTGTAAGCCTATATGGCTATTTTGTATATATGTTATACTTACATTGAAATATATTGATGTATGCCTATATAGTTATTTGGTTAATACAAATATTTTTTATTGATGGTGTCCATATTTGCATTATAAATCCACGCTTCAATGGATATTTGTACATGGTTTACTTCAAATATTTAAAGTCCAATTGTATTAGATCCACTCTTCCTTTATATAATTGTAAATATATAAAGTTTGAACATTATTCTCCTGTAAAATTATTGAACATTATCAATCATATGAATATAATAATGCATGATGCAATCTAACACCTAGGTCTCTCTACCACTTCACATCTAAGCCCGTACTCTCTAGGATCATTGTAGCATGGTAAGGAAATTCATGTAATTATACAATTCACTTTGAAGTATGCAGCTAAAAATGAGCAAGACATTATTACATGCGACCTCATACCTCTATAAGTTTATCATATAATTCTTGGATGACATCTACCATTCCATGTGTATGCTTCATGCTACCATTCCATGTTTATTCATGCTACCATTCACATGTATGCTTCATGATTCTTGTGTATACTTCATGTGTTCACGTGTATGATTCATGCTTCCTATGTATACTTCATGTTTTCACGAGTATGCTTCATGCTTTCTATGTAGACTCCAGGTATTATGTGTATTCACATGTATGCTTCATGCTTCCTATGTATAATTCACATATTACATGTATTCATGTTTATACCTGATACTTCGTGTATTACACATATCTATTTGTTTGTGTGCTGTAGAAAAAAGTACCCTTTGCTTGACATGGGATTAATTCATGATAAATTGGACTTAATGAGGCCTTGATTCAGGTGTTGTGAAGCATTTTATGCATCCACACTAAGTCTTGGACCCTTAACATGCTTTTATCAATGTCTTGTAAAGGTGTTGTAAAGAACTTTCACACTTTTCTAGACTTAATGAACTCATTGAACTTCTTAATTCAACATTATAAAATGTATTTAAATACATTATCACATCAATTTAGAAGGCTTGTTAATTAAAATTAATGTTAAACTAATGTTGTAATGTGTCTTGCACATTCACATTGGTTCTTGTGCCTTCCTAGGCTATGTGGACTACATTTTAGTGTTGTAAAGTGTATTTAATCACACTTTCACAATGAATTCTATGTCCCAAGCCCTAGTTTATATTCACATCATCACTAATAGGCCCCTATTAACCCATATTGTGTGTCTTGAGGCCTAAATTGATCAAATAACTGACAAAGTTGTAATATAAACCTTATTTCCTTATCTCCTAACACCTTAGCTGTCAAAAATGGCCCCTATGGGACCCATTCACCATACATGGTGAATTAGTCCCATCTAGGTGGGACCCATTTGCCATGCATGGTGAATCAGTCCCATCCAGGTGGTACCCATTCACCATGGGTGGTGAATGAGTCCCATTTGGCCCATTTTTGACCTTTGAGTGGGAAAAAAGTAAAATTTAAGTTTAATTTTACTTCATGTTGGCCTTAGGGATCTAATTTTTGGGCTAATAGGGTGACTTTCATATAAAATCAGCTCTCTAAACTCATTTTCACATCCATTTTTCATTATTCATCCACCAATATTCCATCTCAAGTCAAGAAACTTAGGGTTTCATCATTTCAAGTCACCAAAATATCAATCTTAAAAAATTCAAGGGTAGATTCTTCATGTTTTTCTCTAGACATTCAAGATAAAACATCATGGCAAGGTAATCAATTCCATTGTTGCATGTTTTATTCCATTCTCTCATCATTTTGGTTTAATTACCTAAAAGGGGTTTGACCAAGGCAAACCCCCATGCCCTAACATTCAACATTTCTCCTTCTTGCCTTGTGTGTTTGTAGATTTAGGACTCTTGGAAGCTTGGAAATCATTGAAGATCAAGTTTTAAGGTTTCTAAAGTCTTCTCTCCATTCAACAAGTCAAAACATCCACAAAAACTCATTTTCAGACCCATAAATCAAAGTTTTGGAAGCAGACACCTAGAGAAGTCTAAAGTATAGATCAAAAGCTCCAGATTCCACTTTTGAATATTCAAAAATTCAAAAGTGGAATCATTCTCCATGGATGGTGAATGAGTCCCACTTCTAGGTTAGTTTTGAGTTTTCTGCATTTTCAGACACCCTTTTGTCAGAAATAGGTTCCAACTCAATTTTGTGGAACTAGGATTAATTTGCCTAGAATGACGAATGAGTCCCACTAGGCTTGAAAACCAGCATTAGAAAATTTTCAAATATCATTTCTAGTCTCCTTCAACATCTCAGGTGCACACTTTCAGTTTGGTTCATTTCTATTAAGTTTTGCATTCATTTCTAGTTCATTGTTGCATTACACAATGTGTTTTCAAACATCACTTGTTTCTTAGGTTTTGCATTCATATTCGATCAATTTCATAGCTTAGTTTCACTTAGATCATTTCATTTGGTCTAAATAACATCATACATTGCATAATTTGAGTGAACCTAGTCAGATTTTGTGTGGGGTTTATCTCTCTCCTTTTAGGTGAAATATCCTAAGAGCGCAAGAGTAGCCTATATAGATCCCACACCCAAAAATCTATAGTTCATTTTGGTGAAATTTCTTTTTGAACATATTATTTTTTGATTTGGAGTCCATTTTCATCCTAATCCTAGCTTGCATTGAAATTGCATTAGAGTTGCATTGGTTAATTTGCATCTAGGGTTTCAAATTTTTGTATTAGAAAAAAGTGCATTTAACTTGCATTTTTGCATACAATTTCCTTAAAAATATATGAAATTTTGCATCTCCATCTTAGGTTTTCATCTTACAACATTAAACACATAAAAAAAACTCAATTTTTTTGAAAATTTTGCAAAAAACCAGTACTAGGACTCATTCGCCATACTGGGAAAATTAGTCCTTGTCCATATTTTTGACTAATTGCCACAGCATCAAAAACCTCATTTCTGTGCTTCCTAAGCCTCCTATTATCATATAGTATAAGTCTGGAAAGTTTTTGGAACATTTTTTTTATGCATTTAGCTCGAAAACATCATTTTAGATTACTCATTCTTCAAATCACTTCATTTGCACACATCCTTACATCTGAAAAATGCTTCCATTTCTACAATTTTGTATAACATTGATAAAAGTACTTTTCACTTTTTCATATACAATATTTCTATTCATAAATCTTTGCATTATTTGGTAAAAGTACTTTTCATTCTTGCATATACATCGTTTACATTCTTAAGGTGTTGCATACATTGGCTAAGAGTGTTTTGTATCTTTGCATATACATTGTTCATATTGTTGAAACATTGCATGAAATGGTTACATGTGCTTTTCATTCTTATTCAAATAGTCCTAGTACCTTGCATATGTAGACATGCTAAGAAACACTTCCTATCCCCTCCCTATGAGAGTGTTTTAGTGAAAGAGACTACAACTTGGGCCATTCCTAACGATCATACTTGTTCTTCTCATAATATCTCTCCTCTTGGTGATGAAGATATTTTAGTAGAAGAATAAATTAATGAGAGTTTTGACAATCCTAGTGGTTTCTCTCCTTTTACCTCTCTTAGTGGACAACACATTCACAACCGACATAACCCAACCTTAGATGATCATGACATCAACATTTTTTCTTCTTCTAGTATCTATCTCTCCTAGTTGTGAAGTAGATACTTTGATGTTAGACAACACAATCATTGAAGGTCATGAATATCTTAGTTGTCCCCCTTCACCTAGGGAAACCCCTCTTGAAAAACACTCTTCAACCATTGATCATTCCCCTACTTGCGATGAAGTCCTTTTAGAAGAAACAACTTGCGAATGTCAAAAAAATTTGGCTTGTTGTTCTCCTAAAAACTCTCCTTCTAGGGAGAATCTCACGCTGCAAACATATATGAACATTGACACATCTCCTTCAACCAATAAACCTTCCCTAGGTGAGGATACTCAAGTGGCATTAGAATCCATTTCACCAACATATCATGCCAATCAAGACAAAATTTTTGAGGTTATGATGACACAAGTGGGATCTCCTTTAATTAGTGAGCTTCCTAAGTGACCTTCCATTAGTGAATCACACAATTTTTTTTGAGTTGTCTTGAAATCCATCATGCAATCTACTCATAACAATGTTTTGCAGTTTCTCAATTGTAACTTAGTGGCTCAAACATCTAGAGGACCACATGATACTCCTACACCATTACCTTTTCCTCAAAATGTGCCTAGTGTTGAAGATCTCAAAAAGATTCTTGCTAATATATCTGTATGGGAACTCATTCAACTCTCACTGAGAGTGAAACTTCTCTTTCATGAAATTTTGCAAATACAAAAGGAAGATATACAATCTTACATAAAACTAAATCATGTAACATCCTCCTCTCATCCCATGCAAGCCACCCAGTCAGAAATCACATTCCCTAAACATGAGTTACCCTCACTTGAAATTAAAAAAAAAATGGATCCCTTAATGATAAAGGTGATCATTAATGAAACTCTAGTTAGGCACACTCTCATCGACAATGGAGTGGAAATTAATGTTTGTAGCATGTACTTCCTACACAACCTTGGCATGCACAAAAACCTCATTCAACTTAATGATGTTCATATTTGTGGCTTTGACAATGTTCATAGGCAACCACTTGGGATGATCACATTACCTATTGAGGTCGGACCTGT
The DNA here is from genome assembly GCA_007258455.2 of Sequoia sempervirens. NCBI lineage: Eukaryota > Viridiplantae > Streptophyta > Pinopsida > Cupressales > Cupressaceae > Sequoia > Sequoia sempervirens. The sequence goes on from VDFB02256132.1 coordinate 139,398,456, forward strand.
AGTGATGCCTATGTCTATTCATATCATGAAAGGAACCCTTCGATACAATCTTCTCCTAGGGAGATCATGGATTCATGCTATGCGAGGCATCCCATCTACCCTTCATCATGTCATGAAGTTTGAATACAACAAAAAGATATACATGATTGATGCCGATGAGCGAAGCAATATGTTAACTGATCACAACACTCCCAACTCCCCTAATCCTTTCATTCATAGATCACGACTTGAACCTATACAATTTGATTCTAATTTTTCACCTACAACAACACTCTTTCATGACAATTGGTGGTCATTAGATTCTACACCTCCTTTTCATAACATTTCCAAAATCTCACCCTCATGGTCCAAAGAGTCATATACAAATGATTCATTTTTAGACACAAGTTCTAGTAGTGATTGGAGTTTCACACCTACCTTTAAGGGAGGGTGTGCAATATCCCAATATCAACCCAAACAACCTTATGTTCCATTCACTCAACTTAACTCTACCAAATCACCCCATGATGGTGATGGGGGCAATATAAGTTCCATCCCTCATGAAGCAATGACACATAACATTAAAAAGGATTTGTGTTCTTGTAAAGAAACCAATCCTTCTAAAAAACACACACCCCCTTCCTCTCACTTGGAAGATTGTTATGGTATTAGTTCCAATATTCCTCCTACACATGGATGCAATGAACACATGAGCCAAACCAACATATTATACTCTTTCAAGAAAGATCTAGGGGTATCTCCCTTATTCCCACTTTTATCACACACTTTGCACACCAATAACATTCAACCTATCAAGGATTCTGGTGCTCTTATTTGTGTTGGAACACCTAATTCCTCTACTTCATAGTCACTTTCATCCATTCTAGGCTCACCTTTGTCCTGCACTAAGTGGGAGCAAGGGGTTTGATATCCTTGTCCTTGTATGTCACTTGTCGTTGCCTCTTTTGACTATTTGTTAACCTTTCATGAACGTATAAGAGCAAACTTGGGATGTTGATGACATGTCTTAAGATTGACTCACATGTGACATACTCCCCTTTTTATGACATAGCTTCTCAGAAACATATGACTTGGCATAGGGATTTTTGAGTAAGCTCTCATGTCCTCTTATACTTTAAAGCAATTGATCACAATACGGGTGCTCCCAACCTCTTTAAAGTGGGGGAATACATCACCACTCACATTTCATTGTGTGATTTCTTTCTTCTTGGAACTCGTCCTCTTCTTGGTGGAGTCATTGGGCTTGATTCCCTCCAAGAGCGTGATACTTATTTTGACTTATCCTCTCTTGGAGATGTTAAGCAACAATGTCCTCTAAGATGAGACCTTGCACCAATTAAGAAAAATCCCTTTGAATAGTCCTTGCACTATTATGCATTAATAATGTCTATGAGTGTCAAGCATACAAAGTTTTGCTTACCTCATAGAGCTCAAAAATGATTTTCCTTTGTGGTACCTTATTAACATTATTAGGAGGTGTAACTTTGGTATGGTTGAGTGGGAAACCCACACGGCATGAATTTCCCCATAGCCACCTATGTGTTTGTGAGTGCATACCAAATAGCGTATGTATTTCACCTTTTGGGATTTCTCACCCTGTGGACAACCAGAAGTTCCGTGGCCCCAGAGTGAGTATAATTTTGGGTTTTCTCACTCGATGGATAGCCAAGAGTTCCATCGCCCTAGAGTGAGTACACATTTCCTTTCTGAAACAAACAAGCCTAGATTTGATCCAGAACTAGTTGGACAAATGATTGAAGCTTGATCTACCCCTTTCATTTTCATCTTCCTCATTCTTGCCATTGCATGATCTTGATTTAGAATCTTGGATCCTGGGAGCTTGAATTCCTTCTTGATATTTGTCATTCTTTGTCATCTATATCTATACACTCGGATCTCTCTTGAATTTCTACTTCAGTGTGAGTTTGAAGCAAGTTCATCCTCTCACTAAAGTGGGGGCTAAATGTGCTATAGAAAAAAGTACCCTTTGCTTGACATGGTATTAATTCATGATAAATTGGACTTAATGAGGCATTGATTTAGGTTTTGTAAAGCATTTTATGCATCCACACTAAGTCTTGGACCCTTAACATTCTTTTATCAATGTCTTGTAAAGGTGTCATAAAGTGTTGTAAAGGACTTTCACATTTTTCTAGACTTAATGAACTCATTTCTTCCTAATTCAACATTATAAAATGTATTTAACATTATCAAATCAATTTAGAAGGCTTGTGAATTAAACTTAATGTTAAACTAGTGTTGTAATGTGTCTTGCACATTCACATTGGTTCTTGTGCCTTCCTAGGCTATGTGGACCACATTTTAGTGTTGTAAAGTGTATTTAATCACACTTTCACATTGAATTCTGTGTCCCAAGCCCTATTTGACATTCACATCATCACTAATAGGCCCCTATTAAACCATATTATGCATATCGAGGCCTAAATTGATCAAATAACCAACACAGTTGCAATATAAACCTTATTTCCTTATCTCCTAGCACCTTAGCTATCAAAAATGGGCCCTGTGGGACCCATTCACCATGCATGGTGAATCAATCCCATCTAGGTGGGACCCATTCACCATGGGTGGCAAATGAGTCCCATTTGGCCCATTTTTGACCTTTGAGTGGGAAAAAAGTGAAATTTAAGTTTAATTTTACTTCATGTCAGCCTTAGGGATCTAATTTTTGGGCTAATAGGGTGAATTTCCTATAAAATAACCTCTCTAAACTCATTTTCACATCCATTCTCCATTATTCATCCACCAATCTTCCATCTCAAGTCAAGCAACTTAGGGTTTCATCATTTCAAGTCACCAAGATATCAATCTTCAGACATTCAAGGGCAGATTCTTCATGTTTTGTTGCAGACATTCAAGATGAAACATCATGTCAGGGTAATCAATTCCATTGTTGCATGTTTCATTCCATTCTTTCATCATTTTGGTTTAATTACCTAAAAGGGGTTTGACCAAGGAAAACCCCCATGCCCTAACATTCAACATTTCTCCTTCTTGCCTTGTGTGTTTTCAGATTTGGGACTCTTGGAAGCTTGGAAATCATTGAAGATCAAGCGGTAAGGTTGCTAAAGTCTTCTCTCCATTCAACAAGTCAAAAAATCCACAAAAACTAATTTTCAAACCTATCGGCCTCCTATAATGATTTAACAACTAAGCTCTTACAGCTATGATTCAGAGATTGGACATCTAAACTGAATAGCCATTCAATCATCATGAAGGTCAATTTAATTTTTCAACCCAAGGACGTGAACTTGAAATGGGTCAGCATAGTATGTGCTCTAGGAACTCAAAGTAGCCATTTTTATTCTACAGCTAAGAAAGATGCAATGTTGAAAGTAAATTGCTTGGAAAGGAATAACATAAATGTTGAGCATCAACCAAAAACCATACTAAGCTTTGAAATGCATGACATAAATGAAAATATGAAAAAAAAACATAAAAATACTCTATCTTCTTTAGCTGTAGGAACAATCACAAAATGGAATTCTAGTAGCTGCAGGAATAGTTAGCGCCAGATTCTTAACTAATTACTAAACAAAAAATAATAACTAGGCTAAACTAACCTAAAGGATGGATTGCTCACCAAGTGGGCCCCCTTGGATGAGTATCCTTTACTACTAATGAAAACTCAGATGCTCAAACTCATAAATTTATTTTATTCATCATAAAACATGAGTACAAAAGAGTAGCATAACTGTATTACTGAAAACTAAGAATGCAAGTACAATATCAGATCAAACAACTTTTTTTAAGAAAAGGAGCATCTAATCCTTATTTATACTACCAAATAAACAGGGCAGTCAACTCCATCAACTAGGAGGATGCCATTTAGGGAAAATAGAGAAAGTGGGGTGATGGTTACACATGCATGGAATCCGGTCAAACATGCATGTCCAACCGCAGATTTAGCACTGCAATAACGCACATGTTTTCTCAAGATCAATAAAGACCACTACAAGGTGGTTACATTTGGTTTGCATGGGGAATCTTTTATCGTCCTCCTCCTTTGACCTTTGAATGATTCCCTTGCTAGAAGTTATTATGCATGCCCAGTTGGTGGTGTCTTCCTCAATTTAACATCCTCAAATTATATCTGCATGACAATGTTAGTATGCACAATAATTGCATATCTGTAACCACCTTAAAGAAAATTCATTAACCACATGCAAAATTAATATAGATAGTCCATATAACATGCAATTAAAATTAAAGGTTTGCAAAAATAAGATTAAGCCCAATGTCAATAGTTTTGAGGAAATATCATAAAAAATATCAACACTTAACACCAAGGTCCATGATATTTTTAGCAAATAAACCATAAATTCTACCCAAAACTAGACCATAAACTAGGATCATCACTCCCCCCAACCTAAGGTCTTGCTGGTCCTCTAGTAGGGGAAGGGTTGTTCTTCTGCTTGGTCAATGCTCTGAAATTTGCAACTGACAACTGCCCTACATCAGTGTTTTTTGTTCGTGAATCAGGGTCCCAATAGAATCCTCCCAATATATCTAATTTGCTCCATCTCTGTTTCTCTGCAATAATATCATATTGGTAGAACCTAAAGTTCGGTACAAGCCACATTAGGATGGGTGGATAAAAAGTTAGGGGAAGCCAAAATCACCCTTTTGTCCTTCCAATGTGAATATATCTGTGAATTCTTTTAAGTGTTGTAGCATAGTTCTAGATGGAATGAGGCTCAACCTATTTGAGATCATTAGTTAGGCTATTCAATCTTTGTGAGAGGTATCTGTTCATGTTTTCCTCTTTTTCTTTTTCCTTTACCTCATACTCACTCTAGACTACTTCTATCCAAGGCATAATCCTATTACCATAGCTAGGTCTAAAAAGCATTCTGCGCCATTCCCTGTAAATGTCCCTTGGATTCCTTGATTTAGCCTTGATGGGCAGAGGGATGTTAGACTCCAATTGCTCATAAGCCCCATGTTGTTGTCCCCAAATAATCTCATTTTGCACCCAAGACATAAATTCCCTTAATTGGACATCCCCAACATACAACAATGGATTCCAATCATGGTCTTGAGTCACAACATAATTATGCAAATAAAATTCACACAACAAATTCTTTAGTTCAGGGGAAGCAATTCCATAAGAATTGAAAAATTCAATAGGGGTTTCAATAGAAGGATTCAAACCTGAGACAATTCTTCCTAGCTTAAAAGAAAGATACTTTTCCTTTAAATGCAGAGCATAGACTCTTGGAGGGGCCCTGCACTCTAAAATCTATGGTATTAAGGCTGCCATATCATCCATGTTTTTCTTCAATGTGGAAATTTCTGCATCCTTGTCTTCAATCTCCTCATCTTTCCTTTGAATTTCCTTCTTCAATCTGCGCTTCTCCTCCTTCCATTCTTTTTCTCTTCTTTGCATTTCCTTCCATAAATGCATAGCTACCATGTGCATTGAGAAATCAGGGGGTTTATGCATTCCTACCAACATTTTCCCTAGCACTGATGCTTGCTCTCCATATAGTACTAACTGCAAGGATTCAGGCTATCCCATCAATTCAAGCTGTAGGGGTACTGATTGTTCTTGTTTTTGCGGTTGCTGTAGGAACTCTTACTACAAGATCTCTTACTGCAGGATCTCCTACTGCAGGAAATCTTGATTTTCCTCATACCCTTGATTCTCCACTTGTTCTGCAATGTCATCAAGGTCTTCCAATGTTATGTTTGCTGCCGTCTTAAATATATCCTCTTCCTCGACATTCACCTACCCCATTGGAGCTTCTGCGTCTTGTGATATTTCTCTAGACTTAGGGATTTCTTGCATAGGCATACCAAAGGCTAGCCCGACTGGTCTTGCTTTTCTAGGAGGGCTCTCGTGTTTTTCTTTGGTTGCAGGATAAACAGTGTTAGCCTTTCTCTTCTTAGAGCTTGGAACCTCTTTTTTTGCTAGCTACCTTTTGGCTTTTCCTTTTCTTAGTTCTTCCTCTCTTTTCTATGCCCTAGTTTTCATTAAAATTCCAAGTGGAATATCATTATCATAATTTGGGGGAGAACTTTCTTTGTTTGAGTGCTCTATCCCAGAAGAGCTAATTTCTATGGTTTCCTCTACTACAGGAGGGTTTGCACTAGGGCCTGCACTAGAGGTTGAAGCACCAGGAGTGGCTTCAACCGTGCTCAATCTCCTACTAGACCTATGAGGTTGAGGTAAAACCCTAGGTTGCAAGTGCTCAGGTCTAATTTGATCAATTTTTATGAATTCTTCCTAGGTCATTCCAGATACATCATGCAAAGACTTCTCAACTAGCAATTTAATCAAAAAATGGTCAGAAACAGAATTGTCCCTACCTTTCTGAGTCTCGACCACCATGATTGAAAGAAGGTTGTATAGCATGTTTGACACATTCATCCTCCTTCTGTGCCTCATGTGATTCAAAAAATTGAAGTGCACAGAATGTAGATTCGACTAGCGACCTTCACAGGTGATATATTTTATGACATAAACAACTATTTTCTTCCATGGCTCAGGTAAAGACATTCTCTTCATACCATGTTTATCTATGCTCAATGGAGGGTCATTCAACTTTATAAATTCGGCCCTAGCTAACCTGGTGTCTCTAGAAGTAGGGTAATTTTCACCATTAGTAGGTAGCCCTGAAACTTATGCAATTCTTTCTTCAGTTGCTATGACCTCCAACCGTTTTACTGTAGCCTTCCCTTCAGACAATGTCTGGGTGAATTCTAGTGCAATGTCTTCATCAAAATCATCGAGCTTTAGGAAGTAGTCTATCCACATGTAGTTTTTGAATTCGGCTAGGCATTGTGCATCCTGTAGTAATACATCATGCACACTGGGTTCATTTCAAATTAACCCACCTCCCATTGTCTACAATCAAACAAACACTCTATGGTTTCCTTCCTACAATTCTTTTCTAAAAATCAAATTCACCTTCCCACAACACTTGCTAAATTTTCAATGCTAATGTCGACTGAATTTTCCCTTTTTACCTTTTGTTTGCAACACAACTTGAGATATGATAGGGTCAATAATGACAAGGAAGGATTAATAAAGGAAACCTATGATGGAGAGAAATGGTGGCGATAGTTGGTGTCACTTCACACAGGCGAGCCATCCTCTCACTTAGATTTCAAATCAGCTCAATTTAAATTTTGCTGATGTAGACCAACATGAAATGACACGTGGGAAAAATATTCACATCTTTTTCCTTCCCCCCAACCTAATTTTGGGAATGTGTCCTCACATGCGGAATGATGATTTGACAGGGTAGGGAATATTGGCATGCTATGGTGAATGTCCATATTAACGCACACTAGTTAAATGAATGCACTAAAAGATAATTAAGATATAGCAATTAATGCGCACATACCTGAATGTGTGGAGGATTCGTTGCAAATATTGTGGAGAAAGTATCGCTCGCCTTTTTAGGAAATAAGTTGAGAAATTAATGAAGATAAGGTGGAATGAGGTGGGGTGGAATGAAGTGATGTGATGGAATAGAGAGAAAGGTGGAAATGGATGGGCGGATGGGTGGATGGGTGAAGAAATGAACTCCCACAGAAGGGGAAGTCTTTATTATGACAAGTACATACCTTAATTAGCTAGAAGGAGGGACACTAGGTCCACTTCCTTCAGTTGTAGGAAGCTCAAGTGCTGCATGTTGAGTGAATTGCTGTAGGAACTCCTCCTTGGAATTTGGATTGTGATAAAATCTGAGGTGATGACCATTGAAAAGCAACTTGAATCTGAATGGGTCAATAGTAATGTGCTCTACAACACCATTAGGGAATAATTCAGCAACCTCATATGGTCCTAGCCACCTTTTCTACAATTTTTTTGCATTGTCTTGATACTTTGATTCATAGAGCAAGGCCCAATCTCCTAGTTTGAATTTCTTGTCCTTGATGAATTTGTCATGCCACTTGATTCTCTGATTCTGCACTACCTCTGTGTGATGCAGGGTTGCTCTTCTGATCTCATCCAAAGAATTTAGTTGCATGATTCTTTCTCTCTGTGCCTCAAAGATATCCATCCAAAAATCTACTGTAGTTCGAAGAGTCTTGTGTTCAAATTCAATGGGCATCATGGTTGTCTTTCCATACAAAAAATCAAATGGAATGAAGCCTGTAGTTGTTTTCTAGGTAGTTCTGTAGGCCCAAATAACTTCCGGTAATCTATTTTCCCAATCCTTTCTGTGGATAGCTACTTTCTTGGTTAGAATAACTTCAATTTCTCTGTTGGTCACCTCAACTTGGCCATTGGACTGGGGGTGATAAGGAGTAGACTTCCTGTGTCTTATGTTGTACTATTAACTAGTGCTGCAACAAAGGTTGATGTGAATTGAGTTCCTTGATCAGTCACTATCTCTCTTGAAACTCCATACCTTGTGAAAATATCTTCATAAAGAAATTTCACAACCTTGTTATCTCTTGCATGCTTCATGGCCTTAACTTCTACCCATTTAGTTACATAATCAGTGCATACCAGGATATAGGACTTACCATTTGATGGAGGGTCAATGGGTCCTACAAAATCCAATCCCCACTTGTCAAAGGGAGTGATTACTACCTGAGGGAAAAGTGGCATCTCATCAAATTTGGTTGGTTTTCCCATTCTTTGATATCTGTCACATTTTCTTGTATACCTGCTTGCATCCTTGTGGAGTGTTGGCTAGTAATATCTTGTGTTCAAAATCTTCATTGATGTCCTCTTGGTTGCAAAATGTCCTCCACATGGTTCATTGTGGCATGCATGCAAATTGTCATATGTATCATCTTCTTTCACACATCTCCTCATGACATGGTCTATTCTAGTATAAAACAAACATGCAACAATCCATGAAAAAGGAAAAGATTTTTCAATGAGTGGCCTTCTCTCTTTTGGGAGAAGTGAGGTGGAACTCTACTTGTGACTAGATAATTAGCTATGTCAACATACTAGAGTGTTTGTACATTGAAAGAGAATAGATGTTCATCAGGAAAAGAGTCATCTATGACTTGATTATCCCCTGATGTAGTCATCCTTGAAAGGAAATCTACAACAACATTGGCCTTCCTTGGTTTATCCATAATGGTTATGTCAAACTCCTATATCAACATTAACCATCTTACCAGTCTACATGTGATCAATGGTTTATTCATGAGATACCTAATGGCTACATGATCAGTGTGCACAAAGATTTGATAACTTGTTATATAATACCTGAATTTGTTCAGGGCATAAGTCACTGCCATCATTTCTTTCTCTGTCAATGTATAGTTGAATTCAACTCCTTGCAAATTTTTGCTGACAAAATAAATGGCATTTTCAATAGCTCCTTCTTTATGTCCTAAGAATTCTCCTATGGAATAATCTGATGCATCTGTATGGATGTGGAAAGGAATCTCCCAATTAGGTCCTTTGAGTACAAGATCACAAGTAAAGGATACCTTCAAATCAGAAAATGCCTTGTCACAATCTTCAGTCCACTGGAATTCAACATCTTTAGTGAGGAGGGTATACAATGGTGTTGATATTTTGCTAAAATCATTAATGAACCACCTATAATAGCCTGCATGACCCAAGAAACTCCTAACATCCTTCTATTTTGTAGGTGTGGGTAGATTTGTGATCACCTCAATCTTTGCAGGATCTACTTGAATTCCTTTGTGAGAAATGTAGTGTCCAAGAACTACACCTTCCTGCATCATCATGAAGCACTTTTCACTATTTAAAGAGATATTGTGATCTTCAAATCTCTGTAGGACTTTCCTAAGATTCTCCAATGCTTTGTTGAAATCAGCACCATAGGTGTGAAATCATCCATTTAAATTTCCATGCAATCATGAGAAATGTTTGTAAATATGCTAATGACCGCCCTCTAAAAAGTTGCAAGTGCATTGCATAAGACAAATCAGAGTGCCGAGTAGGAATAGGTCCCCCATGGATAGGTAAAAGTGGTCTTCTCCTGGTCCTTTGGTGCAATTTGAATATGGTTGTAGCTGTTGAATCCATCTAGAAAAAAAAAGTATTGCTTTCCTACAAGTGAGTCCAAAACTTGATCTATGAAAGGTAAGGGAAAATGGTCCCTTTTGGTAGTAGCATTAAGTTCTTTGTAATCAACACAAACTCGCCATTTCCCTCCTTTTTTAGGCACAATCACTAATAGAGACACCCATTGGCTATCTGAAATGGGGTAAATAAATCCTGTATCTAGCAACTTCTGCAGTTCTCCTTTTACAATTTCTCTGAGTGTAGGGCTAATTCTTCTTTGTGGCTGCCTCACTAGGGTGCAATCATCTCTTATATAAATTCTGTGTGTGCAAATTTTAGGGTCCAATCCCTTCATATCATGATGATGGGTCCTTAATAAGTTTTCCAAGAGCAATTGGTGTTCTTCACTCAGTTTTCTGTTAACATTTAAATACTTTCCTTCTGACACCTGTACTTGTGTAGTTGACTCTATCACAACTACTTCATTAATAGATGGTACCTTGAGTTCATATGGAAATAATGTATGTGACATAGCTATTGCTGTAGGAAGTCCATCTATAGGAACAATGGCTGAAGGAAGAGTGGCTGTAGGAAGAACGTTTGCAAGAATAGTGGCTATAGGAAGAACATACAAAAGTGTCTTGATTGGAGTAGTAGAATGAGAAGATGATGCTTCCTCCACTTCAAAATGGTTCTGAATGATGTTAACCAATACTTCATCTTCATCTTGAAGTTGCATGAAGGAGCTTTTTTCTAACATCATAAGCTACACCACAAAATTAACTTCCTCAGCCTCTTCACCAACATGTGGCCATACAAAATTATCCTCATCATGGGATGGCTAAGAAGGAGGATAAAGAACAAAATTTTTGGTACTCTTCCCATCATAAATGGTCATGTCACCTGACTGACATCCAATATATGTGTCTGCAGTTGCTAACCATGGAATTACAAGAATGATGGGATACCCACCTAGTGTAGCTTTAGGGTAAAGAATCATGAAGTATGCTAGGTACTCCCAAGAGTCTAAAATAACCACAAGATACTCCACTATACCATCAGGCTTGACAATAGAACTATCAGCAAGCTGCAGGAGAGTAGGAGTATATCTCATGCTTGCAAGTTTTAGTTGCTACAAGATGTCCTTGGTCATTACATTTATTGCTGCCCCTAAATCAATCAGAGCATTCTTTATTTGAATCCCATTTATAACAACTGCTACCACAGGACTACTTGGGTAATTATACTTAGGGATAGTCACTTTTCCAAGAATGATTATAGCTAGCTGTCCCACCACATGAACCGTAGTGGGGTCTTTCTTCTTCCTGCTTGGCTTCTTGAGGCATGCTTCCTTGATTGCTTTTCCATAGATTGGGACATCCTTTATGACCTGAAATAGAGGTATCTGGACACATATATGCTTCAGCTGATCTAGGATGTCAAAATTTTTATCTTACTTTTCTTCCTTCTTCTTAGCAACTTCCAATCTCTGAGGAAATGGTGGTTATTGTTTAGTCTACTTGACTTGGACTGGTTTAGGATTTTTGGGTGCACTTGGCTAAATGGGATCATTCAGAGGTTCCTCCTCCTCTTCCATAGGAAGCTTAGTGATAATAGGCTTGGAAGGGGTTGGTAAAGTAGTTCCTAAACACAAGTGGATATCACTTACACTCACAACATATGCAGGGAATTGATTTGAATTAGTAGAGTATATAGGCTAATGTTGTGGTTTGTTATTTGGATTGGGTGTGGGATGAACTGGTAACTGAGTAGGTTTAGGTGCATTTGAGCTTGAATTAGCAGGTGGAGGCATTATAGCAGGTTGCTGGGGCTGAAAAGATGGCTACATGTAACTAGTTGTCTGGGTAGGCCATTGCTGTCCTCCCCTCCATTGGTTTGTTTATTTCCAATTTCTTGGAGGTGGTTGCCACTGCCCTTGAAATTGCTGCCAATTCCCCTGAGGTTGCTGCCACTAGGGTGGAGAGTTTTGATGATTGGACCAAGCATCTGGAGGGTTACCCCAATGCTATGGTGGATATCCTCCATATTTGAATGGATATGGGGGCTGCCTTTGGTTATAAGGTGAATAGGAATTGAAATATGGCCCAACATAAGAGAGAAAATCTAGTGGCATACCTTGTCTTGGAGCCCAAGGCCTCCTTTGTGCAACATAGTAGACTTGGTCTTCTTCAATCTGAATTGGCTTAAATTTAGGTGCAATCTTCTTGCCTTCAATATTAGCTACCATCTTTTATCTGCAGTCCTTCTTCTTTTATCTGCAATGGGGGAAATACTCTGCCAACATTGCCTCTACCTCCTCTTGCTTCTTCTTGGCCTGAAGTGTGTCTAGCTGAGTAGCTAGATTGTTTATAATTTCTTGATTGAAGTCTACTAGCAAATGAGTAATCTCCATTCTTGAAACTCCATTGGTAGATGACTTACCCATGGAAGATTGGTAAGCTCTCCCTTTCTTTGAAGCTACCCTAGATTAGTTTTGGCATATTTTCTTGATATCTTCCCAAGGAACTTGGTAGATATCTCCTCCTCCCATCAGGTCCAAGGAATTAGTGCAACTGTCATTGGTTCCTCTCAGGAAAATCAACTTTTGTGAGTCTTCATTAAGTGTATGGTGTGGAGATTTTTGTAGGTAGAATAAAAAATTTGCAATATAATCCTCCAGGATCTTATCTTCCTTTTATTGCATCCTAAAAATGTCACCTCCTCTCATGTCACTACCCCTACAATACTCCTTGTATTTCTCAAGGAATTTGGTCTTCATGTCTTCCCAAGTTTCCACAGTATCTTTTCCTAGGCTCATGGACCATCTTAATGCAGCTTCTTTCAGAGTGGTAGGAAATATATTAAGCCTATGGGCATCAGTGGTATAGTCATAAATCCTGTAGAGTATGTCAAACTCAAACATGAAGGTATCAGGATCTTCTGTGACAAGTCCATAAAACTTGGGGAGTGCTGAAGTAGGGTATTTTTGATGTTGTCAACTTCATTCAGATTGGAAATGGGGAAAGGAAAAGTTGGTTGGTTAGGTCTGTTCCTATTTGCATCACCCATTCCTGCTTGATGTAGTTCCAAAGAAAAGGGGTTCTTAAGCTAATTTTGGTCTTCAAAGGAGATGTCAGAGCTAGTTAGATCAAGAAATGCATTAGAAAAGGGGTGTGGATCTTCTTCTTCTTCTTCTCTTGGCAGGTTCTGATATTCAACTAGTTGGAATGGATTAGGATTGTTAGGAAGGAATCTCCCATAAGCATCCCTTCTCCTTCCTCTATGCATGCAGTATCAACTCACTATCAACCAACTCACACAAAGAATTGGTAAAGAATAATGGGGGTCATTACTTCCTAAATGAAGGTTTACTAAGAACAACTTCTAGAGACACTACAACAAGAAAAACTACCAATGAATCCAAAGAACTCCCTAGTTTGACACATTCCCAACAACAACACCAAAAATGTCAGCCTCCTACAATGATTTAACAACTAAGCTCTTATAGATGTGATTCAGAGATTGGATATCTAAATTGAATAGCCATTCAATCATCATGAAGGTGCATTTAACTTTTCAACCCAGGGACGTGAACTTGAAATGGGTCAGCATAGTATGTGCACTAGGAACTCAAAGTAGCCATTTTCATTCTACAACTAAGAAAGATGCAATGTTGAAAGTAAATTTATTGGAAAGGAATAACATAACTGTTGAACATCAACCAACAACCATACTAAGCTTTGAAATGCATGATAGAAATGAAAATCTGAACAACAAACAAAAAACTACTTTGTCTGCTTTGGCTGCAGGAATAGTCAGCGCTAGATTCTTAACTAATTACTAAACAAAAAGTAATATCTAGGCTAAACTAAGCTAAAGTAAAGATTTCTCACCAAGTGGGCCCCCTTGGATGAGTATCCTTTACTACTAACGAAAACTCAGATGCTCAAACTCAGAACTTTATTTTATTCATCAAAAAATATGAGTACAAAAGAGTAGCATAACTGTATTATTGAAAACTAAGAATGCAAGTACAATATCAGATCACACAACTTTTTTTTAGAAAAGGAACACTTGATCCTTATTTATACTACCAACTAAATAGGGTGGTCAACTCCATGAACTAGGAGGACGCCATTTAGGGAAAAAAGAGAAAGTGGGGCAGTGGTTACACATGCATGGAATCTGGTTAGACATGCATGTCCAACTACAAATTTAGCACTACAGTAATGCACACATTTGCTCAAAATCATTAAAGACTACTACAAGGTGGTTACATTTGGTTTGCATGGGGAATCTCCTACCATCCTCCTCCTTTGACCTTTGAACGATTCCCTTGCTGGACGTTATGGTGCATGCCCAACTAGTAGTGTCTTCCTTAATTTAGCATCCTCAAATTATATCTGCATGGCAATGTTAGTATGCACAATAATTGCATATCTATAACCACATTAAAGAACATTCATTAACCACATGCAAAATTAATATAGATAGTCCATATAACATGCCATTAACATTAAAGGTTTGCAAAAATAGGATTAAGCCCAATACCAATAGTTATGAGGAAATATCATAAAAAATATCAACACTTAACATCAAGGTCCATGATATTTTCAACAAACAAACCATAAATTCTACCCAAAACTAGACCATAAACTAGGCTCATCAAGCCCCGTAAATCAGAGTTTTGAAATCAGACACTTGGAGAAGTCTAAAGTATAGATCATAAGCTCTGGATTCCACTTTTGAATATTCAAAAATTCAAAAGTGGACTCATTCGCCATGGGTGCCGAATGAGTCCCAATTCCAGGTCAGTTTTGAGTTTTCTACATTTTCAGACACCCTTTTGTCAGAAACAGGTTCTGACTCAATTTTGCAGAACAAGGACTGATTCGCCCAGAATGGAAAATGAGTCCCACTAGGCCTGAAAAATAGCATCAACATAATTTCAAATATATTTTTTCATTTTCCTTCAACATCTTAGGTGCACACTTTCAGTTTGGTTCATTTCTGTTAAGTTTTGCATTCATTTCTAGTTCATTGTTGCATTAAACAATGTGTTTTCAAACATCATTTCAAATATCATTTCCAGCCTCCTTTAACATCTCAAGTGCACACTTTCAGTTTGGTTCATTTCTGTTAAGTTTTGCATTCATTTCTAGTTCATTGTTGCATTACACAATGTGTTTTCAAACATCACTTGTTTCTTAGGTTTTGCATTCATATTCGATCAATTTCATAGCTTATTTGCACTTAGATCATTTCATTTGGTCTAAATAACATCATACATTGCATAATTTAAGTGAACCTAGTTAGATTTTGTGTAGGGTTTATCCCTCTCCTTTTAGGTGAAATATTTTAAGAGCACAAGAGTAGCCTATATAGATCCCACACCCAAAAATCTATGGTCCAGTTTGCTTCATGACCAAATGTATCTTCAACAAGATTACTGCATGTGTATTAAAAATGTTGTTTGTCAAAATGCTTTCTAGGTTGATAAGCACTAACATAAGAGGGAGATCAATTTATCGTTGATAAAGACATCCATAACATCCTTGACGAATTCAATTAAGAATACAACCTTAGTAAATATTTAAATAAATTAATTTAGGTTCTCATAAATAGTGATGATATGATTTAGGTTGTGACATTTCAAAGGAAAAATGTTGTGACCCTTCGAATAGAAAATACATGACCCTTTTATAATGAAGGGTGGTGACCATGCCTATCATAGATGTGCCCAATTGGACGTGTTGGTGCTTGTAGTTTTTCCCCATGAAGAACAATATTACAATTAGCCTACCTTGCAACTTTATACTACATGCATTTGACAATTTTTGGAGCATTAGAAAAACTTTCACCACAGGTAAATGCCTCAAATATATCAAAAACCTAGATAGGCTATTTTGGAGGGGCCCTATGTGATCCTTTAGCCTTAGATGAAATGTTTCTAAGTGACATGATTTTTGAGTAATAGCTCCTTAAATATTATTTCCTTTTTGCACTTTGGTCTTTTAAGAGACTTCGTCGGAACAATATAGCTCAGACTATTTCACCATGTTTGGGTGTGAATCAAGAAATTTCCTAGCATAAACCCACCAATCCAAACATGTTGGAACTGTTGGTTTGGTCAGATGATGAACATAACAAAAGTTACACCACCTTGCAACTTTACACTGCATGCATCTAATTCTTTTTCCATCAATTGAAAACTCGACACGATGAAAAAATTCCTTAGAAATATCAAATAATGAGAGAGGTTATTGTAGAGGGTCCCTACGTGATCCCATAGCCTTAGATGAAATGTTTCTAAGTGACATGGTTTCTGAGTAATAGCTCCTCAAAGGTTGCTGCCTTTTTGCATTTTGGTCTCTTAAGAGACTTCACCGATACAATGTAGATCGGGCTGTTTCAACGTGTTTGGGTGCAAAATAGGACCTTTCCTACCATAAAACCACAAATCCAAATGTGTTGGAACTATTGATTTGGTCGCATGATGAATAAAATGAAAGTTACACTACCTTGCAACTTTACATTGCATGCATTTGACTTGTTTTCCATCAACTGAAAACTCAACACCATAGGAAAACGCCTCAGAGATATAAAAAAGTGATAGATTTTATTGTAGAGGGGCCCTACTTGATCTCGTATCCTCAGGCAAAGTTTTTTTAAGTGACATGATTTTTGAGTAATAACTCATCAAAGATTTCCACCTTTTTGCATTTCGGTCTCTTAAGAGATTTCATCGATACAATGTAGATCAGACTGTTTCAACATTTTTTCTGTGCAAAATAGGACCTTTCCTAGCATAAAACCACCAATCCAAACAAGTTGAATTTTTAGTTTGGTCATACAATGAACATAACGAAAGTTACATCACCTTGCAACTTTACACCTCATGCATTTGACCTATTTTCCATCAACTGAAAAATTGACACCATGGGAAAACGCCTTAGACATATCAAAAACCAAGAAATATTATTGTAGAGGGCCCCTACATGATCCCATATTCTCAGATAAAATGTTTCTAAGTAATACGGTTTCTGAGTAATAGCTCCTCAAATATTTCTTCCTTTTTGCATTTTGGTCTCTTAAGAGACTTCGCCGGTACAATGTAGCTTAACTTTTTTGATGTGTAAGGGTGTAAAAATAAACCTTTCCTACCATAAACCCACCCATCAAGACATGTTGAAACTATGGGTTTGGTTGCATGATGAATAGAATGAAAGTTACACCACCTTGCAACTTTACACTACATGCATTTGATGCTTTTTTCATCAACTGAAAACTCGACACCACAGGAAAACGCCTTAGAGATATCAAAAACTGAGAGAGGTTATTGTAGATGGGCCCTACATGATCTTGTACCCTCAAATAAAATGTTTTTAAGTGACACGATTTTTGAGTAATATCTTGTCAAATATTGCTACCTTTTTACATTTTGGTCTCTTAAGAGACTTCATCGGTATAATGTAGCTTAGACTATTTCAGCATGTTTGGGTGTGAAAAGAGACCTTTCCTAGCATAAAACCACCAATCCAGATGTGTTGGAATTGTTGTTTTGGTCGCACAATGAATGGAACGAAAGTTACACCACCTTGCAACTTTACATTGCATGCATCTGACACTTTTTCCATCAACTAAAAACTGGACACCACAGGAAAATGCCTTGGAGATATCAAAAAATGAGAGAGGTTATTATAGAGGGGCCCTACATGATCACGTACCCTTAGAAAAAATGTTTCTAAGTGACCAAATTTATGAGTAATAGCTCGTCAAAGATTGCTGCCTTTTTGCACTGTGGTCCCTTAAGAGACTTCGCTGATACAATGTAGCTTAGACTGTTTTAGCATGTTTGGGTGTGAAACAAGACCTTTCCTAGTGTGAACCTACCCATATAGATGTGTTGAAGCTGTCGGTTTGGTTGCACGACAAACAAAACAAAAGTTACACCATCACGTACCCTTAGACAAAATGTTTCTAAGTGACACAGTTTTCGAGTAATAGCTTGTCAAAGATTGCTATCATTTTTCACTTTGGTATCTTAAGAGACTTCACTAGTACAATGTAGCTCAGAATATTTTGGCATGTTTGGGTGTGAAACATGACCTTTCATAGTGTAAAAATATCCATTTGGACATGTTGAAACTGTTAGTTTGGTTGCACGATGAACAAAATGAAAGTTACACCAGCTTGCAACTTTACATTGCATGCATCTAATGCTTTTTTCATCAACTGAAAACTCGACACCATGGGAAAATGCCTTAGAGATATCAAAAAACAAGAAAGGTTATTGTAAAGGGGCCCTACATGATCCCGTAACCTCAGACGAAATGTTTTTAAGTGACACGGTTTTCGAGTAATAGCTCATCAAAGATTTCTACCTTTTTGCACTTTGGTCTCTTAAGAGTCTTTGCCGGTACAATGTAGCTCAGACTGTTCTAACATGTTTGGGTGTGAACAAGACCTTTCCTAGCATAAACCTACCCATCCAAATGCATTGGAACTATCACTTTGCTTGCATGATGAATAGAGAAGAATCTACACACACACCTTCCTCAACTTCTCAAGAGCAGGAAGAATCTCTTCATTGAATACATTATCTATCTCATTCATTTTGGTCTGCTTCTTTTTCAAGTGTTTTTAGAGTAGACTGACCTCCTTTTCATTGACGATAAAATATTCTTCTTATCTTTTAATTCCTTTTATAAGTGGTTAATTTTAGTCTTCAGTTGTTTTGCTTCAATTTCAACACTTCCAACTATTGCTTTTGCATCTGCAACTTGACCATCCACACATTTTTCCTCATCTCTACTTCTCTTACCTGTTAACACCCCTTGGTATTCCTTTTCATGATCTTCTAACTTATTTTTCATATCTTTTACTTTGAGCTTTAGATCAACTGCTTTGTCATCAATGCTTAGGACAACAACATCCCTTTGTTTGATAGGGTTTTCAATGTCTTGAATACTTTCATATGTCCACTGCACCGATTCTCTTTTTTTACACTTACATTTGATATTGCTTCTTCCTTATCATCTATTTATAATTGTATTTTCTCCATGGAAGTCTTAAGTTCAAGATTATTTGACTTAATTTGTTCAAATCCACATATAGTATCATCTCTCACTTTTTTTGCTTGCACAAATTCTTACCAAATATAAAACCTCTTGAGTTTTTCCACTTCTCCATTCCCATTTTCTCATTCCACATACTGCACAAGCACCTTCCTTGAAACTTCTTAAGAGCAGGAATAATCTCTTCATTCAATACATTATCTATCTCATTCACTTTGGTCTACTTATTTTTAAGTGTTTTTAGAGAAGATCCCTTTCTTCTTTCATACATTCTAATACTTGCTACCTCCAGTTTTGCATTGTCATTTTACCATTGAACATACTACACACAAAACTTCCTCAACTTCTCAAGAGT